>CP139505.1:35624936-36224936 GCA_021014915.2 Artemisia tridentata subsp. tridentata
ACCATCAATACGTGTTGTGTGGATGAGTGTAGCAAGCAAAGACGCGTCCTTGGTTGCCCGCAAAGACGAAGACGCGTCTTATTTGCATCTATTACGGGTAGTCTTAAAATCATACAAGATATGAATAAAGATATGCATTACCACTTTTTAATGCCAATAATGTACTTGTAACTTGTAAGGGTCATTTAACGCTTTTAAGCCAAGTTGGACTTACTTGGTCCAAATGGAAACGTAGATTTAGAGAAAGTAAAATTGAAAACTCTATTGTATAGTATTCATTCGGTCCCAATATGTTGAACTTAGGATAGCAATTTAAACAAGAGACCTTGCCTATATTCGTACGAAAACGTTTCACAACGATCAAAATTAGAGAACCTTGTTAGAACTAGGACATAAACTGATTTATTGTTATCGCTAAGACTGGCATGTTTTAGAGTGTTTGGTATTGTTGCATCTTGTATATCGATCTAAGGTTGAGTTGCGGCCTAAGTTTGACTGACTCACCAATACATTGTGTCGAATTCTTTCTGAAAAGTTTCTATACAAACTAACAATCTCGTACCATGTATTACAAATATATCACTCATTTGTCTCAAGTTCTACTTAAACCACAACCATCGGTGAATCGCTTTATCGATTGGTTTGGTTTATACAATTCATCATCCAACACATACGAAACACAAATCTAGTTAAAAACAGTGAACTAAGGACTAAATGTCATGAGATGCATTTTACAATACTAATTAAAGAATATTCATAACACAAAAATTTTAATCTAAATACGTGTCAAACAAACTTTGGTATATTTGATATACTTTTACACTACCCAAAAAAAAGTCATACGGTTTACTTTTCATTCAAAACAAGATGGTTTGTTAGTAACAAAGAAAACTGAAGGGAGTGGGGCGTTCTTGGGGGCGAACCACCCCTGATTCGCTTGCGAGTCGTCAGAAACATCGCCCCCCTTAGGTGATCTAGGGGCTGGGCGATACATATTGTTCGCCTTAACTTGCCTGCTACTTCTGACTTGCCTGCTACTTGTCATTTATATGTGAGTATATATATATATATATATATATATATATATATATATATATATATATATTATATATATAATATATATATATATATATATATATATATATATATATATATATATATATATATATATATAGGGACGCGTTCTATGCAGTACCCATATTAGATGCAGTACTTTACAGTACTCATTTAAACCAATAGGAATTTAGTATTATTAATTAGTTTTATTTAATTCAAAAGGGCATAATAGTAAAACACATTTTCATTTTTTTTTAATTTATTTTAATAAAAAAACGTTTTTTAAATCCCTTAAATTTAGGAATAAAAAAATAATTTATTTTTTTATTTTATATTTTTTTCGGGTGCATATGTGTTTTTCTTTAAAAAATATGAATTTAGATGCTTTTATAATGTACAATTGTTTAAACTTCTAATGTGTTTTGTTAAAAAAGATAATTGCACAGATGTTTCCGCATAAATTAAACATCATGAGATACAATTCAATAAAAGAAAAAAAACAATTACAATGTATAGATTATGCATGTGCGCACTAATGAATTTTAACACAATTGGATTTGGTGGTTTCCGTAAATGTACATGTTTTCTCCTCATTAAACACTCTCATGAATTCTAACACAATTGGATTTGGCGGTTTTCGTAAATGTACTTGTATCTCATTCTACACTTGTGTCTTTACATCTTTATCATGATCAACTTCTCCTTAACATGCACACTTTGAATTGGCCATGGTCCTCAAATCTTTATGAAACATGTTCAATGCCTGAAATTACAAACAACGGTTATTGTTATTATTTTTTTAATCATAAACAACGAAAAACACATATGCACAATTTAAACACATATGCACAATCTAAAACATATATGCAAACTTCTTTCTTTGAATTTATATCAACCTTAAAACACATATGCACACTACTTTCATTGATGTTATACCAACTATAAAACACATATGCACATATGCACATTTTACTTACATCCGTCCAAAGAACACTAAAAACACATATGCACACTACTTCCATGAAGAACCTGCAAACAAAAGGTTAATCAGCAGTTCATTATCAAGATATCGGATTTGCTTCAATTCCTTGTTTGTGAAAGTGAACCTATATGTAATCTACTAAAATTCATTTCAACTTTTTGTGTATTCTTTGTTTTGAAGAACGTGGTGCACAAATTATCACACATAAACACAACAAACAAGATCCATCAATGACTTTAAAAATGCATACCTAAAAAACACGTATGCACCAACAACTATGACCAAAATAAATACTTCTATATCTCAACCATAAAACAAGTACACTGGAATCATGAAACAGAGGCAAATATACATTTACTTCTATATCTCAACATGACCAAAATACAAATATATCCATATTCATCATGCTACCAGAAATACAATTTCATATGCCAAAAAGTTTTAAAAAAATACAAAACATGATCTAGAATTAAAAGTAACAAATCAAGAAACAAGAATATAATAAGATAAAAACTAAACATTAGATTTCTAAACTCTCATGCTAATATTATACTTACTTGTATCCTCATTGGTTAGTTTTTAAATAAGTTAAATATGATTGGTTAAATTGACATAATGGGACGGTAATGATTTATCATGTTTCTAATTATGTGTGTCATAGGCATTCAAAACGTCAATATAAAACTGATGAGAACCCCTTAAATTTAATATTAACACCATCAATCTAAAGAACACTAATTAATATCAAAACCCCCGAAAGCAAAGTGCATCCAAAACGTCAATATTAACTTATTGATTTTTAATTAAATTCAATCACCATTAAATTAAATTAGGATTAAAACACATATTGTTCAATTTATGAGAAAGTAGATCTGGGATTTATGTAACTAACCGAATTATTTTTTTAGTAATTCACCTTACTTTTGAAGTGCGTAACCACGATCCATCAGACCTGCTCGACGTGGATGATGAAAATGATGGTTGTGGTATAGTCGTTATCAGATTCAAGATCGCACCTTAACATCCATTATTTATGTTTTCGTTTTTGTGAATGAGAGTAGATCAATTTTTAGGTTAAGGATGATAGGAGATGAGCAGAAATGGTGATTGTTGTAGATTTAGAATAAAGGAGGAGAAAAAGTCTGTGTATACCTACAAACAAGGGATGGTTTTTATGAAAAAATAATTATTTGAACTTCCTTTAATGCCCCTAACTCAATTATAAAAGTTTACTTTACATTCCTTCTAGTTACACACAATTACACTATTGTCACAAGTCATCTCATTCATTGATTAAATGATCTAACGGTTTATATTGGTACTGTAAAGTACTGTATCTAATATTGGTACTGTATAGAATACAACACTATATATATATATATATATATATATACATATGAAACGCCTCTGGGTCGCCTGCTACACCACTCCCCTTATTTTTTGAGGCTACCCAACATGCTGACTAGGCGCCACGTGTCGCGAGTCGTCCCTTAGTTGGGTAGCCCCATTCCCTTCAGTCTTAGTAACAAAGAAAATTGAAAATTACATGTTTCGTCGATGTGGTTTAGCCAAAGTTACACACGTCATACCTATTCGATTTTAATTACACTAGTGATACCTAATTTTCAAAATAGTTGCATCGATGATTCCTATTTTTAAAATTAAAAATCATTTGTGTAATAATCTATAGTTTTTTATTATCCAGGTAGTCCCTATCGTTATTACACAGATAGTCTTCATTTTTCAAAATAAGAACTATCAATGCAAAGTTGCAAACAATCTGAAAATTAAAGATTATCTATATAATTAAAGTCGAATAAAGACTTAAGTAAACTATAATAACAAAAGATGTAACTTTTTATTTTTTTCGAAAAAAAAAAAAAAAAAAGAAAAAAAAAACAATAAAATTATCACTCGTTAAAAAGCTACCGTATGTAGTTTTTCAAAAATGTCTTTTTGATCGTCATGTATGAAAATGTGTAACTTTATGTCTTTATCATGTTGTTTTGAGTCATTTTGTTGTGTTGTGTTGTTTGGTAAAGAGTTGTCAAATTGGGAACCACAAAGTGTTACGTATTAGAAAAGGTGGCCTACAAAAACCGTGATATGCTATCATCATCATTTCTTGACCACTCAACTACTCAAGTGTCCCTGGCCGTGACCTTCTTTTCTTTTTTCCATATTTCTTTTCATCATGTCTCTTTAATTTACAAGACTCATTATTCATGTTAATCTCTTTAATATCTTTTAGACTGGTGGTAGTAAGAAGGCAGTACGTGTCTAACTCTATTACAATAACCTCTACACACGCGTCTTAGGTGCTGTTTTGAGAGAACTCGATCGTTTTTAGACGATGTCTATTACAGTAACCCCTACACACGCGTCTTAGGTGCTGTTTTGAGAGAACTCGATCGTTTTCAGACGATCGAGTCTATTACAGTAGCCCCTACACACGCGTCTTAGGTGATGTTTTGAGAGAACTCGATCGTTTTCAGACGATCGAGCTATGGGAGTTGTGTTTGTGTGTGTGATTTTGGTTTCGATGACATATATTTGTATTTTTTTTGAAAGGCAACATATATTAATAAAATAGCAAGATGCTAAAGTTACACGACACGAACATAATACATCGACCGAACTAAATCCAAACTCAATACTACCTACAAAGGATATCACAAAGTGTACATCATACTTACTAAGATATAACTCATACATACCAAACCCACCAAAACGCAACAACACATAAGGGCAAACACATGGTAGAAAGCATGACACGGATCGACAACCGACCATAAACATTGACCTCACACGTAAAACATAACCCCACACCATATCCTCTAATCACACAGTTCTGAACATACAATCTAACCAAGTGGTGGCATTGCGAATAGTGGCGATAGTAGAATGAAGAAAATAACCCAACAAGTATGAACACCACCTAATGAAAACCCCCCAAACCTCAACCAGACTCTCGCCATCTCACAACCTCAAAAGCGGCCTCTCCTTTTCACGGCTTTACAATCTTCACCATCCGACAGCTGAACACCTTATAAAACTTACCATATCCACACCTAAACCATCTTACAACCTCACTATATCCATGACGTGAACCACCACACGACCTCATACTATCATTGACCTGAATCAACACATAACCTCAACGTCTAACGACCTCACGACTCACGACCTCACCATCTCCCCGTCATCTCGCCCTCTGAACCATCTCACCGATGAGCCGAACCACCTCACAACCTCAACATCTCACGACCCTAAATACCTCAGAACCTCAACACCTCACGACCCTAAATACATCAGAACCTCAACATCTCACGACCCGAAATACCTCACAACCTCAACATCTCACGACCCGAAATACCTCCCAACCTCACTATCTCCAAGACCAAAACACCTCACGCACTCCCACACAACTCACTATTTCCATGACGCCTCACGAACTCACTATTTCCGTGACCTGAACACCTCACATACTCGCCATCTTCATGACCTGAACTCCTCACATACTCGCCCTCTCCACGACCACATCGAACTCACGCCCACACCACCTTATAACCCGATCCACCTCACTAGCACACTATCTCCACATCACGAACCATTTTCACGACCTCACAGCCTCCATAGCCTGAACCAGTTCACAACTCAAAAAAAATCTTCAACAACCTGAACCATCATCACAACCCGAACGATCTTAACACCCTGAACCATCTTCACACCCTGAAACATTTACCACTTCACCATCTTCACAACCTAACCATCTCACGATTTGAACCACCTCACAACCATACAAAGTTATTCTACTTTGCGCAAGAAGCGACATGACCAAAAAACTTGCCTAACATTTATGCAACCTGATTTATGAGATAAAGAAAATACAAAATAAATTATGTACATAGAAGAGTGAAAGGAAGGAACCTCCGGACCGCCGGCCGAAGCCGTCGGCCAGAGAAGGAGGCGGCGGCTCTCTTTAGATCTAGGGGTTTTTTTTGGAGAGACTTTGTTACATATATTTGTATTTAATTAGGGCATATTTGACGGTTATGATCTTGGTTGTTATCACAACTAGCCTTAATATTGTTTTAAGGCAATTGAAAAGAATTAGCAATTGTCACACCTACAGATATGAAAGTACTGGTAAGCGGATGTGGTTTTCTTTTTCTGGTTATATACGGAGGACAAATTCTTTTGAGTTAGATGTATGCGGTCTTACTGTGTTAATCATGTGACCGTTTCCGACATTTTTAGTTACCTTAAATGTACACACTTAGCGAGTTTTGAACCCTTAAACTCTTTTGTGAGAGAAATAAAAACCTTGTCGATAAATCATTTGATGATAGTTACAAATATGAAAGCACTAAGGATGTTTACTTTGTTTTCAAGAATATTAAAAGCTTTTCGACATATTTTATGATGACTTTTAATGCTTCTTCTATAGAAAAATGTATTTGTTAACAATGGGTTTTATACTATGACTGGACCCACGACATATATTTGATGCATTACTCATATTTGTTTTTTTACCAGAGAAATTTCACATGAGCTATTTTTATGTTATCACGAGTTCACGACAAGTAAACACCTACTTCACTCATCATCCGGCTAAATCAATTGAGCCTCGTATATATCACTACCTCTATGGATATTTTTTTTAACCGGCAATTTTAAGTATCTCACAACATGTATATCACAAATTTTATCTCACATGTCCTAACTAGGACTTGAACCCACAACTATTTGGTTAGGGAGATTCTCACACAACATTAGGTATCATTAAGATACAAATCCTTTAATACTAGTACCTCTATGGAATTAAAGAACTTGCAGCTAGCGAAATTTTCACTTAAGATCTTATGGCAGAACTCATAAGCATTTGCCACTAGTATACAAACGAGGTGTAAAGATTTTACAAGCTAATGATCATTCTTTTGTAGGAAACAAGTTTCTAATCCATAAACAAGGTTGTAAAAGGAAATATGTCATGGTGACGTGACACCCTGTAAGATCCGAATGAGTAGTTTTGTGATGTCATGACACCCGGCGCTCTTATGTTATACATCTATATTAACCATTATTGAGACATATGATGGATGAAGAGATATGTACAACAAGTGTGCATGTGTGGAAGGATTGCTCCATTGAATTTTGTGGGGGACAATAGCCATGTTGTCCTATCACATATCACATGATATTTTTTGTTTAATAACCAGCACAACTTATGTAATTTTTGTCTACTAGGGAAACAATTATTGTCCATTAAAAACATTTTCTTAAAATATTTATTGCTGTCGTGTTTGTTTCTTTAGAACTAGATATCAATTCTTTTTTGTCTTGGATTCTTGGTAATAATTACTTGAATTGGCAATTTTCTTCGTAATCACATGAGTTTTGTTTTTATTCAAGTGTTTTTGCAATGGTATACGCATAATTCGTAAGATAATAGCCATGTTCACCTATCATAATTCATAGTATGTCACATGAGTTTTATCTTAATAACCAATACTACTTATGCTTCTTATTTTGGCTAGTTATGAGGAACAACTATTGTCCTTACTAAATACTACTCGTACTATAATATTCTTCTTGGATAAGTTATTGTACATTTTCGTGTTTTGGTAATTATCTCTTGAAAAAGATGTGAACCAAACTAAAATGTGGCATGTGAAATTGTTTTGTTGTGGTTGTGTTGTCCTTCTCTTAGACTACTTGGCAAGGCAAGGTGTTGCCTTCACCTTAACTCAAACTCACACGTGATTACCATGTCTCCCACCTTAACTCATGCTCACCACACATAAACCAAAGCATATTTCGGTGATGTTTTCACCATACGGATAATAAGGAAAATGGTCCCCACTTGTTTTGTTTTATTTGTTTTTATTTAGTTTGTGAGTGTGTACAGGGTATTTAGTGGGGTATATTTGTATAAATTGAGTATTTTAATGAAAGGTGGAGTTAAGGTGAAGATGATTTTACTTGCCCACTAAAAGGTGAAGAGAGCTGAAGAGAAGTGAGAGGAGAGAGAAAGCTGACGTGGCGCTGAGGTGTAAGGTGAAAATATTGCTACCTTGCCATCCAGCCTTATATGTTCATGTGTTGTGGGATAAATGCGTTCAAATTAAAGATAACTTTTGATGAACATATAGTGCCTTCTATGGATGTCCCAACTAATTAGAACAAAAGCCTTCCTCTCAAAGTTAACGTGTTCATGTGGAGATTGCGTCTTGATCGTCTCCCTAATCAGTTTAATCTGTCGAGACGTGGTTTTGATATTAACTCCATAAATTGCCCGGTTTGTAACTTGATGCCAGAAACTTCATCTCACTATTTCTTCACTTGTGACCTCGCTTCCTCTATTTGGAGAGCCATCCGAATATGGTGTGATATTTATACTCCTACGCTTCTTTCCTATACAGATTGGATGTCGTGGATTGAGTCGTTGCAAGGTTCTAAACAGAAGAAAATCCGGTTATATGTCATCTTCGCTACTACGTGTTGGATTCTATGGAAGTATCGAAATAGTGTCATCTTTAATCCTCATCTAATGAGGAAAGTAGACATTCTAGATAATATTCATCTTTTTTCCTTTTTTTGTTTAAATAATAGAGGTGCTATTTTTTGTAATTGGTATGACTGGTTAAGAACTCCTTTGTAATTTATTCTAGCATCTTGCTAGAAGTGTTTTATTTTCTATATATTCTCCCTTTTGTTGTTAAAAAAAAATTAAAGACAACTTTTTTTTTCTTTAACATCGGGTAACATGATTATTGATTATCATCTCATATGCTCGCTAAGTATTTAATGTACCTCCAACGCTAACACAGGAGGTGCGTTAAAGGGCATTTGAGGTGCGTTAAACGCACGTTAACCCTTGGATGGGTGCTGCATTAACGCAGCGTTAAGGGTGTGAGTTAACCCCTTAACGCTGCGTTACGGGTAGTTTCTGTAAAAAAAAAAAATCACTTTCGCCCCTTGTGTTTTATATGAATTTTTTTTTTTTTTTTTTTTTTTTTTTTTTTTTTTTTTTTTTTTGTTTTTGTTTTCTTGCCTTTTTTTTTTTTGCCCCTTGGATATGTTATGTAATGTTTTATAAAAACTTGTAACGTTTTCTAAAGTAGGAAATTAAAATACATTAAACATCAAATAGAAATACATTAAACGTCAAATAGAAATTACATTAAACTACGATACGGAAATTAAAACGAAACTACAAATTAATGGAAGGAATCATCTGAGACCCAACCGTCTTCACTCGAAGAGGAATCATTTGAGAACCAACCCATTTCCCAGTTCTTCCTCTGTTCTTCTTCATCCCTGGCTTGCTGCTCCAAACGAGCAGCTTCCTCTTTTAGTTCACGTTGTTCCATTTCTCGCTGGACTTCCAAATCTTGCTTCAGAAGTCTGAGTTCATCTTCAGTTAGACCAAATGGATTTGGTTCTTGTTCGACAACTGGTGGAGTGTTCACCGGTTCATTTTCTGGTTGGAAAACAGGAAAGATATCTTCCGGTGGAGTATTGACTGCTTCATGTGGTGGACTTGAAAATTGTTGGGAAAAATCTTGGCGAGGAGGACTGGGGAATTGTTGGGAGAAATCTTTTTTGAAAGAAATTTGCAGTGATTAAAGGTTGAGTTTCGATCTTGAATATGTAAAGTTTGAATGTGTTTGTGTGTGAGAAAACTGTGATAAGTGTGGGGTATTTATAGGCTAGACATTTTCCCGTTTTTTAAATTTGAATTTGAATTTATAAATTTTAAATATTTCCCGCCCCTTCTTTAATTTGAATTTGAAATTTTAAAATTTAAAATATCCCACTCGTTTTGTTAATTCGAATTTTGAATTTGCAAGTTAGTTGTTAAATGAAGTATTATTATAAGTTTAGGGGTTGAATTTGAAAATATTTGATATAAAGGTGAGTTAAGGTGAGTTATGGTTGGGAGTGTTAAAGTTGAGTTAAAGGTGAGTGTGTTAAAGCTGACGTGGAAGTGTGTTAAAGTTTAACGTTGTGTTATGGTTGGGGAGTGCTCCCTAAGTATTTAATGAAAAGGATAACTTGTTTCAGCAATGTTTAATATGCAAGAAAAAAAATGCAACTTTTTGTTTATATATATATGAGTGTCTCTAGTGGAAAAGTCGAAGAAAGAGTGCTAGTACATTGTAAATAAAGGTCGAGAATGACGCTTAACTCCCTCCTTAACTCAGTTGAGATTTAGCTGAACTGTTATTGCTCTCCGCTTTTTTAAAGTTACGACAACAATAATACCTAATCCTAAATAAGGTTTAACGTGAAGAGTCGTACTAAAGAACGTATTCACATGAGGTATTGATAGTGTATGAGAGTTTTAGCCCATAGCTAAAACTCACACGACTATAGCAAGCCAGAAACAAGCTGAAAATGCTAAAGCCCCAACACACTTTGCATGAGAAATCAATCTTCAGACAACTACTGACGAGAACCACAGCGAGCCCTGCCTGAAGAATCAATCTCCGGGCAACGACTGGCATGACAATATGTCCTCCCATACCGTTATAGTACTATTGCCATGAGCAGACACCTCATTAGCATAGAGGTAGTGCCACCGGTATTTCCCTATGACATGAAGATTGTGTCTCGTACGAATATTCTCGTAACATCAAGAGCCAAGATGCCACATCATGTATCATTCTTGTCTCCTCATTATGATGACCTTGACGGGGGTCATCTAGAGCGCCAGATCACATCCACAGATCACACACAGCCCTAAATGCATCTTTATAAATGCAACATGCATTTTATGAGAAGAACCAAGTTCATCTTTTCTATATTTACACACACTAAACCTTAGTTAAATGTGAGCGTTAACTCAACTTTAACAACACTCTTATCTTTAAGTTTTTATCACTCAAAAGACCAGACATACAACTAGCTTAATCTCATACTATAAACTTACACTAATTGTTAATTTACGTAACGTACCATACATAAACATAAATCTTATTAAAGGTCCACCAAAAGTTAGTGGAATACATGGACTTGTAAGGTAAATGTCATTTTTGTATTAAACAAACTGTGAAAAACTAGAAGGGGGTTGAATAGTTTTACCGTTTTAAAATTCTTTTGCTTTGAATACTTAACGTGATTTCAAGTAATGCAAATAATAAACAATATATAATATGCAAGTAGAGAAAGAAACATTCAAACCACAACACGGATGTTTATAGTGGTTCGGTCTACAAGGACTCTCTTCCTTGCCCTACTCCACTCCTCGAGCCTCTAACTCGAGAGTTTTTCTTCACTAAGAAACAAGCTCCCTTCTCGGCGGAGAAAACCTTTACAAACGTCGCTTACACTTTTTCCGGTACAAAGCTAAATACCGAGTTCTTTTACAAGGGCACAACCACTCCCAATACTCTATGTATTTTGAGGACTAAAATACTAACCGATCACTACAGAGGTATATGATTGTTTGGTACAAACAATGATGTGTGAAAACAACAAATTCACACTATGACTAATCTAACAAGTCTTGCAACGCTTTGTTGAAGCTTGTGATGCTTTGATCTCTTTGCTACAAAAGAAAGATCACTAAGAATGAAATATGAAATATGAATGGGTTAGTAATGAATGAAAGAATGTATGATGTTGTTTATGCTTATAAGTGATAAGAAAACATGAATGTGTGGCTTGCTATTTATAGGCCAACTGCCTTGGCAAACCACGGATGGGACGGATCCAAATTTAGGGATCCGTCCGTTATGTTGTTTGGTTCTGTGGGAGCCTGACAGCAAATCTTCAAATATCTTCACCAAATCTAACAAATATATTTTCATATCTTTGTTTTTGAGTAAAGATCAATCTAATATATTCATATGATCTTCAAAATCTTCTAAAGATATCAAAGTGATGCATGCCTTGATGTCATTGTATAATTTCCAATTTTAGAATTAAAATGTAAATGTATGTAACTTGTAAATGAATATGAATATAACAAGTAAATGTATATGAATGTCACATGTATATACTAGTGATCATATATGTAGCATGTAGATGATGTTATGAGTTTATGAAAAGCTTGTGACTATAAATGTAAAAGACTTAACTATATTTATGCTTTGGTAAAAATAAAATTTATAATTATCATTAACAAAATATAGCAAAGATTGTAAAATATAAATAACGTTTTTTAGATGATATTTGTATTAACACAAACATTTACTAATAATCTAATATTATATGGAAATCAATAAGCCACCCATCATGATTCATGTGTAAGTAAGGCAACAGGACAACGACATTATGCATATAAAAATACTTCATGTGACAACTCGTAATTTCAGGTCCTTTTCAAGCTTCAAAATTTTACTATTCACGAAACTCTATTCATTCCCGGAGGGAAATCACTATTCACGGTTATCATTCATCATTACGTAAACTAGGTTTACGGGTATTCAAATGCGCGTAACCAGTAAGGTTTAGCTGTGTATTCATGCATCATCATTAAGGGCAATCATATAGACTAGAGTAGTCTACACATCATCAGTAGCATCACCATCATATTAAGTCATGCACGGGCTTGTGTGATTTTCATTAACGTATGTTTAATTATTGTATAACCGTTACCACTCAGTCATTACTACGAATAAAACACCCGACACTCCCGACAGTGATCATAATACATTTTCAAACTCATTATAATGATATAGAAATTTCATTATTTATTTACCCGGTGTTTTTAAATCGTTTGCTATATTTTTCGTTAAAAGCTTATAACACCGTCGGTTTGCGAAATTTCAACCCGATAATTATTCTAACACCCGATTCTTGCAAGGAATATGATTTTATAATTTTTACAACTTCGTCATATTTTATTTTAACTCGTCAAGATTTATTTCTAGTTAACTCGGTACCCGATAACACCTAATGTATACTTAAAACAAACTACCACATGCTTATTTGGAGGGACAAGATCATTAATTAGCCCAATTTCTCTTCTATTTCTTCCACATGGCCGCCCCCCCCCCCCCCCCCCCCCCCCCCCCCCCCCCAGCCTCCTAACCTTTCCATTTCACTTGATTAGCTAAGGCAACATTTAATGCTTCAAGGATACATGTTTTGAAAATAATTTAGATAACACATACAAGATCAAGTAAACTAGCAAAACATCAAACTCTCCCATCTTTTTCTCTCTATATGGTTCGGCCATACCAAGAACACAAGGAAGAATCCATCAATTTTTCAAGATCAAGTGTTAATTAAGTCCTATTTGTAGTTCTAGTTAGGATTTTAAAATAAAAATCCCAAGAATACATACACATTTACTTCCAAAAATCATCAAATCATCAAGTAAGTTGCAAGTAAACTTTTCTAATCTTTTATACTTCCATTTGATATATTTTGTTGTTCTAGCAACTAATCATGCAAATATATACATGTTAAACATACCACTTGATACTCATTTTCATTTTAAACATAGATCTATGGATTTTTAGTTATAACCTCATGAAATCCACCATCATTGGTGATGTTTAGGAACCCATGACACCCTAAGAAGGTGTATGGTAGGATTAGACTAGTTGTGGTGTTGATTGGAAGTGTTTTGAACAAGTCTTGAACTAGAAAAGTGATTTTTACAAACAATAGAAAAGGTTCTGTCCAAAATCGTGAAATCTGGAAAACTCAGTAAACTTTGGACTATTTTGGCTTAAATATTTAGAAAATACTTTCAAAAACGAAAACGTGGCCGCTTGAATGAGCAAAAACCGACTTACGACGAGAAAGATACGCTAATTCTAAGTTTGACGACGAAAAACTAATTTCTGAAAATTTTGCGTGCTGTTTGCCGAGATTCAACGGACAAAACGAGGCGTTAGACGTGATCTAGAAGAACCGACCTACTGAAAATATGTTAGTTCATGTTAATACGAAGCCGTGGATATAAAGAACCTAGAAAACGAGCTCATAACGACAAAGATATACGCGTTTGAAACCCGATGAATTCAATATATATTTTCAGCTTTCTAATAAGGAAAATATGTCTAAGTTAAAAACAGTTTTTGCAATACACTATATTGAGAGCCATTTTTCTCATTGAACGAGACCCGTATGATCAAAAGTTAAATGATACGTCTTCAAGACATTGTTACAAGGTTTTCAAAAACACCGAGCCTATTCACTAACACTTAACGAGCACACATTTATGACTAGTTTTGCGAGGCCATTTGGTCGTATTTTCAAGTTGTGAAAAATGATTATTTTTACAACGAAAACACTATATTTATCAATAAATCATCAAACGACGATCGTGGGTTATCGTTGCAACATATTTACACGAAAAGTGTTTATTAACTTAACGAGACGTCAAAAATATATTTTTCGACGATAAACATTATTTCCAAAATTCCCGAGTGGTATCGGTAACATACGTATTTGCATGTGTTGTGTGAATTCATGACTTACATTATATCATATTAACCATATTAGGTTGCGGTTAGAGACCGAGCCTCATTTCAGCATATTCACTATTGTCATTGTTGCTATTTCATCAGGTGAGTTTCATAGCCCCTACTTTTACTTGTTTTTCAACTGTTTGGGGGAGAATACATGCTCATTACATTTAAACTCCATGCTTGCTTTACTTGAAACATGAATTGTTTTCTCAAGCATTACTATTTGGTTGAAAACCTTGATTTGTACTCGAAAGTATTATGTGTTACTTGTTACACACCTGATTGTTTTCTTTTATGGACACCAGTACACTAAACTATCAATTGCCTATGTTATGACCCGTTAAGCGCGAATGTTATGAATAGATCTATTGGGATTGAACTCCCCGTCTGTAAGAACCTGTGAAAAACCCTTGTAATCAATCTTAGTGATTAATAATAATCTCGTATTACTGTTTCCTAACGCCTATTTTCACTAGAAATTTAAACTTTTCGTTATTGTTATTAGTAGCAATGCATTATACACATATATATATATTAAACACATCGACACTAGAGATAATATCTCCGACGCAACAACACGGTTACACAACGACAAGTAATCATATTCGTCTAGTTCATTCACTACACTTAATCAAAGTTAATATCACATACTTCTATTTAACTAAAACACAAACACTAACAATAAACAATAATCCTAAACTACTACTACAAACCAATCGGGCCCTTATTTGCTCGACCCAACAACAACCCTCAACCCTAATATCAAAAGCCCATCGAGCTAGCCAAACCAAGGGAACATCACACAACCCCATTCGGATATCACAGCCCACCCAACACACCAAATGATATTATCTTCACTTCTTTGTTTTCTTTTCTTTTCACCCAATCGATACAACACTTATTCAAGAACTCATGCAAACCTTAAAGATCGAATATGGCCATTATACATTGTATGTCAATAAAAACCAACCCAACTTCACAACCCATCATCACCACGACACCAAGATTATTTCACTAGTTCACTTTCATCTTTCTTTCTTGCCTTACTCTTAATACCCACTCGTTACCCACTTTTCTAAAAACTCGACATTCTTATTAATATCAAACACGACATTCATTTAATAATACACATTCAAACGTACCACTTAACTCACTACTGTGATACCAACAACCCAACTAGAAATAGCAAGTAGTAACATGATGCTAAACTCGTTTTGGTTGTAACCCTTTCGACACAGACATAGCACTAAAGACCTCGACACTAAATATTATCATGCTCCCACAACCTATTAACTACATTACTAATTAAATGTCATACTCCATATGCAAAGTAAACAAGAAACATGAAGTGTAACTCGGTAAAATAAAACTTGTGCTAATATGTGAGAACCGAATGAAACAGGAAGCTTACAAGGACTAGCAGCCAAAATCCCAACCAACCACACACGTTTTACACCTAAACTAGCATACCATCACACAAGTGTCTTCTATCCACAGTGCTCTCAAATCATTGGTCAAGAAGTCAAGCAAATTGAAGATATTTTGTTTATATAAGTCTCCCCTATTCGATCTCTCCTATCACACATCATTATCTTTCAACATCACCACATTCCTTAAACATTAACATCCCTTCCTGTCGAAGACTTTGGAAGCAAAGTCAATAAAGAACATAGGCGTATAAAGTTCCCTAAGCTCACTGCTTTCTCTTGTATCCTACTCGAACAACCTCCTTCACACCCATTTCACAATCAAAATACCTTCATTTAAACCTACTTCACGACAGAGAACTCGACTAGCTTCGGGTAAAAAGGTTGAAGCAAGTGGGATTGTTTTCTTTTCGTGTTCCAACCGACTACTGCTAAGCCTCCACCACCTTTCTCAAAGGTGTTGTAAGTTTCCTCATCCTCTTTTAAATATAATTCATGTACTCACTGCATGCACATTCCATGCTACATTCGAAGCACGTCTATCCTATTTCATATACCATACAGTCACAAACTTTTATCACATTTACCATATGAGCACGACCTTGCATTATATTGGTAAACACTAGATCAAACATGGCAACTTATCAATAATTTATACGCATCAATCTACTCGAACATGTAAGTAGTCGTCCCATGCAAACCCATATGTGCTACGCTATAAATAAAATAGGTACAAGCTAAAACATGCTACGTATATATATGAATAAAAACAGTCCCAAAATACCTCCAAAATAACTTCATATCTCGCTAATATTTTTAACGACCATATCCTATCGTGACACGTCTTAATAGACCACGTAACCGACGACACTTTTCATTTAGATAACTTTTGAACACACACAAGTTTCGACTATAAAAATGAACTACCCCAACTCTTACTTGATCGGACCATGTAGGAAACAAAAGAAAATCTAATTAAGTACTTCAACTAAAAAAGAACCATTCGACAACTAGAGACATGTTCACTTCGAAATCCACAAACGTAGCATCTATATATTTTTACTCCACTCGACCATACACTTGAGAAACAACCTTTTTCGTGTTCTAAGATTCCCCTCATAACCTCATATCGACACTCAAAATAATCCCTTTATAGTGCTACTCGACTAAGAGCAAAACACTTAGAAAAATTCATGGAATATTTCACAAAGCTATTTCATTCGACCTACCCAAAAACCATTATTATATTTTCGAAAACCTGTATATAATATATATAAATTTTTACATCACTCGATAGACAACCTAGCAAACTATATTTTTCATATTCTAGATTCGACTTCATGAACTTGTTAACACACTCAAAACATATCATTTTGATCGACCTTCACTAAGATTTACCAACTATTTTCAGAAAATTTTATAAACATTCGGTTTGAGCCCAAATCAAAGCCCAACAAGGAATTTCGATAACTAGATCCAACAGGCCCATATAATATATTTTTGGAATCCTAAAAATAGCCCAAATCTAAGCCCAAAACAGTTTTCACGCCCTCGCCTTTAAATTTGTTAACGGACCATAAACCAATTCGTTAATCGGCCCAATAAGGTAAAAATAATCTCATTCCTGGAATAAACACTTGAAATAAGTTAAAATAAACTTAATAAAGTTATAGAAATTTTCAGAATATTTTTCCCGTCATTTTTATGCAAAAAGGACTAAAAATGTAACGCGACTTAACCAAAAAGGACTAAAACTGCCAAACCTGGAAACTAAGGGACTGAAGCTGTGAAAGCAGTTGTAAAGGACTGAATTTGACATACCATTGAACTCCAAGCCTTATATGGACTATTGGACAATTATTGGACTATTATTGGACTATGGACTGAATAAGGACTAACGACGTAACGCGAACCACGGTTAGGGTAGAAAATGTAAAATCTGGAAAGAACGAGGACCAACTGTTATAACTTATCATTCTTATCCT
Source organism: Artemisia tridentata subsp. tridentata (assembly GCA_021014915.2). Taxonomy (NCBI): domain Eukaryota; kingdom Viridiplantae; phylum Streptophyta; class Magnoliopsida; order Asterales; family Asteraceae; genus Artemisia; species Artemisia tridentata. The sequence continues at coordinate 35,642,821 of CP139505.1, forward strand.
ATTTTTCATTTTTGCACCATATCTTTACTTCATATGCATATTTGCACTATATTTGCATATTAGTATTAGCGATAGAAATATTTCATATTAATATCTTATTTACTCGTTGAAGATATGATCTTACGAGATGTACAAGCACCATAATCATATCACACCTTCACTCTCAATGATTTGATCGTCGTATATCATTAGTTAATCATCATCCATACACACACACCACTAGAAATTAGTCAGATTCTCAGTTATTTATATATTTACCAGGTTTTATATCGAAGTTGTTATAATCACCTCTGAGTTTATTTTTACCATCACCAGGAACGCATAAGGTGAGTCATGGCCTCACTTTTTAAACTCTTTATACTTTTTAAACTCCGTGAGGGGGATACATGCTATAACTGAATCACAAGTATTTTTCTGTATGCTACCTGACTTGATATATGCCTAAGTACACCATATTGCCATAAGACCCTTTATCATAAGCCATTAATCACTGCGGTGAACGCGAATATAATGAATAGATCTATTAGAGGTTGACGACCTATCCCACTAATACTGTGACGGAATGCTTTTTGCTAGTCGTATTAGTCGCGATGCATTATATTTGAGAGAAATAGGAATTGGCAAAATCACCTATTACACGAGGGCAAAACTTTCATCATTAATTTGGTGGACACCTCCGTTTATGCGGTACTTTGTTAACGTTTGCGTGTCATGAGACTTAGGGCAATATATGAACTGCAATATCAATCTTTTTAAACTGATTGTATCTCCAATACAATCTTACTTGTGATTGAACTGATATCTAAACTACAAACTCCATGATTTTACTCAACATTATGTTGACTTTTAAGCATGTATCTCAGGAAACTAAAGAGGAGCAAGGCAAGGCATGGAGCAGGCGCACCCTATCTTAAATAAATGGTGTAAAATAAAGTTGTAATTCAGTTAAATTGATGTTTCTTTAGAGAGACTTTAGCACTCTGATGTAACGCCTTGTAACTGAATTTGTATTATGGACCTATGTAAATTAAAAATGCCGTCTCAGGCTGTTTTTCTATAATTTTGTATTCGATCCTCACAGTAACACCCAAATAAATCTTCCGCTGCCACAAAACAAATTTGGGGGTGTTACACCGTCCGGGTGGTGTTCCCCACCTGACTGTTAAGTCAAACGGACTCATAATTGTTTGAGGAACCCTGGATGTCCTAGGTGGACATCTACCAGAAACTTTGAGTGTCCGGGTGGTTTCCCCACTTGACTGATATGTCAAACGTACTGTGGTTTCCCCACTTGACTAATATGTCAAACGTACTGTGGTTTTCCCACTTGACTGATATGTCAAACGTATTGTGGTTTCCCCACTTGACTGATATGTCAAACGGATCGTGGTTTCCCCACTTGACTGTTATGTCAAATGTATGCCCAAACTAGAATCTTAAGGCTTCAGTGTCATGAAATTTAGTTGTCAATAACTCTAGATATATTTGGAATATATTGATATTTCATTTTTGTGGTCCATACATCATTTGACGTTCACTTAAACCAGGTCTTAATTAGCAGTGGGTTGTAAACACACAGGTTGCAAGTCTTGTATGGGCGGGGCTTGGAACTGAGTGGATTTACAATGCCTTTGCTGGGAAATCTTCATTTTAATGCTTCACATTTTACACTAAACTCTATGAACTCACCAACCTCGTGTTGACACTTTAGCATGTATTTTCAGGTATAAAGCGATAGCACACTAGTGGAGGCTCTTGGCAGGGCATGACATGGTCATAGAAGACTCTGATATTCATTTGGGGACCGCTTAACTTATTTATGGGCTTATTTCCGCACTACTTTTTAATCGTGTAAATTTAACACTTTTGCTAATGAATTTCATTCTAAATGATTGAGGTAAAAACCGTTCTTTGTACTTGTGTTGTGATACCAATTGAGTAGCACCCCAGCGACATGTATGCTTCCGTTGGACCCGATTTCTAGGGGTGTTACACTTCAACATGGGAAGACATGATTCATCTCCCTCCTGAAGGAGTGTTAGTTGGATTCAGATCAATTTAGGTTGAGTGCAAAAAAAACATATTCGAACTGATCTTATTTAGAACTCAAATTAGTAAGGTTCGCGTCAATTCAGATCATGTCAAATCGGGTCGGGCCAACCTGAATATAAGTAAAATGATTAAAAATTTTGCTTACTTCAATATGTTTACAATCTCGTGTATTCATTTACATATCACAATAATTCGTTCTTTTGTTTTGATGTTTATAATCTCGTGCATATACATGGATTTAATCTATAATGTTAATAATATTTATAAATTTGTAAATAATAATATATATATGTTGGTTTTCAAAAATATATAAAGTCTAGGGGAAAAAAGACGGCATTTGTTATCTTATAAAAAACATGAAAACTGATAATTTTACACATAAGTCTATATAATTTATTTAAAATTAAACCACTAAAGTTTTGTTTTATTTTTTTATAACCATGGTTTTCTGACATTTTGGCTGACCAATCCACGGGGTTTGAATTTACCGCCACACCGACTAAACTGGGTAAATCCCTCCCTTCCCAGGAGGTTGGTGGGTGGCCACTTTAGGGTTGTTTGCAACTTTGATACCCCACACATTTTAGTGGTATTAATTACAAACCTTTTGCTACTAGGTCATCACTGAGTGGTTATAAAGTTTTATTAATTTTTTATTTTTTTACAAAATTGACACATGTGTTTTTATACATATTTATTTTGCTCAACGGAATTTGGATGAGTTTGACAAAATGAAAGCCAATTTTGATTTTTACTAGTTAATAAGAACGCTCAATTTTGAAATTGAGCTATCTTCTTCATCAATAAAATAAAAGATTGTCACAAAACACTTTTTATTACTGACTAGGATAATCAGACATTTAAATAATACACGTGTAAAATAAATTAGCTACACGTGGAAAATAATACATCTATTTGTTGAAGTCAGAACAATATTTGAAATTTTGATAGGATTCGTCGTTAATAAAAAAGTACTAAATATTTAAACTTGGAAAATTTGAAAAAGTAGGTTTACTCCGTATAATTATTGGGGCAGGACACAAGGTTGCAAAAATCGCGAATCGGTAGTCGGGCGGTCGACCACCTTGTAGCTTGTAATCGGTCTAGGCGGGATTAATCGGTGATTAATCAGATTGGCATTACTGACAAATTTTAATTATTTTCGGGAAGTTTTGTGTATTTTCGGTGAGTTTTAGGTATTTTCGGCAAGGTGTTTTCTAAAAAACAACTTATAATAGACTTAAACAGTTACTATAAGTGATCAAAATAAGTTTACAGTGAGTTTTGGGTACTTTCGGCAAGATTTATAGGTTTTCAGCAAGTTTGACCACCATTGACCGTCGTTGATCGCCGTTGACCACGGTTGACCTATTTGTTTGACCCAGTTACATAAATCGGCATGGTCGGTGTCCTTGTAGCACCTAATCGGCGATTAATCGGCCTTGAAGACCTTTTTTTGCAACACTTGCAGGACACCCTCAAAAAATACCAACCGCACACCCCTTAATTTTTGCATTTTTTTTTTTATTTTTATAATTTTGTTTATATAAAAAAACTATAAACCTGAAAGTGCGGAACATAAAATATAAAGTTTAATAAGTCAAACGTTTAAAACTGTCAAAAATAAGAAACATAAACTGATAAAAAACTGTGATATACTATAAATAAAAGAGGAACAAAATAAATAAAGGACAAAACACCCCCTGATTTAACATCATAGGGTGTTTGTATAGTAGAGCCTATAATTATTAGGATCTTACTATCGTAACACCCCTTATGATGTGGATCCCCCTATTTTAGTCAAATTATACCATCCGTGAAACAGACAATATAGACGATGACAGCACACAATCATTGAAACACCCCTACAAGGGTGTTAGTAATTATTATCCCCTACTTAATTGATTATTCCCATGGAAACAAAATAATTATGTCGAGACACATAATTGCCATATGTCAAATATACTATTCCATTCAAAATATCTTTTCTCTCTCACCAATATAATAATTATCACATCTACTCAAACTCTAGAATCCTTACGGGCTATTTATATAAAGGGTTGTGTTATACAAGCCCCCCTAGCATGTCCCATCAAGGGGGTTTTGTACTTTTATTCTTTTTGTCCCTTTTGACTGACAGTGTATTACAGTTTTTTGTCAGTTTCTGCTCCGTATTTCTGACAGTTTTAAGCGTTTGACTTATTAAACTTTATATTTTTTGTTCCGTATTTTCAAGTTTATAGTTTTTTGATATAAACAAAATTATAAAAATAAAAAAAAATAAAAAAAAATAAAAAAACGCAAAAAATAGGGGGGGCTTATATAACTTGTCCCTTATATAAATTGCGAAGCATATGACATAATAATCACCCAGAGCTTTTAATCTTTGGAAACCATTATAACTGACCCAATGGAATCTTGGTCGCATATTAATTGTCTGTAATGGAATCTTGAGATGTTTCAAATTAAATGTTCATATTGTATTCTAACTAATGAGACGAGACTTTAGTAAATAAAAATAATATTTAATTGATGAAGGGTGTAGTTATTGAAATTTTGTGCATTTTAATAGGCATCGTGATCGGACAAAAACTCATTATATAAATATTCATAGAATCGTATTAGTTGGCGTGAGTGAATACGTGCTTTCCAGTTCTTTTCCCCTCCCCCTCCTTTCATTTCATCTTACAAAAATATTTATACAGTATCATCTTCAAGAAGAACGTTCTCGAACAAAATTCACATACCACATAATTTTCGGTAATTCTCTTATTTCACCTTCATTTTATTTGTTTTATTTAACGTCTAGTTCAATTTTGTAAGTCATCTAACCTTCAATTTTGAGATCAGATTCATTAATTTTGAAGTTATGATGTAATTTGTTGAAATCTAGAGCTGCTTCAATTATGAGATCAGTGCTTTCATTTTCAGCGATTTAGAGCTTTATTTCAATCTGCAATTTTATATAATTATTTAGAGCTTATACGTGGCTTATTAGCTTATTTGTTTTTCGCCTTATTTTCAAAGTTGTGGGATTATATATAATAAGTTTATTATGATATGATAAACTTGTATAAGCCCATAAGTCTCAAAATAAGCCGGAAAATTGAGGTTTAAAAGCTTAAACAAACACACCTTATTGTTATGTAGTTAAAAGCTGAAGAGATTTAAGTCTATAGCTTCGGTTTTCAGATCAAAACTAGCTCATATTCGTCTGTTTCACTAAATGCGGTAGTTTTAGCTTTATTCCACTCGTTAAACGGTATACAGGTGAGGTTGGGAGGGCGAGCCTTTTTGACTCAGATGTACACGGCCTCACCAGGTTAATCCTGAAAAAATGTGCACGCCTAGTGAGGTTTGAACCCTTGTGAGACTCATCACTAGGCCGTATGGTGGTGGTGGTTTTATTCCACCCACTCTCGTTATTTTAGCTTTATTTTAGCTTTATACGATTCCCATTATGTGTTTGATTTTTATATATCAATGTAAAGTCGTTATTAAAAATTTGTTTTATTCTGTTTGTTTCAGTGATCTGAGAATCTTTTTGAGAAAAGTTGATAAAAAGGCGCTGAAGTTTGTTATCATACGGGCCAAATAAATTGGCCAAGATGGTGTTTGATTCGGGATTATTGTTGGAGAAACTGGGTAGCACTTCGTTGGGTACTTCTGAGTACTCGTCGATTGTGTCTATGAACTTGTTTGTGGCTCTTCTTTGTGCTTGTATCGTCATTGGTCATCTTTTGGAGGAGAATCGATGGATGAACGAGTCAATCACCGCACTTGTCATTGTAAGTATTCAGTGAATTGTCTAGTTGTTCAGTTACTTTTTCTGTAAATTTAACGGCATTGAATTTATTGGGTGTTTGGGAAAGCTTGTTAAAAAGTTTATGCTTGCTTACGAAACGTGCAATGCACAAGATGGTGTTTGGATTTGCTTATCAGCTTGAAATAAGCTGATAAGCATATAATGTTTGACTCCATTCAAACGCTCAAAAGTGCTTATTAGATGTACCGAAACACAATACGCTACTTTGAATAAGTTTACCCAAACACCCTCTTGGATTAGTGAATTGTTATTGTGTGTGAATTGATTTGTTGATGAATATGGATGACAGGGTATTTGCACAGGAGTTATTATATTGTTAATCAGCGGAGGAACAAATTCGCATATTTTAGTGTTCAGTGAAGATCTTTTCTTCATTTATCTTCTTCCACCGATCATCTTCAATGCAGGGTATGTTTAATTTCGTTTTTTTATTTATTTATAAACTACTGGTATGTTCCATTGTGCTATTGGTAAGATTGGCTCGATTACTTTACTAGGGTAACTTTAGATATTTACGTGCTTAAAGATTAAAGCATAATTTATTTTTGCTTCCGGCAAAATATGTTCTTGGTCCATTGCCATATATTGCATATTCGCATCTGAAATTTGGCTTTATCCATCTTTTTGTAATATTGCTTAAGTTGTAGTTAACAGATGGAGTATCTGAGTGAAAAAAGGTATAAGAAGTTCACTTTGGGAAGCAACTCTCTTTTTTAGTTGTTGGCAGTAAAGGGAACATCAATTATTTTCTTGTTATTCACTCCAATATAGTAAAGAAAACATTTTACAGTTAGCTTAATGTAGTTGGTTGACTCGATTTAGGCTGATCCAGATTACTGGATTCTTGCCATATTTTTAGGTTACGAAATTAATACTCATGATAAACTATTGCTACACTGCCATTGGTGGTTATATTTTGGGCTGGTATTTAATTTAGCCCATAACTGCTATTGCAGAGACAAATAATATGTAGTTAATATGATTTCAAGCAAAAGTTTAATAACATTTCAGGCTTCTACATGATTACTTGTCTTCAAAATGAAAAGTCCTATGTATCAAGTGTTATAATATCAAGAGCAGTCACGACTCAATGGGACACAATTTTATTTCTAACTTGCAATGTCATCTGTTAGATCACTATCGAAACATCCACTGGACTGCCTCCACTGCCTTCTGTTGTATTTATTCGCTTATTCTGATTTTTGCATGGTCACCATATTAATTGACTTATTTCTTTTTTTCATAAAATACAGGTTCCAGGTTAAGAAGAAACATTTCTTTCGCAATTTTATGACCATCATGTTATTTGGTGCTGTTGGTACCATGATATCTTTCACCATCATATCATTTGGTATGTACTGAAATATTCCTTTACACGCACAACTCCATCATTCTTGATAAGCGGCTTTACGCGTAAACCCAAAAATTTGTTTTAAGTTATTGATCTACTCTTTCTATTGATTGCTTCTTTTTTGTCTTCAGTATGTTGTAAATAAAACTTACCATAGTACACGACACATGCTTACAATGTTCATTGTTTCCTTTATGTAGCATAATAGGTTCTTGTGAAGTAGCATAATATCTCGCAAACAATAATGACAAAATGGAACATGTATTTAAAATGGCCAAATAATGCCAATGTAACGTTTTTGTACATTATATTTATTGTTGTAAAGCTGACCACTGAAGCAAGAATCCTTTTTTCCTGTATCGTTATTTTTAATTATAAGTGCTGGTTTATATTTGTTGGTACATGCTCATATTTAAAAATACTGAAGTTTGTCTAATTTTTTGACAGGCGCAATAAATATCTTTTCTAGGATGAATATTGGTTCTCTTGAGCTGGGAGATTATCTTGGTATCATCTGTTCATTAAATTCCTAAACTTCATTTCATTGTAAATTCTAAACTTCTTTTGTTTGCTAAACCTTAATTTTTTTTTCACAGCAATTGGTGCAATCTTTTCAGCAACCGATTCTGTGTGCACCTTACAGGTACATAAATCATCATTTAGCTCTTATTTATTCATAGTTAGAGCTGTAAATTTTGACCCGTTTACTTAAAAATGGGACCATTTGGGTTGTGTTTTTATCTCAGAAGTGGGTCAAATAATACTCGCTAAGATGGGAATAAGTCAAACAAGTTGAAAGTTGCCCGAAGTAACTTCCAAACTGTTTTATTCAAAAAAAAAAACTGTTTTATTCAAAGATATAGATTTATATTATTCTTTTTACATTTATAATTATATGATAATACTCGCTAAGATGGGAATAAGTCAAACAAGTTGAAAGTTGCCCGAAGTAACTTCCAAACTGTTTTATTAAAAAAAAACTGTTTTATTCAAAGATATAGATTTATATTATTCTTTTTACATTTATAATTATATGATAATTAAACAAATTAATATATAACTTTTAGAAGCGGGTCAAATAATACTCGCTAAGATGGGAATAAGTCAAACAAGTTGAAAGTTGCCCGAAGTAACATCCAAACTGTTTTATTAAAAAAAAAACTGTTTTATTCAAAGATATAGATTTATATTATTCTTTTTACATTTATAATTATATGATAATTAAACAAATTAATATATAACTTTTAGAGGTGCTAATGTTTCTAATCTGACAATGCAGGTGCTAAATCAGGATCAGACGCCTTTATTGTACAGTCTGGTGTTTGGGGAAGGCGTTGTGAACGATGCTACATCAGTTGTCATATTCAATGCAGTTCAAAACTTTGATTTATCTCAGTTCAACATGACTGTTGTTTTTCAGTTGATTGGAAAATTCTTTTATCTATTTTTAACAAGCACACTTTTAGGAGCTGGGGTGAGTCTTCTTCCACCCTCTCACTCTCTTCCGTTCAGTCAGTTTCATGCTTTTTAGGAAGACATGATCTGATGGTCATATGATGTTGTATTTTGATTCCTCAGGCTGGGCTGCTTAGTGCATATGTCATAAAGAAGCTATATTTTGGAAGGTACGTAGAAGTTCTTCATATGTTATGGCAAAATGCAATTAGTTGCTAAATGCATGGGTAGAGGTGGCAATTTCGACCCATTTATTTCTTAGTGCGTTGAATTGTGTTGTGTTTTATACTTCTATCTAAAAGGTTAATTTCGATGAGGAACAAGCCAAATGGGTCAAACGGGTGAAATTTCACACACAAACCATTTTTGGTGCATGAAACCTTATAAATTGTTTTATTCAAATTCAAGACCATCTTCTTCAATAAGGACATCGAGATTATTATTCTAGTAACATTGTTTATGTTGTCATAAATAATATTTTAATCAGTTAATAGTTAGCGTATAAATAGTCATAAGGTTTAGAAAATGATAAAAAGTGTTTGTGGGTCGGCCCGGCTCGTTCCGATTCAATCCCTCCCAAAAAAGACCAACGTTGACGGACCCGTAATCTGACCCATCCATCTTGCCACTTCTACTTGTTTCTTGTTTCTTGTCTACTTTCAGTGAACTGATAATGATGAGACTCTATCGCTCAATACTTATTTTGCTGTTGTATTTTTAGGCATTCAACTGATCGTGAAGTTGCAATAATGATACTCATGGCTTATCTTTCTTACATGCTAGCTGAGGTAAAGTCTTCCTTTTCTCTTTATCTTTCAAGCTTTTTTTTCTGACCTATATACCTATGAATGGGGTAACTTGGGTTATGGTTAATCCATAGACCAGTCAGTGTATTAATAAAGTTTTTGTATATATGTTTTAAGCATTTAGTCAATTCAATAACAAAAGGTCATAATTTATTTATTTATTTTTGCAGTTATTCTATTTGAGTGGCATTCTCACAGTGTTCTTTTGTGGAATTGTGATGTCTCATTACACTTGGCATAATGTCACAGAAAAATCTCGAGTAACCACCAAGTATGTTTACTCTCATAGTTAATGCTTCTACCAATTTAGGCTAATGTCACCAAAAAATTAAACATTCATTTGCATCTATCTCCATTTTTGCAGGCACGCCTTTGCAACATTGTCATTTATTGCAGAGTTATTTATCTTTCTTTATGTCGGTATGGATGCTTTAGATATTGAAAAGTGGAGATTTGTTAAAGACAGGTATGATTTAGAATAAACCAACTATATATATAGGATTTTGCATTTCAAAACAATCGTTAATTTTGTGTTATTTTCTGTTTTAATGGTTTCTCAGCCCTGGGACGTCAGTTGAAGTGAGTGCCATTTTGTTGGGGATGGTTTTGGTTGGGAGAGCAGCCTTTGTGTTCCCCTTATCATTTCTATCCAATTTAACAAAGAAGGCTCATCAAGAGAAAATTGATTTCCGGCAGCAAGTATGTTATTACTAGTCTTTGATTTTGCTGCATATTAAACAAATCATAACTTCACGTTTTATGTTTCTGAATTTTGCTTTTATATTTTTCTTAAAGGTTTTAATTTGGTGGGCTGGTCTTATGCGAGGTGCTGTGTCTATGGCTCTTGCTTATAACCAGGTATGTGACTAGTGCCCTTATCTCTCTGCTCTAAACATCGAGAATCATGAACTTCTTCCATTTGTTGCGATATGTTAACGCTTGCTATATTGCCTGATAATAAGCGGGATTTTTATAGTAGCTGCAGATATAGGGATTTTAACCAGGTTATGCACTATTAGTACCAGAAATCAAGAAATAAAATTAAAAAACTTTTCTTACACTGCACAAAATTTACATTTCGGGGGTATCACGCTCATATCCTTGCCCACTTCCAATACATTTACAATATATAATTAAAAATCATGGTTTTCGTCATGCAGTTTACCAAGGAAGGCCATACCACATTGCAGGGGAATGCATACATGATTACAAGTACCATCACTGTCGTTCTTTTCAGTACCATGGTAAGATATCTTATGCTTTAAATGACTACATTTTTGGTTCTTTTCGTTTTAACTCGACATTTCAGCTTCTTTTAAAGTGTAGAACAATCGAAATATTACAATTTTGCTCAAATGCATAATAATTATTTATAAGATCCAGAAAGAACAAACAAAAAAGTGTTGACGGGTCAGCCCAACTTACCTGATCCGTTTTTTCATGGGTTGTAACTTATAAGGCCCACTTTGACCCATTAACCAAGAGATCATACGACCTCACGCTTTTGGGTTTTGAGCTCTTGATCATTAAACGTTTTACGGGATTATGATACTCTTGTATGCAGGTATTTGGTCTTATCACACAGCCACTAGTGAGACTCTTGCTGCCTGCACCCAAGGGCTTAAACCGAATGATATCATCTGAGCCGACGACCCCCAAATCATTCTTGGTACCATTTCTAGGAAATGGTCAGGATTCAGAAGCTGATCTAGGCCGACATATTGCCCGCCCAACAAGCCTAAGAATGCTTCTATCAACACCTTCACACACCGTTCACCACTATTGGAGAAAATTTGATAATGCATTCATGCGTCCTGTTTTTGGTGGTCGTGGTTTTGTCCCATTCGTTCCTGGTTCACCAACGGAGCAAAGTACTCATCATCTAGTTGACGAAGAAGATGAAGAAAGAGACTAAATGGAGCTATAGAATCAGGACTTCAGGAGAATTTGTTAATAGATTGAATGACTTTAGCGCCAAAGTATGTGTATGTTGCGGGTCACGTTTGTTGTTTTGTGTTCAGTTTTGGTCAAATGGTGAATCACTAGTAATTTGTGCGAGTGTAGATTATTTTGCTTACATTGATGACTTATTGTATACCTTGTGTATGTTGTATGTACCAAATTTCATTTGTCAAACCCTATATTTATGTATTTATACGCGTATAAATGAGATGAACGAGAACCAAGCCGTTGGGCAATTCTGTATGTACCAAATTTCATTCGTTGAATCGTTGATGTTAGTTTTTCAGCTTGTCCTATAGTCAAGTATGCAGAGTTTGACGAGTAGAATAACAAATCAAAATAAGTTTTGCCTCAAAACACATTTAATATGGAACATTAACATATGCTTAAGTTCAACAATTATGATCACGTGAATATATTTCTATTTTTATAAACAGCAAATATTATTAAAAGCACAAACAAACATGGACTTGGCTATTTTAAGCAAAGGTAATCTCTACAATATTATAGATTATCATCTAAGGATCTTTTAATTTACGGCATAATAAATATGCTTTGACATTTCTAAAAACAAAATTAAAATCTCCATTCATATAATAATACCGTAATAGTTTTTATTTTCGTCTTGTCTAACAAGTGCCGTCAGTATATTTGTTAAAGTGACTTTAAAAGTAAAAATTTTAGTTTTATAAATTAAACATATTTAGTTAAAGTAAATTGCATATTCAATTATCGTTTACTAAAAAAGTACTTTTATTTAAAAAAAAAAAAAAAAACAGGTTTAGTAAATACATTCTAATCATGAAAGGTACTTGTTAGACAAATCTTTTTATTTTTACCATATACATACAAGTTAAAAAAGAAAGGATTTTGCTAACCAATGCGCACTAGGCAGAGGTTAAGGTGTAGTTAATAAACACAAACTTTTTTAATTAACTAAAAAATGCATTAAATACAAATTAAATGAACTTGTAAATTACTATATATGAACATAATTTTTACTTAAATAAATTAAAATATTCCTTTTATAAACAAATTAACCCATGCGCACTGGGCAGATGTTAGCAAAACCCAAAAAGAAAAATCAAATCATATAAAAAACTTTACAAAAATAAATCCATAAAATAGAACCATTTCACTTTTTATTTATTTCTTTTAAGCATTTAAAAGTGAAAATTTTACACTTTTTTTTTTTTTTTTTTTTTTTTTTTTTTTTTTTTAACCCAATGAAATAAACTTGTGTACATAACTACGCAACTCTGCAAAAAACAATTTTTTCCCCCAAATTAAACAACAAAATCACATCACCAAATTCCTTCAATTCTTTCCAATTTACCAAAATTAAAAACACCCTTTTCCATAATTCACACCAAAATTTAATAAAGTCTCAATCTTTTTCATTTTTACTCACACCCTTTTAATTTCTTGATCCACTTTTCAATAATGGGTTAGTATTAAAAATGGGTTTATTTTTATAATTCACATAAAATTTAATAAAGTTTTGATTTTTATAAATTTTAAGCCTTTTTAAGATTACCCTTTTGATTTTTTGTAATTTATACAAAATTTAATAAAGTTTCGATTTTTATAAATTTTAAGGCTTTTTAAGCATACCCTTTTAATTTCTTGATTCAATTTTGAATACCCTTTTTTTAATATTTAATTTCATTCACATTTAGGGTTGTAATAATTTTTTTTTTTATAAAGATCCAATTTTTTTATAAAAAAAAAATTAGGGTTTGATGGAAAGTGGTGGGGCCGGGACAGTGTTAACTCGGGCGAGATTTGTGTGGCCTTATGGTGGTAGAAGTGTTTATTTAAGTGGTTCATTTACTGGGTGAGATTTTTTTATAAAACTTTTAAAAAAATAAATAAAAAAGGGTGTATAGTAAGTGTGTTTGTTGAAATGTCTGAATCTTTTTTTTTTGGGTGGTTTTGAAGGTGGTCGGAGCATTGGCCGATGACGCCGGTTGAGGGGTGTCCGACTGTGTTTCAGACGATATGTAGCTTGCCACCTGGTTATCATCAGGTTAGTTTTTATTGTGGCGTATGTTAGGTAAATATATGATGTTTTGATGATACGAGCATTTGATCTTAGATAGTATTGTAGGATAATGTAGGGCCTATCGATCACACGGATTATCGTTTGTATATGGGTGGTGAGCTAAATGAGTTACGTTATGTGTTAAGAATCGTGAATGTGTTAAGAACATAATGACTTGACATCATATGAATGTGTAATTTTTGTCATCAGGTTAGTTAATTTTTGTTTATTGCGGCTCATTTGATTTTAGTTAGTGTGATAGGTTAATATATGATGTTTTGATTGTGTATGGTCTATGAGCTAAATGAGTAATGTTATAAGTTAGAATCCTGAATGCTTGAAGAACATAATGTTTGGTATGTAGCTTTACCACTGGGCTATATAATCAGGTTAGTTGGTTTTTAGTTTAGCATGGTGTCATATATTTATTGTGGCACATCTTAGGTTAATTTGTGATGTTTTGATGATACGAGTTTTTGTTTGTATATGGTTAATGAGCTAAATGAGTAATGTTAGGTGTTAGGAATCGTGAATGTGTTATTACTTGACAGCATATGAATGTGTAATCTTAAATATGTAGCTATTTGAAGGCGTTTGAAATTAGGATTGAGATTTATGGATGTTTAAGCGTTAATGAACACAAAGTTGTCCCGGAGATAGGATAAGTTGACACTTTGATCACACAAATTTGTGCTTATACTTGGCTAGTGTGTTCTTAGTTTAGTCTTGTATCGTTTATTGTAGCTCGTTTGATCTTAGATAGTATCGTAGGTTAATATATGACGTTTTGATCACACAGATTCTCGTTTTTATATGGTTAATGAGCTAACTGTGTAATGTTTTAAGTTAGAATCCTGAATGCTTGAAGAACATAATGTTTGATATGTAGCTCACAGAGTCGCAGGTTATCATCATGTTAGTTAGTTTTTAGTTTATTTATTGTGGCTCATTTGATCTTAGATAGTCTCGTAGGATGATATATGATGTTTTGATGATGTGGGTTCGCGTTTGTATATGGATTATGAACTAAATGGGTAATGTTATGTGTTAGGAATTGTGCACGTGTTAAGAACGTAATGAATTGACAACAAATGAATGTGTAATCTTAGATATGTAGCTTCCACTTGGTTATCATCAGGTTAATTGTAACTTTAGTATTGTATCGTTAAGTGTTGCTATATGAAGGCGTTTGAAGTTAGGATTGATGATATGGATGTTTTAGCTTTTATGAATGTAATGTTTCCGGCTTAAGATGTGATTGTTATGGGCTGATGATCCCGGAGATAGAATGATAAGTTGATGTTTTGATCATACGAATTCATGCTTATATGTGGTTTATGAGCTAAATAAGTAATGCTATGTGGGAGGAATCGTGAATTTGTTAAGAATGTAATGACTTGACGGCCTTTGCTATGTTTTCCCTTAACTTATAAATACTGATTGATGGGTGAATAAAGATTACATTGACTATAGAAATCCGTACTTTGATTTATGGTAATGTGATATGTAATAAAGCAAGCTAAGTCGATTGAGGTGATATTGGATTGGAATGTGTCAGTGATGTGATGCAATAAGCTTAGCCATGATGAATCTTTGTTAAGACCAAAATGAATTCTCAAGATAAGGGTGTTAATGTGGATAAGAATGTTTAAGTTCAGGTTTGCATTATATACATTCTTAGACCAATGATCTTGATAAATAGTATATGTGGGTTTATCGAAAATAAAAAAGTGCATCAACGGGTGAACTAGTAATTCACTAGTTACATCTTTGTCTGTAAAATATAAAAATTATTATGTTAAAATCTGGCAACCTACTATTAATTTACTCTAGATAGCTGCTACCTCAACAAAACCATCATGATGGTTTTTGCTACCTCTCACAGAACCATAAGGCAGCCGACAACTGATTTGGTTATGATTAAAAAAATTTATAGTTTTAATATTGGCTTCTATTAGAGCCTATCGTTGGTTACCCAGTCGTATGCTAATTGCTACTTGTTAAAGGATATGTGTAATTCGATGCCAAAAAGCGAATATGTTACATGGTTGATTTAAAAGATCCGAATCAAATAGTAATTTTTCCCTGACTATGTAAGCTATTGGTTTTGGAGCATTAATTTACACGAAACCTTGTATAGGTAGTTATTAGCTTACCACATGTAAAACCGATGATAATGTTTTGAGAGAAGTCACGGATGGACTTAGGGCGCTTCTTGATTGTAACAAACAGTTGGTGGCTGTTGGTGGCTGTCGGGGGTTCTGAGAGATGGTTGAAGTAGCTAATGAAGGTTTAGGTAATAGCTCGGGAAATTGTAGTAGGTTTGTAAATTTTAACTGTGTGTTTATTACATTCTATAGAAAAAGAAGAGACTAGTAAATTATAGGCTTACTCTTGATGTGATTTTTCATCTTTAAACACTACAAATGTTGATTATTAAAATTCATTTTTGTCTACAAATGTATATAATCAAACTTCTGAACTTAACAATCTTATCCTGTAAATTCATTTTGGTCATAATAGAATTTATCATGGCTAGGCAATGTGATTCATATTGAGATGAAACATTCTTATCCTCTCAATTCAATTTGGTCATTACAAAGCAGTCTAAGCTTATTGTACCATCGTTTGTTATGTTGTCCTAGAAAATAATACTTCCACTCAATTTAATGAAAGTAAATAAGGGGAAATGACATGGGGGTGTGATGCATGAGTGGTATCTGTAAAGTAGGATACTGCACTGTGTAGAAGCAGTACACTATAAAAGGAGTACAACGTCAAAATGTGGAAACATAACATAACATTTAAGGTAGTGAATAAACACAGTAGGGATTCTTTTGGTATATGATAAATAACTTTACCGTCATAACCTAACTCATTTACATGATGTTTACATATTGTTATCATCTTGCAGTATAAATTTATTGTTGATGGTGAGTGGCGGCATGACGAGCACCAACCTTTTGTAATTGGCAATTATGGTACTGTAAATACCGTTCTCTTAACCAGAGAGCCAGACTACAATTCTGCAGTCCTGAGTCCACATATCAATTCTGGTTCGAGCATGGATGTGGATAATGAGGCCTTTCAGCGAGTGGTAAGAGACTTGTTAATCTATTCTTCTCTAAATTAGTTGCTGTTACGTTATCTTTGTTATCTGTAGGTTAATAAGCTCGTAGGTTTTTCTGTTTACTAATACAACTTCTGAAACAGTTAAACTATACAACAATATCTGCTCTAAAAACCAACATATAAACGTGATACGCGCCGGAACAACTTATATGGAATTCACGATCCACGCTTGTTTGCCTGGTTTTTTTAGGTTAACATTGTTTTAATCCTTAAACTTTCACCATTTTGGAGGTTTAACTCCTTGGCATTTTTTTTGAAGTTGTTCGTTCCCTTAACTTATTTATGTCCAGCTTTAATCATTTTATGGGTGTCCCTCAACTGCTTCTTTTGTAGTGGTGTAATCCCTAAAGTTTATTGTTACTCACATAATAATTGCAAAAACTGACCATTTCCTCTTGGTTTATCCTCGAGAACTGTTTATCAGTCCGGTAACCGGCTAACCGCTGTATGAATATCATTGTGACAAAGCAAAGGCAGAGCTTCGAGTGACTGTTTTTTGCTCTTCGACAGCCCGTTACTTGAAGCTCTGCTGAGCCTAAAGAGGCTCAGGTGCGGAGCCTTCCAGTGTCACTGTTATATAAGTTAGGATTAAACCATCTGAAAAAAAGGTAAATGACTTAACCACCAAAAGTTAAATGTTTAGTGGCTTTACTACTAATAATATATTTTCAGAAAAATAATTTAATTTTAACTAGTAGACTTGGTTCATGCCCCTGCATTTTCATTTACTGTAGCTTACTTTCCAAAAAATCGCTCTCTTATCTTCACCCCCCTTTCATTTCTGGGAAATCTATTGCAGGTAAGGGTTTCGGATGGTACATCACATGAGCCGTTGCCAAGGATATCAGAAGCAGACTTGGAGGTATCTCGTCAGCGGATATCTGTATTTTTGTCTACACATCTGGCCTATGAGTTGCTTCCCGAGTCTGGCAAGGTCTGATAATAAAGTCCACTTTAACATTTCATGTAAACTTGACTTTGCAGTTCTTTTTCTAATTCTTTTTTAGCAATTGTCTTGAGCTCAGGTCATTGCTCTAGATGTGGATTTACCTGTAAAGCAAGCGTTTCATATCCTTTATGAGCAGGTAAATGCAATTATTTCAACAACATGGTGAAATTGCCCTAGTGACTACGAGCGCCTGTTTTGCCTCTTAAACACTTCTATATGACTATATCTACCGAAACCTTGTGTTGCTTTAATATTTATTCTAGATTATGTACCTGTGCATTATTACACTTATAATATTCAATTATATGTACGATATCTGAAATTGAGAAATTTTCAGGGAATATCCACGGCTCCTCTTTGGGACTTCAGCAAGGGCCAGTTTGTTGGTGTTTTAAGTGCATTGGATTTTATATTAATTATGCGGGAGGTAAGTCCAAGGCGACTCCACTTATCAAAATATTGACTTCTTGCTTTCTTATTTTTCTCAACCCATTGTATAGAATTTGATACATGCACTACATTAGATATTTCTTGTACACAATGGCTTATTCATGATTTAATTTTTTTTGGCAGCTTGGTAATCATGGGTCCAACCTGACAGAAGAAGAACTTGAGACTCATACGATATCTGCTTGGAAAGAAGCAAAGCTATATCTGCTTAAACAAAGTATTGAGCATGGTAAAATATTATCTAAACGGCTGGTACAGGTAAATTTTCATATATGGTTTTGAAATCTATGGATGTCCCTAGTTTGTAGCGAGATCTTTAAATGCTTTTCATTTTAATTTAAGCAATTGGTAATGCTCTGCATGTATTGACTTTGATTGTTCAGGCTGGTCCAGATGAAAATTTAAAAGATATTACCCTAAAGATACTGCAGAATAGAGTTGCTACACTTCCGATCACTCATTCAACCTCCGACGATGGTTCATATCCACAGTTATTATATCTTGCTTCACTATCTGAAGTACTAAAACGTAAGTTTTTGCCTTTTTTTTGTCTAGTGCAGCTTAATTTTATACGACGCTATTTTACTAACCAAGTGCATCTGCTAATTCAGTTGTTTGCAGATACTTTAGGCATTCTGCAAGTTCATTGCCGATATTGCAACTGCCAATTTGTTCCCTTCCCCTTGGTACATGGGTTCCCAAAATTGGAGAATCAAATAGACAACCATTGGCGATCTTGAGACCAAACTCTTCTCTTAGTGCAGCGTTAAATCTGTTTGTGCAAGGTACGTTTTATGCTCATCAGATGTCCCACTTTATGAAATTGGAATTTAATAGCATGTGTTTATATTGGATTTACTTATCTATGTAAACATTAAGTTCACGAACCATATGAATCAGTTGTGCTATATGATTTTTCGTAAACAGATTGCACCCATTTTCACGTATTAAATATCCTTTTTCTTTTACAGCTGAAGTTAGCTCAATTCCCATTGTTGATGACAATGACTCGTTGTTGGATGTTTACTCTCGAAGGTAAATTTATCTTTGTGTATCCTTATCAAGTCCAAGCATAGTGTTCATGGAGTTTAACAATTAACATCGTTATTACCATGCTGGTTTTCGTCTGACAGTGATATTACTGCTTTGGCAAAGGACAAAATTTATACACACATTAATCTCGAAGAAATGACTATTCATCAGGCAAGTACCGTTTTCTCCATCAGTTTACCCTTTTTATATCAAGTCAAGTATGAAAAGTTAATCCGGATGAAGCAATTTTGACCCATTCACTTATTAGTCAATCCGGGATAGGTAAATTTTCTGAAAAAAAACATGTCAAATGAGTCGCCCAAAGTCTATGATAATACTATGGACAAAAAGTGTTTTGCAATAATTACCCGGTTTGACCCACTATACAACCCCCCACCTCTAGCTGAATCATATGTGCTCTTAACATATGTGGGCAGTGGGGCCAAAAAATTAATTGTGGTGGCGGTAGTCTCAGAATTTTCTTTTCATGGTGTAAATTCGGTATTCTGTAGCTTTTGTTCTATATTCTTTTTCTGAGAAGTCCATATTTGATTTCTCCCGTAATCTCAGGCTTTGCAGCTGGGGCAAGAACCATACTCAGCTTATGGGACAGCAAGGCAAAGATGCCACATGTGCCTACGCTCTGATTCTCTGCATAAAGTTATGGAAAGATTAGCAAAACCAGGTACTCGCCCCCCTGTTATGTTATATTTTATAGCTTTTTATAGGATTTCATGCATAGCTTTAGTACACTACTACACTATAATTTTTGTATTGACATGACGTGTTTGGTCAGGCGTAAGACGTGTTGTGATCGTGGAGGCTGGAAGCAAACGAGTAGAAGGTATTATTTCTTTAGGTGACATATTCAGGTTTCTGCTTAGCTAATGGATGTTGCGCGGCAGTCATAATTCTTCTTCACAATTCTTTGAAGCTTACAATTGCAATTTGGCCTTACGTTTATTTAGCCTCAAGAGCAAAGGCATGTAAATCTCAATTGTATTTTGTTCGTTCGTTCATCACCTTTTCTTACCATTTTACTTGACTTGCCTTTGTGCTCTGCTAGTTTTGCCACTTTGTGGAATGCAGTTTTACCTGGCAATTAGGTTGTTTTTTACAGACATGAGAGAGAAAAGAACTTATGGAATGATGGTTTTGTGTTGAGATCGTTTTTTCTATTCTTCACACACTTAACTTTATTGATCGAACTTATAGGAACTTGCAATGACCCTTTTATCGCAACTTTATTTTTTGATAATCTGGTTATGACTAAAGATCGTTCAAGGACAGAAGAAGCTTGTTTCCCTGTAGTACTATAGCCAAACTTGGTTTAGGGATAGCATATTAACGGAAATATTACTAACGAGAGATATCGGCCCGCGCATGCACGTTACGGCTGGATCTAAAAAACATATAATTGATATGGCATAAATCTTTTTATAAATTATTTTGAAAAAAGTCAAAATAACTTTCTAGCCTTAAAAGCCTTAAAAGCTTGAAGTACATGACAGCTTAAAAACTATCGGTATGTTTGTCAAAACTAGCTGGTAAGCTGTATGTTGTAAGCTGTAAACTGCAAAGCTGTTAACCTGAGCTACAAGCTGTATTTTTTTTTCAATAAAAGTGTTTGGTAAGTTAGCTGTTAAATGTAATTATAAGATGTAAAATGACATAAAAGGACATATCTATAATTGTATAATTGTAAACAAATGTTTGGAGGGTATATCAGTAATTTAAAGTTTTAACAGCTACAAGATGTTTAAAAAGCTTCATGAATCAGCTTTTTATTTAGGAGCTATTTGTTTGAAATAAAAGCTTGAAGTTAATGTATCCAAACGGAGCTATTTATTTTAGAAGAGATTATTTTATAACAAAAAGCTAATAGCTCCCTCAAAAAGCCCCTACCAAACAGGCCCTATATTCCAAAACACTCGCGGTAAAACCGGGTGTAATGATCACCAAACATATCACATTCACGTGAGCGTCACATCACTATCCAACATATCACCAAATAGTTGTAGTGGTCAACATCAAACTAAACACATAAAAATATATTACTTTACACCAACATACCTCACAGTATATCCAACAAGCACACAAAAACAAAACAAAAAAGGGTGCACCACCAAACAAGTGCAATAATGGGAGTTGGCGCGCGATTGAGAGGGGGTGTAAAGGGGATCATGCTGGCAGTGACCACCGCCCACCATTACTTCTACGTATGGGTTTTTATTAATCCTAGTTGATTAACAATTTTATGCAGGATATAGTCTTGTCTTTTTCATGCCAAATTATAGTTATAAAACCAAACTACATGAGAGCACACCATATGGTGAGATCGAAAATCAGTGTGACCCCCTTCATGTGAGTATGATATCGAGAATAACATTGAACCACATTTTTACCGCACTCATAATAATGAAGCTGGACCGACTAAAACACACACATACACACCTAAAGACACTTTATCGAAGCATCATCCAAATGACGCTGCTAATAACACCGAGTCACCGACCATGACACTGAGGTGCGGTGTGAGGATAAAACTGTAATAACGTGTGCTCTGATATACATATAAGGCCCTCCACATTATGGCACCATCTATTGAGAAGGTTTACACACAATGTCATTGGTCAATAGCATTGTCAGATTCCAAGTTATAACATGTGTTGTTCTGCTCACTTTTCTTATAAATTGATGATGGTCTCTCCTCTACTGTTAATTATCATGTGACTTTTTTTTACCTTGTTTCATATTTAACTTCATCATGTGTTCTGTTCCAGCTTATAATGTACTACCACATAACATGCACAAATCAGTACGATAAAGTCACAAGATTGTTTGAACTGTGGTAGATTGAATGTCATATGATATTTTCTGGATAAATACATAAGCCTTTAAAACCTATTGACACTATGGATTGTTGATTGTCTTAAGTAACAAAAGCTAGTATATGTTAGTGTAGCAGAAGGGCTTGTCAATCTGTAAAAGATGACAATTTAGGAGTGCAAAGGATTGCTGGTGACACTATGGTTGAGGATATATTCATCCTTGATAGCGAATCCTTGTCAAAGCTCGGTCCTGCAACTGTGAGAGCTCGTTGGCCCGTAGTTGACAAGTTCTTGAATTGCAATGGGAATATCACCATGTTGGAGTTGTGTTTCTCTTGAACTTTTTAAGTTCACTTAATTGAATTTAACATTTTCCACTGTATAATATGTTTCTTCTTTCATATTATTAGATCACACACGTTGAGCGACACTTGCGTGATTCGCATGAATATGGGTCGTCCCCCGTATTGTTACTTTAGTACCATATGGTTGTAAACTGGTTGTAACTTGTAAGTACTACCATGATCAATGATCATTTAGGAATAGCAGTCATTCACTCATTCTTGATGCAGTTACTGGTGCTGGTTTAGTTGACCAGTAGGTATACACTTCATTTTTTGGCCTTTCGTTTTTCCTAAAGTAGGCAAAGTAGGTGGATCGTGCAAGTTGGTTAAGAGTCTATGTGCCTGGGTAGTTTTTATTATGTTATGGATTGAAACGTGCCGGGTCAGGTGGGCCCAAAACAATTTTGCGCAGCCATGATTACAATAACCAGATTAATTTTAGCAGCAGTATTATTTTTTTTTCTTATCAAAACGATTTAGGAAGGTTTATACTCTTTTTTTTTTTTTTTTTGGTGAATGTGAAGTATATATTAATCACAAAACATATAACCTTTTACACGAGACGTACTATGGCTCATGGACACACACATGGAACCATCACAATCATTCTAACTACAAATCACTTAACTAGTAAAAATGGACACAACTACTAGCTGCAACAGATGAACTATCCATCCTATATACTTGACCAATCAAAAAGAATGGCTAACGACGTAACGCGAACCACGGTTAGGGTAGAAAATGTAAAATCTGGAAAGAACGAGGACCAACTGTTATAACTTATCATTCTTATCCTATTTTTCATTTTTGCACCATATCTTTACTTCATATGCATATTTGCACTATATTTGCATATTAGTATTAGCGATAGAAATATTTCATATTAATATCTTATTTACTCGTTGAAGATATGATCTTACGAGATGTACAAGCACCATAATCATATCACACCTTCACTCTCAATGATTTGATCGTCGTATATCATTAGTTAATCATCATCCATACACACACACCACTAGAAATTAGTCAGATTCTCAGTTATTTATATATTTACCAGGTTTTATATCGAAGTTGTTATAATCACCTCTGAGTTTATTTTTACCATCACCAGGAACGCATAAGGTGAGTCATGGCCTCACTTTTTAAACTCTTTATACTTTTTAAACTCCGTGAGGGGGATACATGCTATAACTGAATCACAAGTATTTTTCTGTATGCTATCTGACTTGATATATGCCTAAGTACACCATATTGCCATAAGACCCTTTATCATAAGCCATTAATCACTGCGGTGAACGCGAATATAATGAATAGATCTATTAGAGGTTGACGACCTATCCCACTAATACTGTGACGGAATGCTTTTTGCTAGTCGTATTAGTCGCGATGCATTATATTTGAGAGAAATAGGAATTGGCAAAATCACCTATTACACGAGGGCAAAACTTTCATCATTAATTTGGTGGACACCTCCGTTTATGCGGTACTTTGTTAACGTTTGCGTGTCATGAGACTTAGGGCAATATATGAACTGCAATATCAATCTTTTTAAACTGATTGTATCTCCAATACAATCTTACTTGTGATTGAACTGATATCTAAACTACAAACTCCATGATTTTACTCAACATTATGTTGACTTTTAAGCATGTATCTCAGGAAACTAAAGAGGAGCAAGGCAAGGCATGGAGCAGGCGCACCCTATCTTAAATAAATGGTGTAAAATAAAGTTGTAATTCAGTTAAATTGATGTTTCTTTAGAGAGACTTTAGCACTCTGATGTAACGCCTTGTAACTGAATTTGTATTATGGACCTATGTAAATTAAAAATGCCGTCTCAGGCTGTTTTTCTATAATTTTGTATTCGATCCTCACAGTAAACACCAAATAAATCTTCCGCTGCCACAAAACAAATTTGGGGGTGTTACACCGTCCGGGTGGTGTTCCCCACCTGACTGTTAAGTCAAACGGACTCATAATTGTTTGAGGAACCCTGGATGTCCTAGGTGGACATCTACCAGAAACTTTGAGTGTCCGGGTGGTTTCCCCACTTGACTGATATGTCAAACGTACTGTGGTTTCCCCACTTGACTAATATGTCAAACGTACTGTGGTTTTCCCACTTGACTGATATGTCAAACGTATTGTGGTTTCCCCACTTGACTGATATGTCAAACGGATCGTGGTTTCCCCACTTGACTGTTATGTCAAATGTATGCCCAAACTAGAATCTTAAGGCTTCAGTGTCATGAAATTTAGTTGTCAATAACTCTAGATATATTTGGAATATATTGATATTTCATTTTTGTGGTCCATACATCATTTGACGTTCACTTAAACCAGGTCTTAATTAGCAGTGGGTTGTAAACACACAGGTTGCAAGTCTTGTATGGGCGGGGCTTGGAACTGAGTGGATTTACAATGCCTTTGCTGGGAAATCTTCATTTTAATGCTTCACATTTTACACTAAACTCTATGAACTCACCAACCTCGTGTTGACACTTTAGCATGTATTTTCAGGTATAAAGCGATAGCACACTAGTGGAGGCTCTTGGCAGGGCATGACATGGTCATAGAAGACTCTGATATTCATTTGGGGACCGCTTAACTTATTTATGGGCTTATTTCCGCACTACTTTTTAATCGTGTAAATTTAACACTTTTGCTAATGAATTTCATTATAAATGATTGAGGTAAAAACCGTTCTTTGTACTTGTGTTGTGATACCAATTGAGTAGCACCCCAGCGACATGTATGCTTCCGTTGGACCCGATTTCTAGGGGTGTTACACTTCAACATGGGAAGACATGATTCATCTCCCTCCTGAAGGAGTGTTAGTTGGATTCAGATCAATTTAGGTTGAGTGCAAAAAAAACATATTCGAACTGATCTTATTTAGAACTCAAATTAGTAAGGTTCGCGTCAATTCAGATCATGTCAAATCGGGTCGGGCCAACCTGAATATAAGTAAAATGATTAAAAATTTTGCTTACTTCAATATGTTTACAATCTCGTGTATTCATTTACATATCACAATAATTCGTTCTTTTGTTTTGATGTTTATAATCTCGTGCATATACATGGATTTAATCTATAATGTTAATAATATTTATAAATTTGTAAATAATAATATATATATGTTGGTTTTCAAAAATATATAAAGTCTAGGGGAAAAAAGACGGCATTTGTTATCTTATAAAAAACATGAAAACTGATAATTTTACACATAAGTCTATATAATTTATTTAAAATTAAACCACTAAAGTTTTGTTTTATTTTTTTGTAACCATGGTTTTCTGACATTTTGGCTGACCAATCCACGGGGTTTGAATTTACCGCCACACCGACTAAACTGGGTAAATCCCTCCCTTCCCAGGAGGTTGGTGGGTGGCCACTTTAGGGTTGTTTGCACCTATCATGAATTAACTTTGATACCCCACACATTTTAGTGGTATTAATTACAAACCTTTTGCTACTAGGTCATCACTGAGTGGTTATAAAGTTTTATTAATTTTTTATTTTTTTACAAAATTGACACATGTGTTTTTATACATATTTATTTTGCTCAACGGAATTTGGATGAGTTTGACAAAATGAAAGCCAATTTTGATTTTTACTAGTTAATAAGAACGCTCAATTTTGAAATTGAGCTATCTTCTTCATCAATAAAATAAAAGATTGTCACAAAACACTTTTTATTACTGACTAGGATAATCAGACATTTAAATAATACACGTGTAAAATAAATTAGCTACACGTGGAAAATAATACATCTATTTGTTGAAGTCAGAACAATATTTGAAATTTTGATAGGATTCGTCGTTAATAAAAAAGTACTAAATATTTAAACTTGGAAAATTTGAAAAAGTAGGTTTACTCCGTATAATTATTGGGGCAGGACACAAGGTTGCAAAAATCGCGAATCGGTAGTCGGGCGGTCGACCACCTTGTAGCTTGTAATCGGTCTAGGCGGGATTAATCGGTGATTAATCAGATTGGCATTACTGACAAATTTTAATTATTTTCGGGAAGTTTTGTGTATTTTCGGTGAGTTTTAGGTATTTTCGGCAAGGTGTTTTCTAAAAAACAACTTATAATAGACTTAAACAGTTACTATAAGTGATCAAAATAAGTTTACAGTGAGTTTTGGGTACTTTCGGCAAGATTTATAGGTTTTCAGCAAGTTTGACCACCATTGACCGTCGTTGATCGCCGTTGACCACGGTTGACCTATTTGTTTGACCCAGTTACATAAATCGGCATGGTCGGTGTCCTTGTAGCACCTAATCGGCGATTAATCGGCCTTGAAGACCTTTTTTTGCAACACTTGCAGGACACCCTCAAAAAATACCAACCGCACACCCCTTAATTTTTGCATTTTTTTTTTTTATTTTTATAATTTTGTTTATATAAAAAAACTATAAACCTGAAAGTGCGGAACATAAAATATAAAGTTTAATAAGTCAAACGTTTAAAACTGTCAAAAATAAGAAACATAAACTGATAAAAAACTGTGATATACTATAAATAAAAGAGGAACAAAATAAATAAAGGACAAAACACCCCCTGATTTAACATCATAGGGTGTTTGTATAGTAGAGCCTATAATTATTAGGATCTTACTATCGTAACACCCCTTATGATGTGGATCCCCCTATTTTAGTCAAATTATACCATCCGTGAAACAGACAATATAGACGATGACAGCACACAATCATTGAAACACCCCTACAAGGGTGTTAGTAATTATTATCCCCTACTTAATTGATTATTCCCATGGAAACAAAATAATTATGTCGAGACACATAATTGCCATATGTCAAATATACTATTCCATTCAAAATATCTTTTCTCTCTCACCAATATAATAATTATCACATCTACTCAAACTCTAGAATCCTTACGGGCTATTTATATAAAGGGTTGTGTTATACAAGCCCCCCTAGCATGTCCCATCAAGGGGGTTTTGTACTTTTATTCTTTTTGTCCCTTTTGACTGACAGTGTATTACAGTTTTTTGTCAGTTTCTGCTCCGTATTTCTGACAGTTTTAAGCGTTTGACTTATTAAACTTTATATTTTTTGTTCCGTATTTTCAAGTTTATAGTTTTTTGATATAAACAAAATTATAAAAATAAAAAAAAATAAAAAAAAATAAAAAAAACGCAAAAAATAGGGGGGGCTTATATAACTTGTCCCTTATATAAATTGCGAAGCATATGACATAATAATCACCCAGAGCTTTTAATCTTTGGAAACCATTATAACTGACCCAATGGAATCTTGGTCGCATATTAATTGTCTGTAATGGAATCTTGAGATGTTTCAAATTAAATGTTCATATTGTATTCTAACTAATGAGACGAGACTTTAGTAAATAAAAATAATATTTAATTGATGAAGGGTGTAGTTATTGAAATTTTGTGCATTTTAATAGGCATCGTGATCGGACAAAAACTCATTATATAAATATTCATAGAATCGTATTAGTTGGCGTGAGTGAATACGTGCTTTCCAGTTCTTTTCCCCTCCCCCTCCTTTCATTTCATCTTACAAAAATATTTATACAGTATCATCTTCAAGAAGAACGTTCTCGAACAAAATTCACATACCACATAATTTTCGGTAATTCTCTTATTTCACCTTCATTTTATTTGTTTTATTTAACGTCTAGTTCAATTTTGTAAGTCATCTAACCTTCAATTTTGAGATCAGATTCATTAATTTTGAAGTTATGATGTAATTTGTTGAAATCTAGAGCTGCTTCAATTATGAGATCAGTGCTTTCATTTTCAGCGATTTAGAGCTTTATTTCAATCTGCAATTTTATATAATTATTTAGAGCTTATACGTGGCTTATTAGCTTATTTGTTTTTCGCCTTATTTTCAAAGTTGTGGGATTATATATAATAAGTTTATTATGATATGATAAACTTGTATAAGCCCATAAGTCTCAAAATAAGCCGGAAAATTGAGGTTTAAAAGCTTAAACAAACACACCCTTATTGTTATGTAGTTAAAAGCTGAAGAGATTTAAGTCTATTATAGCTTCGGTTTTCAGATCAAAACTAGCTCATATTCGTCTGTTTCACTAAATGCGGTAGTTTTAGCTTTATTCCACTCGTTAAACGGTATACAGGTGAGGTTGGGAGGGCGAGCCTTTTTGACTCAGATGTACACGGCCTCACCAGGTTAATCCTGAAAAAATGTGCACGCCTAGTGAGGTTTGAACCCTTGTGAGAATCATCACTAGGCCGTATGGTGGTGGTGGTTTTATTCCACCCACTCTCGTTATTTTAGCTTTATACGATTCCCATTATGTGTTTGATTTTTATATATCAATGTAAAGTCGTTATTAAAAATTTGTTTTATTCTGTTTGTTTCAGTGATCTGAGAATCTTTTTGAGAAAAGTTGATAAAAAGGCGCTGAAGTTTGTTATCATACGGGCCAAATAAATTGGCCAAGATGGTGTTTGATTCGGGATTATTGTTGGAGAAACTGGGTAGCACTTCGTTGGGTACTTCTGAGTACTCGTCGATTGTGTCTATGAACTTGTTTGTGGCTCTTCTTTGTGCTTGTATCGTCATTGGTCATCTTTTGGAGGAGAATCGATGGATGAACGAGTCAATCACCGCACTTGTCATTGTAAGTATTCAGTGAATTGTCTAGTTGTTCAGTTACTTTTTCTGTAAATTTAACGGCATTGAATTTATTGGGTGTTTGGGAAAGCTTGTTAAAAAGTTTATGCTTGCTTACGAAACGTGCAATGCACAAGATGGTGTTTGGATTTGCTTATCAGCTTGAAATAAGCTGATAAGCATATAATGTTTGACTCCATTCAAACGCTCAAAAGTGCTTATTAGATGTACCGAAACACAATACGCTACTTTGAATAAGTTTACCCAAACACCCTCTTGGATTAGTGAATTGTTATTGTGTGTGAATTGATTTGTTGATGAATATGGATGACAGGGTATTTGCACAGGAGTTATTATATTGTTAATCAGCGGAGGAACAAATTCGCATATTTTAGTGTTCAGTGAAGATCTTTTCTTCATTTATCTTCTTCCACCGATCATCTTCAATGCAGGGTATGTTTAATTTCGTTTTTTTATTTATTTATAAACTACTGGTATGTTCCATTGTGCTATTGGTAAGATTGGCTCGATTACTTTACTAGGGTAACTTTAGATATCTACGTGCTTAAAGATTAAAGCATAATTTATTTTTGCTTCCGGCAAAATATGTTCTTGGTCCATTGCCATATATTGCATATTCGCATCTGAAATTTGGCTTTATCCATCTTTTTGTAATATTGCTTAAGTTGTAGTTAACAGATGGAGTATCTGAGTGAAAAAAGGTATAAGAAGTTCACTTTGGGAAGCAACTCTCTTTTTTAGTTGTTGGCAGTAAAGGGAACATCAATTATTTTCTTGTTATTCACTCCAATATAGTAAAGAAAACATTTTACAGTTAGCTTAATGTAGTTGGTTGACTCGATTTAGGCTGATCCAGATTACTGGATTCTTGCCATATTTTTAGGTAACGAAATTAATACTCATGATAAACTATTGCTACACTGCCATTGGTGGTTATATTTTGGGCTGGTATTTAATTTAGCCCATAACTGCTATTGCAGAGACAAATAATATGTAGTTAATATGATTTCAAGCAAAAGTTTAATAACATTTCAGGCTTCTACATGATTACTTGTCTTCAAAATGAAAAGTCCTATGTATCAAGTGTTATAATATCAAGAGCAGTCACGACTCAATGGGACACAA
The DNA here is from genome assembly GCA_021014915.2 of Artemisia tridentata subsp. tridentata. NCBI lineage: Eukaryota > Viridiplantae > Streptophyta > Magnoliopsida > Asterales > Asteraceae > Artemisia > Artemisia tridentata. The sequence goes on from CP139505.1 coordinate 35,672,839, forward strand.
TTTTATTTCTAACTTGCAATGTCATCTGTTAGATCACTATCGAAACATCCACTGGACTGCCTCCACTGCCTTCTGTTGTATTTATTCTCTTATTCTGATTTTTGCATGGTCACCATATTAATTGACTTATTTCTTTTTTTCATAAAATACAGGTTCCAGGTTAAGAAGAAACATTTCTTTCGCAATTTTATGACCATCATGTTATTTGGTGCTGTTGGTACCATGATATCTTTCACCATCATATCATTTGGTATGTACTGAAATATTCCTTTACAGGCACAACTCCATCATTCTTGATAAGCGGCTTTACGCGTAAACCCAAAAATTTGTTTTAAGTTATTGATCTACTCTTTCTATTGATTGGTTCTTTTTTGTCTTCGGTATGTTGTAAATAAAACTTACCATAGTACACGACACATGCTTACAATGTTCATTGTTTCCTTTATGTAGCATAATAGGTTCTTGTGAAGTAGCATAATATCTCGCAAACAATAATGACAAAATGGAACATGTATTTAAAATGGCCAAATAATGCCAATGTAACGTTTTTGTACATTATATTTATTGTTGTAAAGCTGACCACTGAAGCAAGAATCCTTTTTTCCTGTATCGTTATTTTTAATTATAAGTGCTGGTTTATATTTGTTGGTACATGCTCATATTTAAAAATACTGAAGTTTGTCTAATTTTTTGACAGGCGCAATAAATATCTTTTCTAGGATGAATATTGGTTCTCTTGAGCTGGGAGATTATCTTGGTATCATCTGTTCATTAAATTCCTAAACTTCATTTCATTGTAAATTCTAAACTTCTTTTGTTTGCTAAACCTTAATTTTTTTTTCACAGCAATTGGTGCAATCTTTTCAGCAACCGATTCTGTGTGCACCTTACAGGTACATAAATCATCATTTAGCTCTTATTTATTCATAGTTAGAGCTGTAAATTTTGACCCGTTTACTTAAAAATGGGACCATTTGGGTTGTGTTTTTATCTCAGAAGTGGGTCAAATAATACTCGCTAAGATGGGAATAAGTCAAACAAGTTGAAAGTTGCCCGAAGTAACTTCCAAACTGTTTTTATTCAAAAAAAAAAAAAACTGTTTTATTCAAAGATATAGATTTATATTATTCTTTTTACATTTATAATTATATGATAATACTCGCTAAGATGGGAATAAGTCAAACAAGTTGAAAGTTGCCCGAAGTAACTTCCAAACTGTTTTATTAAAAAAAAAACTGTTTTATTCAAAGATATAGATTTATATTATTCTTTTTACATTTATAATTATATGATAATTAAACAAATTAATATATAACTTTTAGAAGCGGGTCAAATAATACTCGCTAAGATGGGAATAAGTCAAACAAGTTGAAAGTTGCCCGAAGTAACTTCCAAACTGTTTTATTAAAAAAAAAACTGTTTTATTCAAAGATATAGATTTATATTATTCTTTTTACATTTATAATTATATGATAATTAAACAAATTAATATATAACTTTTAGAGGTGCTAATGTTTCTAATCTGACAATGCAGGTGCTAAATCAGGATCAGACGCCTTTATTGTACAGTCTGGTGTTTGGGGAAGGCGTTGTGAACGATGCTACATCAGTTGTCATATTCAATGCAGTTCAAAACTTTGATTTATCTCAGTTCAACATGACTGTTGTTTTTCAGTTGATTGGAAAATTCTTTTATCTATTTTTAACAAGCACACTTTTAGGAGCTGGGGTGAGTCTTCTTCCACCCTCTCACTCTCTTCCGTTCAGTCAGTTTCATGCTTTTTAGGAAGACATGATCTGATGGTCATATGATGTTGTATTTTGATTCCTCAGGCTGGGCTGCTTAGTGCATATGTCATAAAGAAGCTATATTTTGGAAGGTACGTAGAAGTTCTTCATATGTTATGGCAAAATGCAATTAGTTGCTAAATGCATGGGTAGAGGTGGCAATTTCGACCCATTTATTTCTTAGTGCGTTGAATTGTGTTGTGTTTTATACTTCTATCTAAAAGGTTAATTTCGATGAGGAACAAGCCAAATGGGTCAAACGGGTGAAATTTCACACACAAACCATTTTTGGTGCATGAAACCTTATAAATTGTTTTATTCAAATTCAAGACCATCTTCTTCAATAAGGACATCGAGATTATTATTCTAGTAACATTGTTTATGTTGTCATAAATAATATTTTAATCAGTTAATAGTTAGCGTATAAATAGTCATAAGGTTTAGAAAATGATAAAAAGTGTTTGTGGGTCGGCCCGGCTCGTTCCGATTCAATCCCTCCCAAAAAAGACCAACGTTGACGGACCCGTAATCTGACCCATCCATCTTGCCACTTCTACTTGTTTCTTGTTTCTTGTCTACTTTCAGTGAACTGATAATGATGAGACTCTATCGCTCAATACTTATTTTGCTGTTGTATTTTTAGGCATTCAACTGATCGTGAAGTTGCAATAATGATACTCATGGCTTATCTTTCTTACATGCTAGCTGAGGTAAAGTCTTCCTTTTCTCTTTATCTTTCAAGCTTTTTTTTTCTGACCTATATACCTATGAATGGGGTAACTTGGGTTATGGTTAATCCATAGACCAGTCAGTGTATTAATAAAGTTTTTGTATATATGTTTTAAGCATTTAGTCAATTCAATAACAAAAGGTCATAATTTATTTATTTATTTTTGCAGTTATTCTATTTGAGTGGCATTCTCACAGTGTTCTTTTGTGGAATTGTGATGTCTCATTACACTTGGCATAATGTCACAGAAAAATCTCGAGTAACCACCAAGTATGTTTACTCTCATAGTTAATGCTTCTACCAATTTAGGCTAATGTCAACAAAAAATTAAACATTCATTTGCATCTATCTCCATTTTTGCAGGCACGCCTTTGCAACATTGTCATTTATTGCAGAGTTATTTATCTTTCTTTATGTCGGTATGGATGCTTTAGATATTGAAAAGTGGAGATTTGTTAAAGACAGGTATGATTTAGAATAAACCAACTATATATATAGGATTTTGCATTTCAAAACAATCGTTAATTTTGTGTTATTTTCTGTTTTAATGGTTTCTCAGCCCTGGGACGTCAGTTGAAGTGAGTGCCATTTTGTTGGGGATGGTTTTGGTTGGGAGAGCAGCCTTTGTGTTCCCCTTATCATTTCTATCCAATTTAACAAAGAAGGCTCATCAAGAGAAAATTGATTTCCGGCAGCAAGTATGTTATTACTAGTCTTTGATTTTGCTGCATATTAAACAAATCATAACTTCACGTTTTATGTTTCTGAATTTGCTTTTATATTTTTCTTAAAGGTTTTAATTTGGTGGGCTGGTCTTATGCGAGGTGCTGTGTCTATGGCTCTTGCTTATAACCAGGTATGTGACTAGTGCCCTTATCTCTCTGCTCTAAACATCGAGAATCATGAACTTCTTCCATTTGTTGCGATATGTTAACGCTTGCTATATTGCCTGATAATAAGCGGGATTTTTATAGTAGCTGCAGATATAGGGATTTTAACCAGGTTATGCACTATTAGTACCAGAAATCAAGAAATAAAATTAAAAAACTTTTCTTACACTGCACAAAATTTACATTTCGGGGGTATCACGCTCATATCCTTGCCCACTTCCAATACATTTACAATATATAATTAAAAATCATGGTTTTCGTCATGCAGTTTACCAAGGAAGGCCATACCACATTGCAGGGGAATGCATACATGATTACAAGTACCATCACTGTCGTTCTTTTCAGTACCATGGTAAGATATCTTATGCTTTAAATGACTACATTTTTGGTTCTTTTCGTTTTAACTCGACATTTCAGCTTCTTTTAAAGTGTAGAACAATCGAAATATTACAATTTTGCTCAAATGCATAATAATTATTTATAAGATCCAGAAAGAACAAACAAAAAAGTGTTGACGGGTCAGCCCAACTTACCTGATCCGTTTTTTCATGGGTTGTAACTTATAAGGCCCACTTTGACCCATTAACCAAGAGATCATACGACCTCACGCTTTTGGGTTTTGAGCTCTTGATCATTAAACGTTTTACGGGATTATGATATTCTTGTATGCAGGTATTTGGTCTTATCACACAGCCACTAGTGAGACTCTTGCTGCCTGCACCCAAGGGCTTAAACCGAATGATATCATCTGAGCCGACGACCCCCAAATCATTCTTGGTACCATTTCTAGGAAATGGTCAGGATTCAGAAGCTGATCTAGGCCGACATATTGCCCGCCCAACAAGCCTAAGAATGCTTCTATCAACACCTTCACACACCGTTCACCACTATTGGAGAAAATTTGATAATGCATTCATGCGTCCTGTTTTTGGTGGTCGTGGTTTTGTCCCATTCGTTCCTGGTTCACCAACGGAGCAAAGTACTCATCATCTAGTTGACGAAGAAGATGAAGAAAGAGACTAAATGGAGCTATAGAATCAGGACTTCAGGAGAATTTGTTAATAGATTGAATGACTTTAGCGCCAAAGTATGTGTATGTTGCGGGTCACGTTTGTTGTTTTGTGTTCAGTTTTGGTCAAATGGTGAATCACTAGTAATTTGTGCGAGTGTAGATTATTTTGCTTACATTGATGACTTATTGTATACCTTGTGTATGTTGTATGTACCAAATTTCATTTGTCAAACCCTATATTTATGTATTTATACGCGTATAAATGAGATGAACGAGAACCAAGCCGTTGGGCAATTCTGTATGTACCAAATTTCATTCGTTGAATCGTTGATGTTAGTTTTTCAGCTTGTCCTATAGTCAAGTATGCAGAGTTTGACGAGTAGAATAACAAATCAAAATAAGTTTTGCCTCAAAACACATTTAATATGGAACATTAACATATGCTTAAGTTCAACAATTATGATCACATGAATATATTTCTATTTTTATAAACAGCAAATATTATTAAAAGCACAAACTAACATGGAGTTGGCTATTTTAAGCAAAGGTAATCTCTACAATATTATAGATTATCATCTAAGGATCTTTTAATTTACGGCATAATAAATATGCTTTGACATTTCTAAAAACAAAATTAAAATCTCCATTCATATAATAATACCGTAATAGTTTTTATTTTCGTCTTGTCTAACAAGTGCCGTCAGTATATTTGTTAAAGTGACTTTAAAAGTAAAAATTTTAGTTTTATAAATTAAACATATTTAGTTAAAGTAAATTGCATATTCAATTATCGTTTACTAAAAAAGTACTTTTATTTAAAAAAAAAAAAAAAACAGGTTTAGTAAATACATTCTAATCATGAAAGGTACTTGTTAGACAAATCTTTTTATTTTTACCATATACATACAAGTTAAAAAAGAAAGGATTTTGCTAACCAATGCGCACTAGGCAGAGGTTAAGGTGTAGTTAATAAACACAAACTTTTTTAATTAACTAAAAAATGCATTAAATACAAATTAAATGAACTTGTAAATTACTATATTTGAATATGAATTTTACTTAAATAGATTAAAATATCATTTTTATAAACAAATTAACCCATGCACACTGGACAGAGGTTAGCAAAACCCAAAAAGAAAAATCAAATTATATAAAAAACTTTACAAAAATAAATCCACAAAATAGAACCATTTCACTTTTTATTTATTTCTTTTAAGCATTTAAAAGTGAAAATTTTACACTTTTTTTTTTTTTTTTTTTTTTTTTTTTTTTTTTTTAACCCAATGAAATAAACTTGTGTACATAACTACGCAACTCTGCAAAAAACAATTTTTTCCCCCAAATTAAACAACAAAATCACATCACCAAATTCCTTCAATTCTTTCCAATTTACCAAAATTAAAAACACCCTTTTCCATAATTCACACCAAAATTTAATAAAGTCTCAATCTTTTTCATTTTTACTCACACCCTTTTAATTTCTTGATCCACTTTTCAATAATGGGTTAGTATTAAAAATGGGTTTATTTTTATAATTCACATAAAATTTAATAAAGTTTTGATTTTTATAAATTTTAAGCCTTTTTAAGATTACCCTTTTGATTTTTTGTAATTTATACAAAATTTAATAAAGTTTCGATTTTTATAAATTTTAAGGCTTTTTAAGCATACCCTTTTAATTTCTTGATTCAATTTTGAATACCCTTTTTTTAATATTTAATTTCATTCACATTTAGGGTTGTAATAATTTTTTTTTTTATAAAGATCCAATTTTTTTATAAAAAAAAAATTAGGGTTTGATGGAAAGTGGTGGGGCCGGGACAGTGTTAACTCGGGCGAGATTTGTGTGGCCTTATGGTGGTAGAAGTGTTTATTTAAGTGGTTCATTTACTGGGTGAGATTTTTTTATAAAACTTTTAAAAAAATAAATAAAAAAGGGTGTATAGTAAGTGTTTGAAATGTCTGAATCTTTTTTTTTTGGGTGGTTTTGAAGGTGGTCGGAGCATTGGCCGATGACGCCGGTTGAGGGGTGTCCGACTGTGTTTCAGACGATATGTAGCTTGCCACCTGGTTATCATCAGGTTAGTTTTTATTGTGGCGTATGTTAGGTAAATATATGATGTTTTGATGATACGAGCATTTGATCTTAGATAGTATTGTAGGATAATGTAGGGCCTATCGATCACACGGATTATCGTTTGTATATGGGTAGTGAGCTAAATGAGTTACGTTATGTGTTAAGAATCGTGAATGTGTTAAGAACATAATGACTTGACATCATATGGATGTGTAATTTTTGTCATCAGGTTAGTTAATTTTTGTTTATTGCGGCTCATTTGATTTTAGTTAGTGTGATAGGTTAATATATGATGTTTTGATTGTGTATGGTCTATGAGCTAAATGAGTAATGTTATAAGTTAGAATCCTGAATGCTTGAAGAACATAATGTTTGGTATGTAGCTTTACCACTGGGCTATATAATCAGGTTAGTTGGTTTTTAGTTTAGCATGGTGTCATATATTTATTGTGGCACATCTTAGGTTAATTTGTGATGTTTTGATGATACGAGTTTTTGTTTGTATATGGTTAATGAGCTAAATGAGTAATGTTAGGTGTTAGGAATCGTGAATGTGTTATTACTTGACAGCATATGAATGTGTAATCTTAAATATGTAGCTATTTGAAGGCGTTTGAAATTAGGATTGAGATTTATGGATGTTTAAGCGTTAATGAACACAAAGTTGTCCCGGAGATAGGATAAGTTGACACTTTGATCACACAAATTTGTGCTTATACTTGGCTAGTGTGTTCTTAGTTTAGTCTTGTATCGTTTATTGTAGCTCGTTTGATCTTAGATAGTATCGTAGGTTAATATATGACGTTTTGATCACACAGATTCTCGTTTGTATATGGTTAATGAGCTAACTGTGTAATGTTTTAAGTTAGAATCCTGAATGCTTGAAGAACATAATGTTTGATATGTAGCTCACAGAGTCACAGGTTATCATCATGTTAGTTAGTTTTTAGTTTATTTATTGTGGCTCATTTGATCTTAGATAGTCTCGTAGGATGATATATGATGTTTTGATGATGTGGGTTCGCGTTTGTATATGGATTATGAACTAAATGGGTAATGTTATGTGTTAGGAATTGTGCACGTGTTAAGAACGTAATGAATTGACAACAAATGAATGTGTAATCTTAGATATGTAGCTTCCACTTGGTTATCATCAGGTTAATTGTAACTTTAGTATTGTATCGTTAAGTGTTGCTATATGAAGGCGTTTGAAGTTAGGATTGATGATATGGATGTTTTAGCTTTTATGAATGTAATGTTTCCGGCTTAAGATGTGATTGTTATGGGCTGATGATCCCGGAGATAGAATGATAAGTTGATGTTTTGATCATACGAATTCATGCTTATATGTGGTTTATGAGCTAAATAAGTAATGCTATGTGGGAGGAATCGTGAATTTGTTAAGAATGTAATGACTTGACGGCCTTTGCTATGTTTTCCCTTAACTTATAAATACTGATTGATGGGTGAATAAAGATTACATTGACTATAGAAATCCGTACTTTGATTTATGGTAATGTGATATGTAATAAAGCAAGCTAAGTCGATTGAGGTGATATTGGATTGGAATGTGTCAGTGATGTGATGCAATAAGCTTAGCCATGATGAATCTTTGTTAAGACCAAAATGAATTCTCAAGATAAGGGTGTTAATGTGGATAAGAATGTTTAAGTTCAGGTTTGCATTATATACATTCTTAGACCAATGATCTTGATAAATAGTATGTGGGTTTATCGAAAATAAAAAAGTGCATCAACGGGTGAACTAGTAATTCACTAGTTACATCTTTGTCTGTAAAATATAAAAATTATTATGTTAAAATCTGGCAACCTACTATTAATTTACTCTAGATAGCTGCTATCTCAACAAAACCATCATGATGGTTTTTGCTACCTCTCACAGAACCATAAGGCAGCCGGCAACTGATTTGGTTATGATTAAAAAAATTTCTAGTTTTAATATTGGCTTCTATTAGAGCCTATCGTTGGTTACCCAGTCGTATGCTAATTGCTACTTGTTAAAGGATATGTGTAATTCGATGCCAAAAAGCCAATATGTTACATGGTTGATTTAAAAGATCCGAATCAAATAGTAATTTTTCCCTGACTATGTAAGCTATTGGTTTTGGAGCATTAATTTACACGAAACCTTGTATAGGTAGTTATTAGCTTACCACATGTAAAACCGATGATAGAGTTTTGAGAGAAGTCACGGATGGACTTAGGGCGCTTCTTGATTGTAACAAACAGTTGGTGGCTGTTGGTGGCTGTCGGGGGTTCTGAGAGATGGTTGAAGTAGCTAATGAAGGTTTAGGTAATAGCTCGGGCAATTGTAGTAGGTTTGTAAATTTTAACAGTGTGTTTATTACATTCTATAGAAAAAGAAGAGACTAGTAAATTATAGGCTTACTCTTGATGTGATTTTTCATCTTTAAACACTACAAATGTTGATTATTAAAATTCATTTTTGTCTACAAATGTATATAATCAAACTTCTGAACTTAACAATCTTATCCTGTAAATTCATTTTGGTCATAATAGAATTTATCATGGCTAGGCAATGTGATTCATATTGAGATGAAACATTCTTATCCTCTCAATTCAATTTGGTCATTACAAAGCAGTCTAAGCTTATTGTACCATCGTTTGTTATGTTGTCCTAGAAAATAATACTTCCACTCAATTTAATGAAAGTAAATAAGGCGAAATGACATGGGGGTGTGATGCATGAGTGGTATCTGTAAAGTAGGATATTGCACTGTGTAGAAGCAGTACACTATAAAAGGAGTACAACGTCAAAATGTGGAAACATAACATAACATTTAAGGTAGTGAATAAACACAGTAGGGATTCTTTTGGTATATGATAAATAACTTTACCGTCATAACCTAACTCATTTACATGATGTTTACATATTGTTATCATCTTGCAGTATAAATTTATTGTTGATGGTGAGTGGCGGCATGACGAGCACCAACCTTTTGTAATTGGCAATTATGGTACTGTAAATACCGTTCTCTTAACCAGAGAGCCAGACTACAATTCTGCAGTCCTGAGTCCACATATCAATTCTGGTTCGAGCATGGATGTGGATAATGAGGCCTTTCAGCGAGTGGTAAGAGACTTGTTAATCTATTCTTCTCTAAATTAGTTGCTGTTACGTTATCTTTGTTATCTGTAGGTTAATAAGCTCGTAGGTTTTTCTGTTTACTAATACAACTTCTGAAACAGTTAAACTATACAACAATATCTGCTCTAAAAACCAACATATAAACGTGATACGCGCCGGAACAACTTATATGGAATTCACGATCCACGCTTGTTTGCCTGGTTTTTTTAGGTTAACATTGTTTTAATCCTTAAACTTTCACCATTTTGGAGGTTTAACTCCTAGGCATTTTTTTTGAAGTTGTTCGTTCCCTTAACTTATTTATGTCCAGCTTTAATCATTTTATGGGTGTCCCTCAACTGCTTCTTTTGTAGTGGTGTAATCCCTAAAGTTTATTGTTACTCACATAATAATTGCAAAAACTGACCATTTCCTCTTGGTTTATCCTCGAGAACTGTTTATCAGTCCGGTAACCGGCTAACCGCTGTATGAATATCATTGTGACAAAGCAAAGGCAGAGCTTTGAGTGACTGTTTTTTGCTCTTCGACAGCCCGTTACTTGAAGCTCTGCTGAGCCTAAAGAGGCTCAGGTGCGGAGCCTTCCAGTGTCACTGTTATATAAGTTAGGATTAAACCATCTGAAAAAAAGGTAAATGACTTAACCACCAAAAAGTTAAATGTTTAGTGGCTTTACTACTAATAATATATTTTCAGAAAAATAATTTAATTTTAACTAGTAGACTTGGTTCATGCCCCTGCATTTTCATTTACTGTAGCTTACTTTCCAAAAAATCGCTCTCTTATCTTCACCCCCCTTTCATTTCTGGGAAATCTATTGCAGGTAAGGGTTTCGGATGGTACATCACATGAGCCGTTGCCAAGGATATCAGAAGCAGACTTGGAGGTATCTCGTCAGCGGATATCTGTATTTTTGTCTACACATCTGGCCTATGAGTTGCTTCCCGAGTCTGGCAAGGTCTGATAATAAAGTTCACTTTAACATTTCATGTAAACTTGACTTTGCAGTTCTTTTTCTAATTCTTTTTTAGCAATTGTCTTGAGCTCAGGTCATTGCTCTAGATGTGGATTTACCTGTAAAGCAAGCGTTTCATATCCTTTATGAGCAGGTAAATGCAATTATTTCAACAACATGGTGAAATTGCCCTAGTGACTACGAGCGCCTGTTTTGCCTCTTAAACACTTCTATATGACTATATCTACCGAAACCTTGTGTTGCTTTAATATTTATTCTAGATTATGTACCTGTGCATTATTACACTTATAATATTCAATTATATGTACGATATCTGAAATTGAGAAATTTTCAGGGAATATCCACGGCTCCTCTTTGGGACTTCAGCAAGGGCCAGTTTGTTGGTGTTTTAAGTGCATTGGATTTTATATTAATTATGCGGGAGGTAAGTCCAAGGCGACTCCACTTATCAAAATATTGACTTCTTGCTTTCTTATTTTTCTCAACCCATTGTATAGAATTTGATACATGCACTACATTAGATATTTCTTGTACACAATGGCTTATTCATGATTTAATTTTTTTTGGCAGCTTGGTAATCATGGGTCCAACCTGACAGAAGAAGAACTTGAGACTCATACGATATCTGCTTGGAAAGAAGCAAAGCTATATCTGCTTAAACAAAGTATTGAGCATGGTAAAATATTATCTAAACGGCTGGTACAGGTAAATTTTCATATATGGTTTTGAAATCTATGGATGTCCCTAGTTTGTAGCGAGATCTTTAAATGCTTTTCATTTTAATTTAAGCAATTGGTAATGCTCTGCATGTATTGACTTTGATTGTTCAGGCTGGTCCAGATGAAAATTTAAAAGATATTACCCTAAAGATACTGCAGAATAGAGTTGCTACACTTCCGATCACTCATTCAACCTCCGACGATGGTTCATATCCACAGTTATTATATCTTGCTTCACTATCTGAAGTACTAAAACGTAAGTTTTTGCCTTTTTTTTGTCTAGTGCGGCTTAATTTTATACGACGCTATTTTACTAACCAAGTGCATCTGCTAATTCAGTTGTTTGCAGATACTTTAGGCATTCTGCAAGTTCATTGCCGATATTGCAACTGCCAATTTGTTCCCTTCCCCTTGGTACATGGGTTCCCAAAATTGGAGAATCAAATAGACAACCATTGGCGATCTTGAGACCAAACTCTTCTCTTAGTGCAGCGTTAAATCTGTTTGTGCAAGGTACGTTTTATGCTCATCAGATGTCCCACTTTATGAAATTGGAATTTAATAGCATGTGTTTATATTGGATTTACTTATCTATGTAAACATTAAGTTCACGACCCATATGAATCAGTTGTGCTATATGATTTTTCGTAAACAGATTGCACCCATTTTCACGTATTAAATATCCTTTTTCTTTTACAGCTGAAGTTAGCTCAATTCCCATTGTTGATGACAATGACTCGTTGTTGGATGTTTACTCTCGAAGGTAAATTTATCTTTGTGTATCCTTATCAAGTCCAAGCATAGTGTTCATGGAGTTTAACAATTAACATCGTTATTACCATGCTGGTTTTCGTCTGACAGTGATATTACTGCTTTGGCAAAGGACAAAATTTATACACACATTAATCTCGAAGAAATGACTATTCATCAGGCAAGTACCGTTTTCTCCATCAGTTTACCCTTTTTATATCAAGTCAAGTATGAAAAGTTAATCCGGATGAAGCAATTTTGACCCATTCACTTATTAGTCAATCCGGGATAGGTAAATTTTCTGAAAAAAAACATGTCAAATGAGTCGCCCAAAGTCTATGATAATACTATGGACAAAAAGTGTTTTGCAATAATTACCCGGTTTGACCCACTATACAACCCCCCACCTCTAGCTGAATCATATGTGCTCTTAACATATGTGGGCAGTGGGGCCAAAAAATTAATTGTGGTGGCGGTAGTCTCAGAATTTTCTTTTCATGGTGTAAATTCGGTATTCTGTAGCTTTTGTTCTATATTCTTTTTCTGAGAAGTCCATATTTGATGTCTCCCGTAATCTCAGGCTTTGCAGCTGGGACAAGAACCATACTCAGCTTATGGGACAGCAAGGCAAAGATGCCACATGTGCCTACGCTCTGATTCTCTGCATAAAGTTATGGAAAGATTAGCAAAACCAGGTACTCGCCCCCCTGTTATGTTATATTTTATAGCTTTTTATAGGATTTCATGCATAGCTTTAGTACACTACTACACTATAATTTTTGTATTGACATGACGTGTTTGGTCAGGCGTAAGACGTGTTGTGATCGTGGAGGCTGGAAGCAAACGAGTAGAAGGTATTATTTCTTTAGGTGACATATTCAGGTTTCTGCTTAGCTAATGGATGTTGCGCGGCAGTCATAATTCTTCTTCACAATTCTTTGAAGCTTACAATTGCAATTTGGCCTTACGTTTATTTAGCCTCAAGAGCAAAGGCATGTAAATCTCAATTGTATTTTGTTCGTTCGTTCATCACCTTTTCTTACCATTTTACTTGACTTGCCTTTGTGCTCTGCTAGTTTTGCCACTTTGTGGAATGCAGTTTTACCTGGCAATTAGGTTGTTTTTTACAGACATGAGAGAGAAAAGAACTTATGGAATGATGGTTTTGTGTTGAGATCGTTTTTTCTATTCTTCACACACTTAACTTTATTGATCGAACTTATAGGAACTTGCAATGACCCTTTTATCGCAACTTTATTTTTTGATAATCTGGTTATGACTAAAGATCGTTCAAGGACAGAAGAAGCTTGTTTCCCTGTAGTACTATAGCCAAACTTGGTTTAGGGATAGCATATTAACGGAAATATTACTAACGAGAGATATCGGCCCGCGCATGCACGTTACGGCTGGATCTAAAAAACATATAATTGATATGGCATAAATCTTTTTATAAATTATTTTGAAAAAAGTCAAAATAACTTTCTAGCCTTAAAAGCCTTAAAAGCTTGAAGTACATGACAGCTTAAAAACTATCGGTATGTTTGTCAAAACTAGCTGGTAAGCTGTATGTTGTAAGCTGTAAACTGCAAAGCTGTTAACCTGAGCTACAAGCTGTATTTTTTTTTCAATAAAAGTGTTTGGTAAGTTAGCTGTTAAATGTAATTATAAGATGTAAAATGACATAAAAGGACATATCTATAATTGTATAATTGTAAACAAATGTTTGGAGGGTATATCAGTAATTTAAAGTTTTAACAGCTACAAGATGTTTAAAAAGCTTCATGAATCAGCTTTTTATTTAGGAGCTATTTGTTTGAAATAAAAGCTTGAAGTTAATGTATCCAAACGGAGCTATTTATTTTAGAAGAGATTATTTTATAACAAAAAGCTAATAGCTCCCTCAAAAAGCCCCTACCAAACAGGCCCTATATTCCAAAACACTCGCGGTAAAACCGGGTGTAATGATCACCAAACATATCACATTCACGTGAGCGTCACATCACTATCCAACATATCACCAAATAGTTGTAGTGGTCAACATCAAACTAAACACATAAAAATATATTACTTTACACCAACATACCTCACAGTATATCCAACAAGCACACAAAAACAAAACAAAAAAGGGTGCACCACCAAACAAGTGCAATAATGGGAGTTGGCGCGCGATTGAGAGGGGGTGTAAAGGGGATCATGCTGGCAGTGACCACCGCCCACCATTACTTCTACGTATGGGTTTTTATTAATCCTAGTTGATTAACAATTTTATGCAGGATATAGTCTTGTCTTTTTCATGCCAAATTATAGTTATAAAACCAAACTACATGAGAGCACACCATATGGTGAGATCGAAAATCAGTGTGACCCCCTTCATGTGAGTATGATATCGAGAATAACATTGAACCACATTTTTACCGCACTCATAATAATGAAGCTGGACCGACTAAAACACACACATACACACCTAAAGACACTTTATCGAAGCATCATCCAAATGACGCTGCTAATAACACCGAGTCACCGACCATGACACTGAGGTGCGGTGTGAGGATAAAACTGTAATAACGTGTGCTCTGATATACATATAAGGCCCTCCACATTATGGCACCATCTATTGAGAAGGTTTACACACAATGTCATTGGTCAATAGCATTGTCAGATTCCAAGTTATAACATGTGTTGTTCTGCTCACTTTTCTTATAAATTGATGATGGTCTCTCCTCTACTGTTAATTATCATGTGACTTTTTTTTACCTTGTTTCATATTTAACTTCATCATGTGTTCTGTTCCAGCTTATAATGTACTACCACATAACATGCACAAATCAGTACGATAAAGTCACAAGATTGTTTGAACTGTGGTAGATTGAATGTCATATGATATTTTCTGGATAAATACATAAGCCTTTAAAACCTATTGACACTATGGATTGTTGATTGTCTTAAGTAACAAAAGCTAGTATATGTTAGTGTAGCAGAAGGGCTTGTCAATCTGTAAAAGATGACAATTTAGGAGTGCAAAGGATTGCTGGTGACACTATGGTTGAGGATATATTCATCCTTGATAGCGAATCCTTGTCAAAGCTCGGTCCTGCAACTGTGAGAGCTCGTTGGCCCGTAGTTGACAAGTTCTTGAATTGCAATGGGAATATCACCATGTTGGAGTTGTGTTTCTCTTGAACTTTTTAAGTTCACTTAATTGAATTTAACATTTTCCACTGTATAATATGTTTCTTCTTTCATATTATTAGATCACACACGTTGAGCGACACTTGCGTGATTCGCATGAATATGGGTCGTCCCCCGTATTGTTACTTTAGTACCATATGGTTGTAAACTGGTTGTAACTTGTAAGTACTACCATGATCAATGATCATTTAGGAATAGCAGTCATTCACTCATTCTTGATGCAGTTACTGGTGCTGGTTTAGTTGACCAGTAGGTATACACTTCATTTTTTGGCCTTTCGTTTTTCCTAAAGTAGGCAAAGTAGGTGGATCGTGCAAGTTGGTTAAGAGTCTATGTGCCTGGGTAGTTTTTATTATGTTATGGATTGAAACGTGCCGGGTCAGGTGGGCCCAAAACAATTTTGCGCAGCCATGATTACAATAACCAGATTAATTTTAGCAGCAGTATTATTTTTTTTTCTTATCAAAACGATTTAGGAAGGTTTATACTCTTTTTTTTTTTTTTTTTGGTGAATGTGAAGTATATATTAATCACAAAACATATAACCTTTTACACGAGACATACTATGGCTCATGGACACACACATGGAACCATCACAATCATTCTAACTACAAATCACTTAACTAGTAAAAATGGACACAACTACTAGCTGCAACAGATGAACTATCCATCCTATATACTTGACCAATCAAAAAGAATGGCCAAAACAGAATAGCAGGCTACATTTCCCCCTTCTTGCTATAAAGTGGTAGACAATGCAGACATCCTCACATCTGAATACCAATATAGACTCAAAAGAGGGCCTCACCGGCTATTGCATCTTGATAAGAGTAGCAGTAGTACTACATTTCCTGCACCATTCATAGCAACTTTGACCCAAAAGTAGCATACTCCAAACCTGACATTCAGATCAAATAACTATCAAAGGCAGGCTTCACCCACTACTCTAATCAAGACCATACACATCAGGACAGGGACATCCATAAACTAGGACTACATTTCCTTAATTAAAACATGATCAATTTGGACATTATGCAGTATACCATCCTCACATAAATGACCAAAAGAAACTGCAATAACAAGGAATCATCCTAGCTCAAGTGTTGATAGTTAACCTAAACTTTGGTTTAAATATATCAAATTAGAAAGTATGTATGTATTATGTAAATAAATAAAAGGGCATAACTCTTGGCAAAAGACACAACCAAAGTGAAGGGGTACAACTATTCATCAAGGGGTGGTTATTGTTAGTTAGTTAGTTAGTTATTAGAATAAGGTACTTTTTAGTGAAACAACACATTGTTTCATGATGCCTTTTCAATGTTTATAAATAGGGTCAATGTATTTGTAAATTGTATGAACAAAAATTGCAAGTATCAATCAATAGAAAGTATATTCATATATTACCTGTGATTTTGTTGATCATTAGCAAGTCTTGTTCCAACAATTGGTATCAAGAGCAAGATCGATTCCGGGAAAGAAGAAAGCAGCGACTACTGTTCATCGATTAAAGAAGATGCCTGTTCGTTGACGAGATCGAAATACAGAAACGGTTTGTTGTAACCGGATTGAAGCAGTAACATTTTCTTTGATTCTAACCAGAGTTTGACCGGAGAAGACAACCGGTTTATTGAAACCACTGATTGTGGTTACCCAAATCGGAGAAGGCAACCGGAGTAAGACCAGAAATAAAGACCAGACATATCGTCGATTGAAAGCAACACTTGTGATCATACCAGCAATTGATTAAAAAGGGAAGAAAGAACACAACAAGAAGTTTTGTGATATTCCTAAAGGAGTGTTGAAATAAAAAAAGAGAGATTGAAAGATCGTTTTGCAAGAAAGGATCAATTATTTTGATCAAAGCAAGCAAGAACCTGATTAGCAAGTGGGTCAGGAGGCACGAACTGATTAGCAAGTAGGTCAGATACGTGCAGTAAGAGCTGTTGAAATGTGGTTAGCAATTAATATGTAAATGTCTAGTATAGAACCCGAGACCTCGGGATTGCACACATTACAAATGAGTATTAAGGAATAATAATAAATGTATTTTTTATATATTTATAATTAACACAAGAACTTAACGACCGTTAGTGTTTTCCGTTAAATGACTAACGACCGTTAGACGCAAATAAGGAAAGAAGTGTTTGTATACAATTAGGAAACAAGGAAAAGATCTAGAACCCTTCTTTGGGTTGTGGGTTGGCCGAACAATGCTATGGGGCAACCCATTGCCCTAACTTGTTCCCAAAGTTTCCTAAACACTATATAAACAAACCTAGGGTAATTGTTTTGGCTAATCTTTTGTGCACACAATTATCCCTAAGTTTTTCTTGTTCTTTTCTTTGGTCTTGCCGATCGTATACCCTCTCCAAAGGGTGTGGGATCGATTTTTGTTTATCAAAAATATAATCTTGTTTTTTACTTGCATAACCTTAATACGGTTTAATTTGTGTGTACAAGAACGAGGTAACAAAACACTATTGTTGTTATCAAGAGATCGATAAACAAAACGGTAAGGGGTTTATCATTGATCTAGTTTAATAGATAATCAAGATTTATTGAAGTGCATCGGGTACGTTTTCTATTTATGTTTAAGTTAATAATTATGTGTTATATGTTATTGTTTACATGCTTCCGCATACTTGTGTACTTTGTGTTATGGAATTATATGATTGTCATGGTTTTCAAATTCCAACAGTGGCATCACGAGCCATGTATAACATGTAATTGATTACTTAAACAATAAAAAACGTATCTTTAAATTGTTTAGAATATACATGTTTTATTTTCTAGGGTTTTATTATTAAAAATTTGTTTTTTTTAATAAAAGTCGAAACCCTAACCCTAATTTAGGGGGGGGGGGGGTGTCGAATTGATCATAAACCCTAATTAGGGTTTGTGTTTTTCATAATTAATTGTGATTAATTAGAAACCCTAGGTCTTTAAACAATTGTTGTGTTATGAATCTTGTGACCTAATTGCTATATGATATGCATGAATCCGTGACTATACATGCATAATTAGTCACGGATAATTACTTGAATTAAATTGTTTAGATGTTTGCTACATGATTAGATAAATCTAAAATTAGGGAAGACCTAATATATTAAATTAATAAATCGGTTATGTGCAACGTGGTATATTATCATTAAAACTTACGCGGCCAATTGTTGGCGACTGTGGTCCATTGGGTACAATGAGCTCGAAAACCAATGGGAATTTTATTGATTCTATACATAATAATTCACATATAGATTATTAATAGGATTTGTTTAAAAGGTTGCATGTGGCTAGATGTTTCACTTACAATTAATTGTTTTAATTGTTTTATTATTAGTTGATTGTTTGTTTTCTTTTAATTACTTGTTTATTGTTTTTTTTTATGTGATATGTTAAAGTAAGCAATAAAAAGGGTAATTTTCAAAGAAAATTAAATTGGACTAATAATGGTGAAACATAAAGTAATAAAGTAAGGATCTTGCAAAGTCTTATGTGCCGACAGTGGTTCGCTTCGCACGGTAATTTGCTCCCAGGCGAGACTAGCAAGATCTAAACTTTGTCACTTATTTTTTAAGACTAAGATCATAAACTTTTGCTTGATTGATGTTTTTGTACAATAGTGTGTGAAAGGCGGACTGTTAGTGCAAGCAGTCTCGTTGGGGAGATTGCTAGTGCAAGCAATCTTGTTTGTTTTGATTGATGACAAACATGTAACTTGATACATAACGTAAAGCAGTAGCTTATTGTACCATCGTTTGTTATGTTGTCCTAGAAAATAATACTTCCACTCAATTTAATGAAAGTAAATAAGGCGAAATGACATGGGGGTATCTCGTCAGCGGATATCTGTATTTTTGTCTACACATCTGGCCTATGAGTTGCTTCCCGAGTCTGGCAAGGTCTGTTAATAAAATTCACTTTAACATTTCATGTAAACTTGACTTTGCAGTTCTTTTTCTAATTATTTTTTAGCAATTGTCTTGAGCTCAGGTCATTGCTCTAGATGTGGATTTACCTGTAAAGCAAGCGTTTCATATCCTTTATGAGCAGGTAAATGCAATTATTTCAACAACATGGTGAAATTGCCCTAGTGACTACGAGTGCCTGTTTTGCCTCTTAAACACTTCTATATGACTATATCTACTGAAACCTTGTGTTGCTTTAATATTTATTCTAGATTATGTACCTGTGCATTATTACACTTATAATATTCAATTATATGTACGATATCTGAAATTGAGAAATTTTCAGGGAATATCCACGGCTCCTCTTTGGGACTTCAGCAAGGGCCAGTTTGTTGGTGTTTTAAGTGCATTGGATTTTATATTAATTATGCGGGAGGTAAGTCCAAGGCGACTCCACTTATCAAAATATTGACTTCTTGCTTTCTTATTTTTCTCAACCCATTGTATAGAATTTGATACATGCACTACATTAGATATTTCTTGTACACAATGGCTTATTCATGATTTAATTTTTTTTGGCAGCTTGGTAATCATGGGTCCAACCTGACAGAAGAAGAACTTGAGACTCATACGATATCTGCTTGGAAAGAAGCAAAGCTATATCTGCTTAAACAAAGTATTGAGCATGGTAAAATATTATCTAAACGGCTGGTACAGGTAAATTTTCATATATGGTTTTGAAATCTATGGATGTCCCTAGTTTGTAGCGAGATCTTTAAATGCTTTTCATTTTAATTTAAGCAATTGGTAATGCTCTGCATGTATTGACTTTGATTGTTCAGGCTGGTCCAGATGAAAATTTAAAAGATATTACCCTAAAGATACTGCAGAATAGAGTTGCTACACTTCCGATCACTCATTCAACCTCCGACGATGGTTCATATCCACAGTTATTATATCTTGCTTCACTATCTGAAGTACTAAAACGTAAGTTTTTGCCTTTTTTTTGTCTAGTGCGGCTTAATTTTATACGACGCTATTTTACTAACCAAGTGCATCTGCTAATTCAGTTGTTTGCAGATACTTTAGGCATTCTGCAAGTTCATTGCCGATATTGCAACTGCCAATTTGTTCCCTTCCCCTTGGTACATGGGTTCCCAAAATTGGAGAATCAAATAGACAACCATTGGCGATCTTGAGACCAAACTCTTCTCTTAGTGCAGCGTTAAATCTGTTTGTGCAAGGTACGTTTTATGCTCATCAGATGTCCCACTTTATGAAATTGGAATTTAATAGCATGTGTTTATATTGGATTTACTTATCTATGTAAACATTAAGTTCACGAACCATATGAATCAGTTGTGCTGTATGATTTTTCGTAAACAGATTGCACCCATTTTCACGTATTAAATATCCTTTTTCTTTTACAGCTGAAGTTAGCTCAATTCCCATTGTTGATGACAATGACTCGTTGTTGGATGTTTACTCTCGAAGGTAAATTTATCTTTGTGTATCCTTATCAAGTCCAAGCATAGTGTTCACGGAGTTTAACAATTAACATCGTTATTACCATGCTGGTTTTCGTCTGACAGTGATATTACTGCTTTGGCAAAGGACAAAATTTATACACACATTAATCTCGAAGAAATGACTATTCATCAGGCAAGTACCGTTTTCTCCATCAGTTTACCATTTTTATATCAAGTCAAGTATGAAAAGTTAATCCGGATGAAGCAATTTCGACCCATTCACTTATTAGTTAATCCGGGATAGGTAAATTTTCTGAAAAAAAACGTGTCAAATGGGTCTGGAGTTGCCCAAAGTCTATGATAATACTATGGACAAAAAGTGTTTTGCAATAATTACCCGGTTTGACCCACTATACAACCCCCCACGTCTAGCTGAATCATATGTGCTTTTAACATATGTCTCCCGTAATCTCAGGCTTTGCAGCTGGGACAAGAACCATACTCAGCTTATGGGACAGCAAGGCAAAGATGCCACATGTGCCTACGCTCTGATTCTCTGCATAAAGTTATGGAAAGATTAGCAAAACCAGGTACTCGCTCCCCTGTTATGTTATATTTTATACTCAGCTTTTTATAGGATTTCATGCATATAGCTTTAGTACACTATAATTTTTGTATTGACATGACGTGTTTGGTCAGGCGTAAGACGTGTTGTGATCGTGGAGGCTGGAAGCAAACGAGTAGAAGGTATCATTTCTTTAGGTGACATATTCAGGTTTCTGCTTAGCTAATGGATGTTGCGCGGCAGTCATAATTCTTCTTCACAATTCTTTCAAGCTTACAATTGCAATTTGGCCTTACGTTTATTTAGCCTCAAGAGCAAAGGCATGTAAATCTCAATTATATTTCGTTCGTTCGTTCATCACCTTTTCTTACCATTTTACTTGACTTGCCTTTGTGCTCTGCTAGTTTTGCCACTTTGTGGAATGCAGTTTTACCTGGCAATTAGGTTGTTTTTTACAGACATGAGAGAGAAAAGAACTTATGGAATGATGGTTTTGTGTTGAGATCGTTGTTTCTATTTTTCACGCACTTAACTTTATTGATCGAACCTATAGGAACTTGCAATGGACCCTTTTATCACAACTTTATTTTTTGATAATCTGGTTATGACTAAAGATCGTTCAAGGACAGAAGAAGCTTGTTTCCCTGTAGTACTATAGCCAAACTTGGTTTAGGACTAGCATATTAACGGAAATATTACTAACGAGAGATATCGGCCCGCGCATGCACGTTACGGCTGGATCTAAAAAACATATAATTGATATGGCATAAATCTTTTTATAAATTATTTTGAAAAAAGTCAAAATAACTTTCTATCCTTGTGAAAAGCTTGAGGTAAATGCAACAAAAATTTGGGTCAAACAAATCAAATAAACTAGAAATGAATTGAAGAGTTACATGACAGCTTAAAAACTATATTCCAAAACACTCTTCGGAAATATATTAGCTGATGAATTAGTAGTTGTTGTTCTTGTTTCTTTAGTACCTTCGGTGGTTCCTATCCTTGTCATGTTCCTTGGATTATTTACAAGTGGTATTCAAGCTCTTATTTTTGCAACTTTAGCCGCGGCTTATATAGGTGAATCCATGGTAAAACAGGGTGTAATGATCACCAAACATATCACATTCACGTGAGCGTCACATCACTATCCAATACATTACCAAATAGTTGTAGTGGTCAATATCAAACTAAACACATAAAAATATATTACTTTACACCAACATACCTCACAGTATATCCAACAAACACACACAAACAAAACAAAAAAGGGTGCACCACCAAACATGTGCAATAATGGGAGTTGGCGCGCGATTGAGAGGGGGGTGTAAAGGGGATCATGCCGGCAGTGACCACCGCCCACCATTACTTCTACGTGTGGGTTTTTATTAATCCTAGTTGATCAACAATTTTATGCAGGATATAGTCTTGTCTTTTTCATGCCAAATTATAGTTATAAAACCAAACTACATAAGAGCACACCATATGGTGAGATCGAAAATCAGTGTGACCCCCTTCATGTGAGTACGATATCGAGAATAACATTGAACCACATTTTTACCGCACTCATGATAATGAAGCTGGACCGACTACAACACACACATACACACCTAAAGACACTTTATAGAAGCATCATCCAAATGACGCTGCTAATAACACCGACCAGGACACTGAGGTGCGGTGTGAGGATAAAACTGTAATAACGTGTGCTCTGATATACATATAAGGCCCTCCACATTATGGCACCATCTATTGAGAAGGTTTACACACAATGTCATTGGTCAATAGCATTGTCAGATTCCAAGTTATAACATGTGTTGTTCTGCTCACTTTTCTTATAAATTGATGATGGTCTCTCCTCTTCTATTAATTATCATGTGACTTTTTTTTTTTACCTTGTTTCATATTTAACTTCATCATGTGTTCTGCTCCAGCTTATAATGTACTACCACATAACATGCACAAATCAGTACGATAAAGTCACAAGATTGTTTGAACTGTGGTAGATTGAATGTCATATGATATTTTCTGGATAAATACATAAGCCTTTAAAACCTATTGACACTATGGATTGTTGATTGTCTTAAGTAACAAAAGCTAGTATATGTTAGTGTAGCAGAAGGGCTTGTCAATCTGTAAAAGATGACAATTTAGGAGTGAAAAGGATTGCTGGTGACACTATGGTTGAGGATATATTCATCCTTGATAGCGAATCCTTGTCAAAGCTCGGTCCTGCAACTGGGAGAGCTCGTTGGCCCGTAGTTGACAAGTTCTTGAATTGCAATGGGAATATCACCATGTTGGAGTTGTGTTTCTCTTGAACTTTTTAAGTTCACTTAATTGAATTTAACATTTTCCACTGTATAATATGTTTCTTCTTTCATATTAGATCACACACGTTGAGCGACACTTGCGTGATTCACATGAATATGGGTCGTACCCCGTATGTTACTGTTAGAATTTAAATACCATAACAATTATATAAATAATTCTACATCATCAAAGCACATAGCGGAAGCAAAGAATCATATTTAACATATAAGAGATTAACCGAATAATAAAGATACATACCTTTGATCCTAGCAAGAACAATGATAAATACTTCAACTTTTCTTCTTTAATTAATCAAGTGGATTACCGAGAAACTCCTTACCTTTTTGTTTCTCAATCCAAGAGGTATTAACTATAGTGAGTTAATAACCAAGGTTTTTTACACACGTACTATAACCGATTAATGTTTGATGCTAGTAAAAGAACACAAGAAAACCAAAACAATTTTGCTTCAAGAAAAAACAATGGATGACACACCCAAAGGGTTGTACGATCGGTTTTTAGGAAAAAAAAGAAGAAAACCAAGACTTAGGGTTATAGCAAGAGTGCACAAAGTATAAAACCCTAACCCCAAAGCCTTGTATTTATAGAGTGGGAAATTTAGAGAACAAGTTGGTTAAGGATTGGGCTTTTACACCCTTAGGCCGATCGGCCCTAGCTATCCCATAGGGATTCTAGAACTTTCTTGTCCTGTAATTTCACCTACAGTCCTTCCTTTATTCACTAACGGTCGTTAGTCAATTCCCGTTAATTACTTAACGTCCGTTAGTCGTTATTTGTGTTCAAATAATTAAATACATAACGTTTATATATATATATATATATATATTATATATATATATATATATATATATATATATATATATATATATATATATATATATTATATTATATTAATTATTCTTCATTAATCATTCATACGTAAAGTGTGCAATCCCATGGTCCCGAGTTCGATACTAGTCATACACGTTTAATATTTTGTCCACAAACTCTAACAGCTCCCACTTGGACATCTATTAATAGTGTAATGACATTGGTTAGCGTCCAGCAAAATGGTATTTCTGAAAGGAAAAACAGGGTGCTGAAGGAGATGGTTAATTCCATGTTGTCCTATTCTGGGCTGAGTCAAGGGTTCTGGGGTGAAGCTATGTTAACAGCTTGCTATTTATTAAATAGGGTTCCCAACAAAAGGAACAAGACAACCCCTTATGAACTCTGGACTAAAAAGAAACCCAGCCTAAATTATCTCAGGGTTTGGGGTTGTAGGGCTGTTGTGAAACTCCCTAATCCAAAGCTAAAAACTTTGGGTGAAAGAGGCATTGAATGCATCTTTGTTAGATATGCTGAGCATTCCAAGGCATATAGGTTCTATGTTATTGAACCTAATGAATCTGTTTCAATTAACTCAATAATTGAATCAAGGGGTGCAATCTTTGATGAGAATAGGTTCTCATCAGTCCCTAGACCAAGTCAGAAGATTCCTAATGGAACTAATGATGTTGGTGTATCAGAAATCTCTGATGAGATCCCTGATGAGGTTGTGGTTCAACAACCTGAACCTGAGCTCAGAAGGAGCACAAGGGTCAGGACTCCAAAATCATTTGGACCTGAATTTCAATTATACCTGATTGAAGGAACAAGAGATGAGGTCTCTGACCAACACTCCTATTGCTTTAATGTTGAGGATGATCCCAAAACATTTGATGAAGCAATGAAGTCCCAGGATGTTGCTTTCTGGAAAGAAGCAATAAATGATGAAATGGATTCCATCATGGGCAACAACACTTGGGTGTTGGCTGATCTACCACCTGGTTGCAAACCTTTGGGTTGCAAATGGATTTTCAAAAAGAAAATGAAGGTAGATGGAACTGTTGAAAAGTTCAAGGCTAGACTAGTCATTCAAGGCTTTAAACAAAAGTCAGGGATAGACTATTTTGATACTTATACCCCTGTAGCTCGTATCAGTACCATATTATTGCTGATTGCCTTGGCATCAATTCGTAATATGATTATTCATCAGATGGATGTGAAGACAGCTTTCTTGAATGGTGAATTAGATGAGGAGGTGTATATGAACCAACCTCAGGGCTTCGTCATGCCTGGCAATGAAAATAAGGTGTGCAAACTGATTAAGTCCTTATATGGACTGAAGCAGGCACCTAAGCAATGGCATCAAAAATTTGATGAAGTGGTTTTGTCTAGTGGTTATTCACTTAACCAGTCTGACAAATGTGTATATAGCAAATTTGATGAATCTGGTAAAGGAGTCATCATTTGTCTATATGTTGATGACATGTTGATCTTTGGCACTGACCAAAATCAAGTTGACCTGACAAAGGAATTTTTGTCATCAAGGTTCTCCATGAAGGATATGGGGGAGGCTGATGTTATCCTTGGTATAAGGATTAAACATGAAAGTAACAAAATTTCTATCTCTCAGTCTCATTACATTGAGAAGGTGTTGAGAAAATTTAATTACTTTGATTGTACTCCAGTGAGTACTCCTATGGATACAAGTGAGAAGCTCTTGCCTAATACTGGTAAGGCTGTATCTCAACTTGAGTATTCTAGGGTGATTGGCTGCCTAATGTATGCGATGACTTGTACACGACCTGATATTACCTTTGCAGTAGGTAAACTGAGTAGGTATACTAGTAATCCTAGTGCTCATCATTGGCAAGCAATTCAGAGGGTACTGAAGTATTTGAAGAGAACTATGGATTATAGTCTCTCATATACTGGTTATCCTTCAGTGTTAGAAGGATACACTGATGCAAGTTGGATCAGTAACACTGAAGACAATTCGTTTACTAGTGGCTGGGTATTCCTACTTGGTGGAGGTGCAATTTCTTGGGCATCCAAAAAGCAAACTTGCATCACCAGTTCAACCATGGAATCTGAATTTGTGGCCTTTGCTGCTGCTGGTAAAGAAGCTGAATGGTTGAAAAACTTGCTTCTTGAGATTCCATTGTGGCCTAAACCTATAGCACCTATTTCTATCCGTTGTGATAGTGCTGCTACATTGGCAAAGGCTTATAGCCAGATGTACAATGGGAAGTCTAGACACTTAGGTGTCAGGCATAGCATGATTCGTGAGCTTATAATGAATGGGGTGGTATCTATAGAGTTTGTTAGATCTCAACAGAACTTAGCTGATCACTTGACGAAGGGTTTGGCTAGAGACTTGGTTTTAAAGTCTGCAAAAGGGATGGGTTTAAGTCCAACTTAGTCACTGAATGCTAAGACACCCAACTCCCTCCTGAGGAAACTTTGGAGCTGAGTTCAATGTGGAAAGCTGAACATTTAGTGTACTGGAGCACATGTTTTATTTTACATCCCAAGGTTGTGCTCAGAACCTGCTGAAAAGGAGGATGAAGTCTTTACTTCTCAATGGTTAATTTTCTTTGAAAAAGTGCTTAGCAGGAGCATGAATAAAGATGAACCACCTATGTAAATGTTGAAGTTTTGCCGCTTCAGGAAGCTTTTGGACTTTTAGCTTTTACAACATTTATGAATTGGATATGGACACATGGCTTGTATAGTGTCAGGAGTATTTAAGTGTTTGAAAACATTGTGTGTATTTTATCTTTAGGTATTCAAATGGGTTGAAGGGTTCAATTCTTAGAACACCCTGATTCTCGAATATTTGAATGTGTAATGTACTAAGATGGGAATTAAATCTTCAAGATATTTTCATTTATGCACATGTTTGTTTGATGTTTATTTTCATGCAAAAGTAGTGAACTAAATTTGGGGAGGATTGTTGGAAAATTTAGTGCACTTGAGGGATTAATTCACACCTGGTAATGGGCTTGGATGTACGGAGTGTGCACCCATCAGGTCAATGTTTACCCTGACTCAATTAAGTGGTTTGTTGTTCTGCTGCTAGCATACATGATAATACTACTGATGCAGTTCATACTGCTGCTAGTATTACTCATTGTGCTGCTGAAGCAGAACATTCTGCTGCTAGTGTTATTGATACTGCTGCTAGTACAATAATACTGTTGCTGAGTTGCTAGGCAATAGATTCTGCTGCTAGTACAATTTATTGTGCTGCTAGGCAAACGATTCTGCTGCTGGTAAGCTTGTTCCTGCTGGTAAGCTTGTAACCACTGATTCCTACTATTATGGAAACTATTATGGTATAATTAATGGGCCGTTAATTAAACATAATTCCATGGGCTAGGGTTTGAGTAAACTCTATTATAAATAGAGGTCGTATCATAACTGCATGAATACACAGAAAACCCTAAACACTTGAATACGTTTTGGTTCTTGATTTGTGCCTAAAACAAGAACATCACTTGGTCTTATCCCATAGAGATATTCGTGTAACCCAGGCATAGGGTCGAATAGTTTCTATTGGAAAGTGATTACACGATTTCAAGTGAATATACGGTACCTTGATTATTGATTATCTTTACCCTGATCTGGGAACAACGACCATTAACAACCAACAAAATGTAGGTTTTTTCGTATGATATATGATCAAACTAGAAATCACTTAACAGATGAAGTTTGATTCACAAAACAACTAGGAATTCAATAAGATAAGAATTGAACTCGAAATTGAATCACAATGGTACGTTTATTGATAGTTGAATGATTGTTGAGTTACGGAGAGAAGATAGAGAAGAATATTACAAAGTTTACATGATAATGCAAGTGACAAGTCACAGTTGGGTATTTAACCAACTGACTTTCCCGCCAAAAACTAGTAAAAAGCTAACTACCTCCTCCCAGGTGACTCTCACGTGATCTTGACTTGCGTTGACTATTTGAACTCGTATCATGCCTTTGGTAAATTTTGGGCTAACTAGTAAAATGTGTCATGGTAAATTGGGTAGTGCAACAAACTAAAAATATATTATTGAAAATATTTACCACATAACTATGAAATTGCTGTTCTTATATCTCTCATAAGTAAAAGACGCATGCAGCACGCACAAATTGACAAATATGATTATCATTTATGATGCTTTTCTAACATGTATAGACTGAAATTGACAAATATGATTATCATTTATTAATGAGAATCAGAGAGAATATGGAAAAGATGAAAAATTATGAAGTTTTCATTAAGTGAAAATATGAGGTACAACTGATATTTATACAGACTCCAAAAGAGGGAAAAATAAAGTCTAACTAACTTTTGACTTTTGTTTTGACTAGCTATATACAATACTACTTTGACTTTCTATATACAACAGTTTACATGCTACTACACTTGATGAGGCATTTGTAGTGATGAGTATAATTTGTAGACAATGCTGAATTGACAACTCTTGAGTGATCAGCATGCTGAATTTGCTTCTTATCTCCATTACCCCCTGCAAGTTGGCAGTGTGTATGGATCACACATGCCATACTTGGAAACACAACTGCGGAATGGTGATCTGCTCAGTCCTTTTGTTAATGCATCAACAATTTGGAGATGAGAAGGAGTGAAGATAGGCAGTATAGTTCCACCTTTGATCTTTTCTCTTACAAAGTGATTGTCAATTTCAATTTGTTTAGTCCTTGCATGTTGAATAGGGTTGGAAGCAAGAGGAACTGAGGACTGGTTATCACAATAGATGGGAACTGAGTTGGTGATACAAATTTGGAGATCCTTTAGTAGACTGAGAAGCTAAGTAATTTCACAAGTGCAATCTGCTAAGGCTCTGTATTCTGCTTCTGTGGATGATCTGGATACAACCAGTTGCTTTTTGGATTGCCAGGATATAAGACTCTTGCCAAGGAAGATACAGAAACTAGTTGTTGATCTTCTTGTGACAGGACAACTTGCCCAATCACTGTCACAGTAGGCTTGGAGGGTGAATGTGTCATTTCTGGGGATGAAGAGGCATTGTCCTGGACATAATTTTATATATCTAAGAGCCTTGATGAGAGCTTTCCAGTGAGGAGTTCTAGGATTATGACTGAATTGATTGGGTGTATGAGCAGCATAAGACAAGTCTGGTCTGGTAATAGTTAGGTAAAGAAGTTTTCCTACAATGGCTCTATAAGTTGAAGCATCTGTTTGAATAAGAGGGTCTCCATCAGTATCATTCATTTTGACAATAGGATCTATAGGGATGTGAGATGGCTTTAGATCCAGAACATTAGCACTCTGTAACAACTCCAGGGCATATTTTCTTTGAGACATGGTGATGCCCTGTGAGTTTCTTAAAAATTCTATGCCCAAGTAGTAGTTAACATTCCCAAGGTCCTTAATACTAAAGGTGACATCCAGTTGATGCTTAAAGTGTGTGATGAGGGATGAATTGTTGCCAGTTAAGAGGATATCATCAACATATATAACTAAGGCCAAAAAATATGTTCCCTTCTTGTATGTGAGGAGAGAGGTATCTGCATAACTTTGAATGAAACCATGATTGAGCAGGAAGGTGGTTAATTTTGTGAACCATTGTCTATTAGTTTGCTTGAGACCATAAAGGGACTTTTGAAGTTTGCAAACTGGATTGAGAACAGTGGTGGGAGGTGTGTAGCCTTTTGGTAATGCCATGTAAACTTCTTCATTAAGATCTCCATGTAAGAAGGCATTGTTGATGTCCAATTGAGCAATTTTCCAGTTGTGATGAGTGGCTACTACTAGAAATGTTCTAACTGTCACCATTTTGGCCACTGGGGCAAATGTCTCAGTATAGTCTATCCCTTCCTGTTGATTGAAACCCTGGGCTACCAATCTGGCCTTGAACTTTTCTATGGTGCCCTCTAAGTGATACTTAATTCTGAGTACCCACTTGCTGCCTATGGCATTTTTGTTTGGAGGGAGTGAGGTGACAGTCTAAGTTTTGTTGGTTTCCAAAGCTAGTAATTCCTTGTCCATTGCATCTATCCATCTTTTGTCTTTAGAAGCCTGGGTGTATGTTTTTGGTTCTATGGTTTTGTTGATTAGGTTGATTAGGTGTCTGTGTTTTGGTGAAGAGATGTTATGATAATTGATATATTTGGAGTGATGAAATTTAATGAGAGAATAAGTGGTGTGTTTGGTTTTTGGAAGATTGATGTGAAAGTCTTGAAATTTAGTGGGAAGGTGAGAGGATCTGGTGGATTTCCTCAGTGGTGGTGGTGGTGGTGGTGGTGGTTTGTTATCTGTAGAAGTGTCAGTATGTGTAGGTGTGGTGCCTGGTAAGGATGTTAGTGATGGTGATGTTGGTATAGAGGGAGCAGGGGAAAGAGTGGTGTTAATGGGAGAAGGTGAAGGTGATGACTGTGAAGGGAATGGAGTAGGATCAGTGTATACATGGGTAGGTGGTGATGGTGTAGGGGTGAGGGGTGAAGGTGTTGATGTTGTAAAATCTGATGGTGTTGAAGTTGGGGTGAATGATGAAGTTGGTGTGTCAGCAGATTTTGTGGCAAAAGGGAAAATAGATTCATTAAATCTTACATGTCTGCTAACAAAGGTTTTGTGTGTTATGGTGTCATAAAGTAAGTAACCCTTTTGATTTGTGGGGTAACCAATTAAAACACAAGGAATGGCTCTTGCTTCAAATTTGTCTGAGGTGTGTTGGTGTGCAAGTGCTTGGCATCCTATTATTCTCAAGTGAATGAGTGAAGGGGGTGTTTGGTATACGAGTTCATAGGGACTTTTGTGGTTAAGGGGTTTGCAGGGTAGTCTGTTTATGAGATAGGTTGCTACAAGGAGGCAATAGCCCCAAAAATGTATGGGAAAATATGCCTGAAATCTGATAGCTCTAGCAACTTCCAGTAAGTGTTTATGTTTCCTTTCTACTCTTGCATTTTGTTAGGGTGTGTAAGGTCAAGATGTTTGGTGTATTATGCCATGATTTTGGAAAAACTCTTTGAGTGATTGATTAATAAATTCTGAGCCATTGTCACTTCTGACAGTTTTTAAGTTGATTTTGAAGTGATTGAGAATGAAAGCATGAAACATTTTTATGTGTGAGGTAGTTTGGTGTTTGGATGAAAGAAGGTAGGTCCATGTTGCTCTGGAATAATCATCAACTATGGTTAGGAAGTATTTGCATTTGTTAAAAGTGGAATGTTTGTAAGGTCCCCATACATCAACATGGATTAAATCAAACAAAGCAGTTGCATGAGAGTTGCTATTTTCAAATGACAGAGCATGTTGTTTTGCCAAAGGGCAGATATTACAAACATGAGTTTTACATTTCTCAGATACATCAATTGATTTTATTTGGTGTAAAACAGAAAATGAAGGATGTCCAAGCCTTGAGTGCCAAAGGTCCATATTGGTGTTGCTGACTGAAAGGATTGTTGGTGAGATGGCTTTGGGTTCTTGTTTGATGATGTAGAGACCATTATAGAGGCTGCCATGAGCAATCCTCCTGTGATGGTCCTGAAAGTAACATGAGAAAGGTGTGAAAATGATGGATAAGGGTATGTGTGAGCCAAGCTTGCTTACTGAAAGTACATCATGTAGTGTAATTGCAGGGTTGATATACACTGATCCTACCTTGGTTACTAAGGTGTTTTGTCCATTGGGTAATGTAACATATATAGGTTTTGTGCATATTTGAATGTTGTGCATTGAAGTGAGGGATATACAAACATGGTCTGTGGCACCACTATCTACCACCCAGAGAAACTTTTGACTAATTAGGACAGATGCAATGACCTTGTAAGTTCTAGCAGTGATATGTGAAGCAATGACTTTATAGGTTTTGGTAGTATGAGTAGCAATGAGTCTAGGAATACCTTCTGAGTGCATACCAGTGATGTCTTTGCCATTTTGCATCATGAGCATCATTTGATTGAGCTGGTTTTGAAGTTGATCCATCCTTGCATACATTGATGCATCATTTTGTTGGGGTACTGCTTTTGGTGCTTCATCATTTGCTCCTTGACCAACTGCCATGTTAACTGTTCTGAGGTGTGAGTTGTCCTGCATATTTTTTCTCTGATTTGGGGGTTTGTACTTGCCATGCAGTGGATGACCAATTGGATAGCCTACCAGTTGGTAACACTCCTCCTTTGTGTGACCTTCTTTGTTACAATTATCACAGATAACTCCCTTTTTGAACTGACTTCTTCTTGTGTTGGTGTTGTTGCTGTTGTAGGTTCTTGTTGAAGATTCACTTTGATTAAAGCTCCTTCCAGTCCTTGAATTATTGTTGTATGAGTTCCTATAGTTGCTTGAATGAGCAGATAAGGCTGTAGCCATGGGCACCACTGAATTATGAGCTTCTCTCTGTTTTTCTTCTTGTCTTATCATACCATAAGCTTTTGCTACACTAGGCATTGGACTCATAAGCAAGATTTGGCCTCTAATGTTGGCATAACATTCATCTAATCCCATTAAAAACTGAATTAGCCTTTTCCTATGGTCTCTTTCACCATTCACTCTTCCATTTTCACAAGTACAGGCACATATACACATGTAGGGTGCTTCTAGAGAGTCATATTCATCCCACAGTCCCTTCAATTTCTGGTAGTAAATCTCTATAGCAGCATTGTTTTGTTTCAATTGAACTAAGTCATGAGTTAGTTGATATATTATGTGGCCATCTAATTGTGAATAATGCTCTTGAAGTTCATTCCAAAGATTAGAAGCTGTGTTAATGAAACTGAGTGAGTTACTTATCTGTTCTGTGATGGTGTTAAGTATCCAAGAAATGACCATATCATTTGTTCTTTCCCACAATGCCCTGATTCTTGAATCCATTCTTGGTTCAGTAAACTCCCCTGTTATCAGCTTCATTTTGTTCTTTGCATTTAATGCAATCACCATTGACCTCTTCCAAGAACCATAGTTGTCAGAACCAGTCAGCTTCTTTGAGATTAGAATCAAACCAGGGTGATCTTGAGTGTGTAGGTAGAGTGGATGATGTGGTGAATTGACATCATCATCATCAATGTGGATTGTTGATGATGAAGATGCGTCTGGATTAGTTGTTGTCATGATTGTGTTTGAGTTGTCGGATGTTGTGACCTGAAATTGTATTCTTGATCAGAAATTGTGATGGTTTGATTAAAGATAGTAGTAAATGGGATTAGATTGATTGTTTTCTTGATCGAAATTGATGATTGTTTAATTGTGGTTGATCAGAGTTGGTTGTTGTTGCGGGAAAAAAAAGTTGTTATTTGATCGGAAAAAGTTGTTAGGTGGTTATTTCTATTGGTTAGTTGTCGTTGACCCACCGGAGTTTGACCGGTGGCTCTGATACCATAATGAGAATCAAATAGAATATGGAAAAGATGAAAAATTATGAAGTTTTCATTAAGTGAAAATATGAGGTACAACTGATATTTATACATACTCCAAAAGAGGGAAAAATAAAGTCTAACTAAATTTTGACTTTTGCTTTGACTATCTATATACAATACTACTTTGACTTTCTATATACAACAGTTTACATGCTACTACACTTGATGAGGCATTTGTAGTGATGAGTATAATTTGTAGACAATGCTGAATTGACAACTCTTGAGTGATCAGCATGCTGAATTTGCTTCTTATCACCATTATTTATGAAATTGCTGTTCTTATTTTTGTCGTGTTGAGATTTTCTGTTATATCAATTGCAAGAAATGAACCATATATAGAGATTAAAGGTAGACATATATATTTTCAGGGGTCATTGACACCGCTTGTTATGATCGTTGGTTGCACACAAAACAGATACTTTTCAGAAACTTTCAAGTTCATGAGACCAAAACAGTATGGAGAACACAAACTTTTTTACACAAGTTAACGCCATTATAGCTTGTAGAAACCTGGTTCATGGGTTTGATCAAAAATATTTTTGGTAGATGAATATTTTCATGTAAAGAATGCGTTAGTTACAATGTATGCCAGATTTGGGGATATTGACTTTGCAATGTTGGTGTTTGACTTGTGTTGTATAGCAACCTTAAACTTCATTCATGAAATTTCAAAAAATCTGATATTTTACAGAACAAAGAAGCTAAAACCGCGTTACATTTATTCTAAAGTCTAGAATTCTGAGACCACAAATTCAGCATGTACCAAAATTGGATCAGTAAGTAACAATGGTAAGATCGAGATCCTTAAGGCTGCGCAAAGAAAACTTTAGCGGGCCTAAACTCGATGCCTTGTACAAGAAGACCTGTCAAATTCCAGTTATCATAACTCTTCACGCGACAATTCATCGAAATAGATTCATGGCTGGCACCAGTTCTGAAGTCCCATATTTGAATTTCCAACCAACCATCTTTCCTCAGTTTTGGATGGCCTTTTATTTTGCGAGGCCTCAATGGGATGTCATGGGACTCGCCAACTTGTCGTCTAATAACCGGGATATCAGTAGGAGTAAGTAAATCGACAAGTTGTAGCTTGTCAGAAAGCTGCTCATCACCCACACGGTTTTCATCATCTATTTGTACCAAACCATCAACCATGGAGTCATTTCTAGGTAGTTTGTACACAAGGTAACATGCATAAGTTGTTTCAAGCGACAGTAACCGGGATTCGATTTCACATTGAATGGTAAAATTTTTCACCTTACCACACTCAGCCACCAATTTAAACCTGCAAATTAACAGGAAAACATACTTTGTAAAAGATATATGGCATGCTTCGTATTATCCTAATTAACAATAATAATAAAAAATGAGGCAGACATATTATATATACTTATATATGTAAGTCACCAAGTTATGTGTTACTAACAATAATAAAAGGGATAATTCTAAAAGTAGACCAAATACAAATGGGCGGTTCCCTATCTACCCCGAAATCCGAAAATAATTTTGTTGCCCAGGGCAACCGGCAATTTTTTGGGCAACTGAAGGATTTTCAGTGTATTTTTTTGGGCAACAATCGCCATTTTTTGGGCAACTGGGGACATTTTTTGGGCAACCGGGGTATGGTATAGACCATTTGGTGTTTGGTCTAAATTAGTAATTATCCCATAATAAAAATGTACATTTTAGTAACTCAATAGCGTCCGTTTGAACCAAGGAGAAAGAAATACAACCTTGATTCCGGCAGAGATCTCCATATCCATTGTTTCATTCCAGGCAAAAAATTCCATCTTGATCCTTTTTGCAAAACTACTTTTGCCGGTAGCATATGACGCTTCTTCATATTTTTTGAAACAGAAAACCACTATCCATAAATAAAATGTATTGTTAGTTGAGATGTCAAGGAAGTACTTTGTTTAGTCTCTAGTAATATATTAAAAAAGAGAATGCACATGCACATCAGCACATATATAGCCACATATCACGCCCTATTAACAATAATTTGAGTAGGAAGTTACCTTTTCAACATCTGTTTTGATGAGGAATCCTTCATGAAGAAGAGAGTAGAGTTCCTTGTAAGTTGACCACTGCAAATTATATTTTGACCACTTGATTATTTCAGCATAATCACTTGGCAATATTTTTTCCCAATCAGTGTCCAAATCCATGTCTGGTTTCATATCCACCTTATTTTCATCTTTCTCCTATAAAACAAAAACCAAAATTGGAATAAAGTTGATTATTGTTGCAGTACTAATTTCAATTCAACCGGATTGAAAAAGATGCAAGCTACTGAACAAACACATAAATAAATATTTTGAACTTACATGCTCCACAGGTAAGAATTCAATGCCTACAAGAAATAAATCACACTTTTTATCATCACCATGAACATGAAAAGGATCAGGATGTAACCGGCCCACAATTTCAAAGCTAAAATCATGTTCTTTTTGGTAGCTAGTAAATTGGTATAGTTCCGTTACTAGCCATTCACCTCTCCTCCGTGCTACACATGATGTCCAGTATTTTGTCTCTTCTTGCAATTTGTATTTCAGGGGTACATGTTCCCCTTTATCACTGTTATAATATTTGTAGAGAAGGTTGATGCTGTATGTGACATTTGTTGATAAGAACCGAGGGTTTGCTACTAAGTCGCTGGAGGAGCTCATCGAGATACAAGGAAAACCTTTACCACTGCATAAATCACAATCAAATGTAAATTCACTATCCAACATGAAGTAAAGATAGATACTTT
The DNA here is from genome assembly GCA_021014915.2 of Artemisia tridentata subsp. tridentata. Classification (NCBI taxonomy): domain Eukaryota; kingdom Viridiplantae; phylum Streptophyta; class Magnoliopsida; order Asterales; family Asteraceae; genus Artemisia; species Artemisia tridentata. The sequence continues at coordinate 35,709,318 of CP139505.1, forward strand.
ATTTATTAAAAGATAAGTTTTACAATGAATTGCTCTTTCAAAGTTAAAGTAAATGGGGTTTTTTAATTTCACATAACAAAAAAAATGGGGGTTTTTAATCAAATTCAAAAACATGAAAGCAAAAATAAATATCAGATGGTAATATTCGTAATGGCGCTATTTCAGACACTAAAAAAAATTAGTTACAGCTGAAACTGACTCATAGAATAGTCGAGTGTTATAGTAAAATTGATCAAATCCTCTATCTCCCGGAGGCATGCAATTATATCCGCTTATCAGTTCAGAGTATTCACCATTCTTGTCTCGTACAAGCCTCTGTGCAATAGACATTTGATTCAGTAAATGATCAAACTTAATTCGTTAAACAAATATCATATAAATCTGAAGATAAAACAAAATAGGTCAAGCAATTTCATATAACAAGGAAAATAAAAGGAAAAAAAAAACTTACATGCTCACCGGCCTCCACAACAAAAATCCCTTTGGAGAGAATCAACTCAAGTTCGGTTTTAGATCTGCCAGTGATGGGAGTAGGTATGCCAAAGCCATCCTTAGGAATTATGTTCTGTTTTGCAATGCTGATTAATTCTTTATACACAGCTCTCTCGTTAACATCTTCAGACATTAAGTCCTGTAAATATATTTATATTGTAAACCCACCTACTTGAACTTTTTTAACTTATTTATCGTTCAGGAAAAAAAAAAAAAAAAAAAAAAAATGATAAATAATACTTGCATGTTCAATTGCCATCGCAAGCTCTTGGATGATCTGCACCATCGTTGGTCTTTCTTTACGATCTCTGTGCAAACATCGATATGCAATGCTTGCAAACACTTCAAGAGAATACGGATCTGCATCTATCTCAATTTCTTTTTTGATGTTTTTTGAGACAATATCATGTATCCTATTCTCTTCATAACTTTTTTTCCAGTGACGCACATAAATCTTTGGCTCATTTTTACCCCATTCAACGCATTGCCTCCCACACATTACTTCAAATAGCACCACTCCAAAAGAGTACACGTCTGACTCTTTCGAAAGGGAACCTGTCTCCATATACACCGGATCACAATACCCTTGTGTACCTGCAATATTTGAGATAAGGTATGTATATTGTTGGTTGGCTGGGCCAATTTTGGATAACCCGAAATCCGAGATTTTAGCAGTAAAATCTTCATCAAGTAGGATGTTTGAGCTCTTAACATCTCGGTGAAGAACCCTTTGGTTCATCCCCTTGGGATCGTGTAGGTAGTTTAGTCCACAAGCAGCCCCATGACATATCTTGAGAAATTGGGCCCATGTTAGATTAGATTTACCTAGATAGCGATCAAGGCTTCCATGAGCTGCGTACTCATATACTAAAATTCTTTCGGAATTCTCATCGCAAAAGCCTATGAGAGAGATAAGATTCTCATGTTTGTACTGAGAAAGCATCATTATCTCCTTCCAAAACTCGGTATCTCCTTGCCCAAATTTACGATCTAAGCGCTTAACAGCAACAATAGCTTTTCTCCCTTCCGGTGGGAGTGAAAGTTCTCCCTTGTAAACCTTTCCAAACCCACCGCCTCCAATGGCCTCATCAGTAAAATCATTTGTGGCCAACATTATTTCTTTCAGTTGAATTTTGAGGTGTTTAAAATCAGTGGTGTGAGACATTTTCTACTACCAAGGAAAGAAAACTAGAGGCGATTGTAAACAGATAGGCAAAAGGGTCTCAAGATAGTGTGAAGTGGCTTTTATGTGCATAAGATATATGAAATATGATGATTCTCGTAGACTCAGGTGTGAAAGAATGGTATCTGGTGCCCGAAACTTGTAAAGAAGTGTGAAGCTAGTATCTTTGTCAATGGAAAAGATGATGTATCAAAGAGATCGAGAAAACAAGTAGAAATGACAGCGAGAAAGAAACTGTGAGTTGGAAATAGTGATACATTAACTACAGCATGATGGACCATGATATATGATAATCAAAGTCTACGATGCATGTGAAAAGTCTTTGATTAAGACAGTTATTATATTGCAAGTTGACTTTTATTGTTTTTGGAATATTACAGGAGGTTGATTTAAGAGTGATAATTTTTTAAATGAAGATTGTTAGTTGGCACGTTATAAACAAAAATGTAACTTCAAACACAATTTTAGCTGACTTTGTATTTTATTTGGTAATTTTTAGCTGACTTTGTTTTTTTTTGGGTAATCGCAGTGGTTGTCTATACTAGCGAATAGCCAATTAGAATGTACTTTAAAACTTGAGTCATATCAATCTGTCATCAATTAATAATCTTTTTTGAAAAAGTCTCTGATTCTTTTTATTATTATTATTATTATATTAACGAAAAAAAAAACCAAGCCAAAACCCAAGGCTTCACCAACCCTACAAACCTATAGAACTAAACGATTAGTATTACTAAAAAATATGGATTGTTTCGCTTGAGATGGTCGCCCTAGGAGGTTGAAGTTGTCGTGATTTGAACCCAGAACCTCTCATGATGAATCACAACACTACAACATGCCACTTATAAGGTTAAAGTTATCTAGTGTAATTGTAGATTTTTATAATAGTTGCATGTAACTAATCCAAAAATGAAGGATTTCTTTTTGGGCAAAACACTAAGCTTGGTTAAAAACTTGAAATGAAACATCAACACGAACCGAATCCCACAAGAATACAAGTGTACAATATATTTGGCTGTAAATCTTTCATTTCCATGAATTACTAGACATGCACTTAATTACTCGGTACAACAGAACATCGGCCAAAAAGTATTCTTTTCAATTAGTTGCTTATGATTGTAAGAAACAGAAAAAGTCAAAAAATAAAATAACATGTGAACAAATCTCTTAATCAATTGTTAATAACTATGAAAGTTAATTTTCAAAAAAAAAAAAAAAAAAAAAAATTGTTAATAACTTAATTAATATTAGAATCTTGGCCAGCTAGCTATATAATATTTATATTAAATAGTCATCGCATGGGACACTACATTATATAATTATTGAGAGGGTTAAGAACTGACTTCCATGTTGTTATGTGCTTGGATTGAAATATATTTTGAACTCTAACTGTAAATTTTATGTCGAAATATAAACCAAATTTATTTCAATTTATGTATGAAAAAAATATATATATATATTCGTACAATATCATCAATTTAAGTTTCCTACGCATATTAATTTATATATACACATGCAAATTCTTATTAGCATTTGATGAGCATTTGCGTCGTGGTAAATCTGAAAATGCTAATGCGCAAGAGATGGACTTTGAGAGTTTCCTCGACTTTGTTCTAGCTCTGGAGAACAAAGATAGTCCAAAGGGTCGTATAACATACTTGTTCAAATGTCTAGATCTTAACGGAAGGGGTTTCCTCACAACAGCTGATATTTCACACACTCTTCTCATAACATTTTCTTAGTATTTTGTTCATGTACAATGACCATTTTATCATTCGATGTTAACAAAGTGGTTAGAAAACGTAAGGGTACAATGATTACAAAATACATACAAATGTCGAAATTTAAAAGATTTGTGTTTTAATAGGAAGAAAAAAATAATAAAAAAAAAAAAAAAAAACAAATTAATACATTTTTTTGTTATTATCGCTAATGAATATTTCATATTTACCGTCATAACTCGTAAGTATTTCCAAATGCATCGTTTTATATCAAAATAAAAAAGAAACCCATGGAAAGCAGCCCAAGACAGATTTATGGAACCGAGGATTAAACTGTGAACTTGTATGGAGATCTACAATATGGACTGATCTTTTTAAATTTTTTAAACAGTCAATAAAATAACATACCCTTGTTTATTGGAGTAGAAAACTTAGACAGCTTAGACAACCATTGGTCCCTGTTAGTCTGGAAACCCATAGCGAAACCTTTGAATGGGGTTGATTTTTTTTTGCACGGCCAAAAACTATATATATATATATATAGGCCCAGCAAGGAGCTGGGGAAAAACGTACAACAAAACCAAAGAGAACAAAAACAAGCTACAAAACAAGGAAGAAACCCCAAGCTTACAAAAGGCTCAAAACATCAAAATCCTTCCAATTCTCCCAGGAAACTTTGGCCGCTCCATTTCTATGAGAAATCCATAGAAAACAATCTTCTTTAATCAAATCGGCTGAAACTCTCACCGGGACAAAGCAGCCATCAAAAGTCATTTTATTTCGGGCTTCCCAAATACGCCACACCGTAGCCACCACCACCGCAAAAACGACCTTCTTCCATCTACTGCTTCCCGGGCTTTCCCGAATCTTCGAAACTAAACCAGCAAACGAGAGGTCATCGGGGGGCCAAGGTATCTTCATCCAGATAAGTATGTTCCACCAAATGCATCTAGCAAAAATGCATCTCGCAAACATATGGTCGACATCTTCCAAACAATATTTGCACCGATCACAAACCGTGTTGTTAAGTTGGACTCCTCGGCTGCTCAGGCCCTCTTTTGTGGCCACACGACCCATCAAAACTCTCCATAGCAGCAATTTATGCTTGAGAGGAGCCCAGGAACTCCAAGGGAATTCGGGTTCGATATCCATAGCACTTAAACCTGCCGCGACGATATCTTTTCGGAGCTCCTTAGTAGAAAAAGCCACACCATCATTGTTGCGCCACAGCCACTGATCAGCTTTATTGTTTACCTTGGCCTGTTGAATGAAAGAAAATAAACTCGCGGCTTCATTTGCCTCAGCATCCGAGCTCGGAAACCTGCACCAATCCCATCCCCAACTTATCCCTTGAGGACCCGTGACATAATTATCCTTGACCCAAGCATTTTTGTTTGAGGCTAATTTATACATAGTCGGATAATTCTCCTTCAAAGACGAACTCCCTATCCAAACATTAGTACAAAGTTTGATCTTGCCACCATCTCCAACATTAACGGTGAGATTATCCTTAATATTAATTCCCATATTGGGGAGAACCTCATCCATAGACGCAATGTCCTTCCAGACTCCAGTGATCGATCTATTAACCGACACCACTTTATCAGCTTTCTTAGAATTGTGAATAGCATAAACGACTTTCGCCCATAAATGATTAGGATTTTCTTTATATCGCCACCACCATTTCGAAAGCATCGCTATATTGAAATCCTCCATACCACCAATGCCGAGACCTCCCACTTTCTTAGGTTTGATAACTCTATCCCATCGCACCCACCTAATCTTTTGACGAGTCCCAACTTTACCCCATAAAAAGTCCCTACGCAAACCTTCCAATCTTTTGATAATACACTTTGGAGCTTGAAACATAGAAAGATAATATGACGGTATACTACCGAGGATAGCTTTGACAAGCGTAGACCTGGCCGCGAACGAAAGGTACTTGGCCTTCCAAGAGGTGAGCTTCCTCTTAAATTTATCGAGAACCGGTTGCCAATAGGTGGCCCGTTTCATGTTGGCGCCAATCGGGACACCAAGATAAGTAAATGGGAAAACTCCAGCCTCACAATTTAGGTTGCTAGGCATCCGAGATATCTCTTGATTGTCAACACAAACACCAAAAACTTTACATTTACCAGGATTCACCTTGAGGCCGGACACAAGATAAAGGCATCTTAGGAATCTCTTGAGACTTGCGGCGTTATGTTCCGACCATTCCCCAATAAACACAACATCATCCGCATAGGATATGTGTGAGATACTCGGCCCATTATCCGATAATTTAACCCCATGAAACAAACCCAAATCACCCGCCCTTCTCATAAGCATATCAATAACCTCCATCGCAATGGTAAATAAAAAAGGGGACAACGGATCACCTTGTCGAAGACCTCTCTTAAAGCGAAATTCGTTGGTAGGGGATCCATTAACAAGAACCGATCCCCTACCGGAGATGAGGCACCCCTTAATCCATTTTATCCATAGCTCTGGGAAGCCCATAAATTCCATCATATTAAGTAAAAATTTCCAATTCAAGGAGTCGTAGGCCTTCTCAAAATCCACTTTGAAAACAAGAAGCTTATACTTTTTCTTTTTAGCCCATGAGATAATTTCGCTAAGAATAATCGGGTTGTCAAGAATGTATCGGCCACCCACAAAGGCTGCTTGAGTCTGAGAAATCAATCTATCTAACACCAATTTCAAACGGCTCGCGAGGACCTTAGCGACAATCTTGTAAAAAGCACCTATCAAAGATATCGGTCTGAAATCCTTTATACCTTGAGGATCAGACTTTTTTGGTATCAAAGCGATAAAAGAGGAATTGCATCCATCGCTTATCAGCCCGGAAGCATGAAACTCCGCCATCGCTTCTAACACAAAATTTTTCAATTTGTCCCAAAACTTTTTAAAAAATTTTAGCGAAAAACCGTCTGGTCCCGGAGCTTTTCCCCCGTCACAATCTTTTATGGCTCTCCACACCTCCTCTTCACCGAACGGTTGGATTAACTGGAAAGCCTCCTCCTCCTTCAGACGCTTTATACCGTAATTCTCGAACAACGGTCTTCTTCTCATTGGCTCCGAGAATTGTTTTTTGAACAAGTGAAGCAATTCATTTTTAATGGCAGTCGGATCCGAAGACCAGACTCCATTAATCTCCAAACCATTAATCCTATTGTTCGCCTTGTTAATATTAATAATGTGGTGAAAGTAACTAGTGTTCTCATCACCATACTTTAACCAACTAATACGAGCCTTTTGGTGGAGTTCTTTAGCTTTAGAAACCTCAATCTGTCTTAATTGAAACCTCGTGTCGACCCTGAGCTTCTTCTCGGTATCCGAAAGGGCTGTGTGTTCAGTTTGTTTTTCGAGGTCCTCCACTACACTATTAAGAGATTCCACCACAACATCATCTGCAGCTTTAATACGCCTCCTCCATAACTTGATCCTTTTTTTCACTTCTCTTAAAAGGTTCGCCAGCCTAGCATCCCCCTTAATACCAACCAATTGCAAATTAACAGCCGTGCTTACAATGCTATCAAGCTCATGATCACCAATCCAACAGTTGTAAAATTTGAACGGGGAGGGCCCGAAGTCCACCTTCACACAAGAAAGATAAACCGGACAATGATCCGAAGCACCCTTTTTGAGAACCGATAGGGATGCCGTCGGCCATTCATTCAAAAATTTCTCGCACACCAGAAAATGATCGAGCTTGCTCATTTTAATCTCTATATTATCTGAGATACACGTGAATCTTCCCCCCAACATACTATACTCTAACAAACCGGAATTAGAGACAAAACTATTGAAATAGGCGGCTACTAAGGGATCAAACTGAAAGTTGACCCTTTCTTCCGGGTTCCGAACATCATTGAAATCTCCTAGAATGACCCACATCCCAGGCGATTGCGCTTTAATTTTCACAAATTGGTCCCATAACTCCCTTCTTTTCACTTGATCATTCGGAGCGTAAATGTTCATAATATTTACCTTCTCTTCCACCCTGTTTATGTAACCCGAAAGAAGTAGGAAGTGTTGGTTTTTGACTATCTCCTCCATTTTGAACATGTCTGGGTCCCACAAAGAAGCCAAACCACCCGACCTACCCACGGCATCAACCGAGGCCACCACAAATCTAGATCTGCCCCAAAAGCGCCCAAAAAAAGACTCATGAATATCAGCCTGATGTGTCTCCTGTAAAGCCAAGAACGAGCATCTACCCTCCGATTTTATCCTCCTCCATTTCCCCATGGACCAACTTTCTTACTTGGTTATCAAAACCTTCCATCCGAATTCCCAGACCAGCACCATAAGCAACAGTATCACCGACTTCCTTCTCGAAAACATCACTCTCCTCTTCATCCTTAGATCCGACACTACCCGACTCGTTGTTAGAAATCATATCCTGGTCATCTTCACAAACGTTCCCTCTATCCTGTACCGGCTCCATGTGGTTGTGAGTGTTTGTCTTCCAGATCATCTCGTGTAGGTTAAAAGGGTCGGAATCCGCATCATCATTTAGATCAGGAATACTATTTTTTTGGGCCTGAAATTTCTTCCTTTTATTTTTATCTTTGGGCCGAACAGTGACATAAAGGAGCCCATTGGGAGACACGTTTGTATGTGGCCCACCAGAGTTGATCTGTTTACTTGGGGAAATATAAGAATTACTTTCCCTGTGTGGGGCCTCTTCAAACAAATTATCCCCACTTGTCTCCCTATTTTCTACCCCCTCCTTGGAAATAGGAGAATCATAATTAATACTCCCCATGCACGTCCCAATGTCATCTGCCCTTTCATCTTCGTCTGACTTCTCCTCTACCCTTTCATCTTCGTCTGACTTTTCCTCTTCCCCTTCATTACTGACCACCACCGATTTCAAAGTTGCACCGGCCACCGGAAAATTCGCTAAAGCATCCAGACAAGCCGGCTTCCAATCTTCATCAATTTCTTGAATATGAACTAGGAAGTTCAATCCATTCCACGAAATTCTAGCAATTTGATTTACCGGCACAACCGTTTTGACTAACACCGCGAGCTTGGCGTGTTCTAAGTTATGATCCTCGGATGAAACATTTGCTCTCTCAATGAGTCTTCCACAACGTTCACCAATATTGTTAAACACATGCCTGTCCCAAATACATATTGGAACCCCTGTAATTTTAATCCATGCAACCCTTTCGAACGCCGGAGCAGACCCATCCCATACATACAACCTGGAGAAGACACCCGACCAGAAGTCATATTGTCCATTCAGGAAAACTTCTGCCTTCTCACCACTTTTGAATTGTAAAAGAAACTTCATTCCCCCAATGTATCTTAGCTCAAAACCATAATTTCGAACCGGAGCTAATTTCTCCACCATGCTATCCAGACTTGTCAAATCCTTTGCTTCCCCAATTAACGACCGGAACTCCCAACTTTCCGAGCAAAGGCTTCAACAGGTGGGAGTTCGACAACCAGACTTTGTTTAATACCCGTAACCGCCTCCCTGAAAGATCCCACAGCGCTCATTGGTTCCAGGATATTACTTTGATCCCCCACCCGACCATCAGGTGTAGGATCCAATCTATCAAACACTGACGTACTCTTACCGACTGTTGGCTTCACAATCTTACTCCCATCCCTGTCAAACTTTGCTATGCTCACATCAACCTTTGCCCCCAATATGCAAACACCTTGAAGTCTTGCTAACCTTTCTTCCACATTCACAACACCCTTGAAACGAACGAAACCGAACCGGTTGCCTGCACCATCTCTCTTCCAAGGAATGAACGCATCAACAAGGCCCTCCAGATGTTGGAACGATTTCCACAGCAATTCCGCGTTACAACCATCCGGAATGTTGGAAACGAAAAATGACGTAGCATTTTTCCATCTGGCTTCCCTCTTTTGAAACTTCTTCTCCTTAAGTTTTTCTCTTTTAGAAAGCACTGGCTGCCATCTTTGCGCGTCTTGATACTTCTAATGTTTAATCTTCGATTGTTCTTCAGCTTTCCTTCTTCTGAGATCCATTATTCAAAGGGTTTTAGATAAATTTGGGGATTTTTGGGTGATGGTGATTTGGTGATTTGAAAGAGTCGTCTCTGTGTTTAAATTTGTTACTGTCTACCTTGTACCGGCTCCGTGTGGTTGTATATGCAAGAGGTCAACAGTAACAAATTTAAAACTCCAAAAACATAATGTTAAAACTATCAATCTCAACATGGATCACAACCAACAACACTTGCAATTCACCCAGCCAACCACCGCTTAGTGAAAATCTTTATTAATCAACAAGTACAAGAAGATAAGTCCACAAACGTGTGCTTACCAACAGATACAAACCAAAGAGATAGTCCTCTTTGCAAGAGTGCTATCTATGACACTACAAACAAAGAATATACGGGAAAATTATGAAACTAGACCAGTCGCCCCACGGCACTTCAAAAGTTGAAGGGGCGACTTAGCAACTTGTACAATTTCAACCATAAATCGACAAGTGTCCAAGTACTCAAAATTGAAATGACTAACATACCATTTGTACTAAATCTTATTACAAAATACCCATTTGTACTAACACCACCATCCCCTTCACTTCTTCATCTCACACCCATAAGGCTATGCACACTGGACTGGAATAAATCGGTCACTCAAATTGGTCGACTGACTTCAAAGTCGGTCACACCCACTGTGGTGTTATGGTCAAATATCGGTCGAGGACAAAAGAAAACAACTATCAGTCTAATTTTTGACCAATTTTAACACACACATATTTATTCACAAATTTCCCATTCCCAATTATTATAAAACAACCTTAAATGTTTCAAGTGTATTTATTGTTTATTGTCCAATAACATTATTCCCATATTGTAATCCGTCACGAATCTTAATATATTAAATTCGTTTCGAGTCTAATATATCATATTCGTTACCAGTCCAATAAGTACATAATGTTCAAAGTCCAATAATGTCAATACAAGTCCAATTGTCCAATTAGTATCAATCCGGTATCTTCAATAATAATAGTCTCATTCCAAGTATTTTATCCGCATAATAAAGTCCGTTATGTACTTATATAAATTCAATATCCAATAACCAAGTATCAAGTCCCAAGTAAAATCTGAAACGTACCAATCGTCACAATGTCAAAGACAAATAAAACTCGTTAGTCAAATAATCAAATACTAAACACAAGTTATTTATATTTTGACAACTAAATCACACACCTTAAATAAATCTTTTTTTAACCAAATGCACCCTGTATCTTTTATGTGGGCTTCGGCCCAATATTAAATCATAAATACACATTCTTATTTTAACATTGTGAAAACCATATCAAATACCCTTTGTGGGTTCTGCTGAACTGGACCAACAAACCACTAACGCAACACAAACTCAGCTTCAAACACAAACACGACACAATCACATACGCAAATAAGCAAAAGAGGTTATTTAAATTTTAATTAAGCCGTGAAGATATAAGGCCGAAAATAAGCAAGCACCTTATTTTGACTGTAATCACTCGGACCCAATACACAAACACAACTTTATTCCTATCACCATTGTTGAACACCCCTTGGTGTTTTTGGAGTTAAACCGAACCAATCAAACACCCTTAAGTGTGAAGCTAGTATCTTTGTCAATGGAAAAGATGATGTATCAAAGAAATCGAGAAAACAAGTAGAAATGATAAAGGAGACAACCCAAGCTCAAGTCATAAAGTCAACAGCATCAAAGTCAACAATGCAAAAGTCAACAAGCCTACAAAGATGTTACTTCATGAAAGAGTACATGTGAACTGTCAATGTAGAGTGTTGATTGTATATAGTAGTATAGTAGTCAATCTTTGTAAAGTAGCTTAGTTATCTAGTTGTAACTTGCTTTGTGTCAGTTTTAGTCTCTTGACCCAATACACTATAAATACCATGTACCGTTACATTGCTTAGTAATGAAATTCATTCACTTTTTCCCTTCAATTCTGTTTTCTCTCAACTTCTCAATATGGTATCAGAGCACCATCAGCTCTCCGGTGGTGTAACCATCACCAATAATTAACTCTGATCATCCCAACAAACTTTGACCGCCCTAACAAACTTTGACCACCACCAAAACCACCATAACTGTCACGAAACCATCATTCAGATCACCAAACAACCATCATTCTAACCACAATCACTTCTTAATCATCATTAACATATCAAATCCTTATCAAACAACACAATTCTTATCAAAATCAATCAAAACCATCATAATTTTTTTTCAAACAGAAAATGGCGGGAAACTCTCAAGACTCACAAAACTCAAACACCACAACCAACAGTGATGAAATCACATCCAATCATCCTTTATTTCTTCATCAAACAGATCATCCAGGTCTTATCCTAATCTCTAAGAAGTTGACTGGATCAGACAACTACAGTTCATGGAAGAGGTCCCTTACCATTGCTTTAAATGCCAAGAACAAGATGAAGATCATTACTGGTGAATTTGCTGAACCAAGTGCTGATTCTGACTTAAGAGCACTTTGGGAAAGGAATAATGACATGCTAATCTCATGGATTCTCAATACTGTAAGTGAACAAATTGGGAATAACTTGAACTTCATCAATTCTGCTTCTAAACTGTGGATTGAGTTACAAGAAAACTGTTCAATTGAGGTGTACTATCACAAGTTGAAAGGGTTGTGGGATGAATTTGATGCATTGGAAGCACCATACTTGTGTCTATGTGCCTGTAATTGTGCCAATGGCAGAATCAATGGGGAGAGAGATCAAAGGAAGAGGTTGATACAGTTCTTAATGGGACTTGATGAATGCTACTCTAACATCAGAGGTCAGATTCTACTCATGCAACCCTTACCTACTGCTGCTAAAGCATATACTATGGTCAGACAAGAAGAAAAGCAAAGAGAAGGTGTTGTACCAAGATCAACAACAGCAACCATCTTGAACAATTTCTCAACCAACCAGAGGTCTAACATGTCAAATTCATCAAATGCCTCAAGATTCACCAACCAAAATGTCCAAAGCAGTCAAAGAAGTGTTGTCTCACATACTCCCAACTCAAGATTTAACCCATCCAGACCTGCACAAAGTGGGTCAAACAGGAAAAGTGCTTTTAAGAAAGGGGTGTATTGTGGAAATTGTGGAAAAGAAGGACATCTTAAGGAAGAATGTTACAAGATTGTGGGTTATCCTATTGGTCATCCATTGTATGGTAAGGTTCAACCTAAAAGACCATATCATACAGTGCAAGACTACAAACACACTAGGGCTGTGAACATGGTTATGGGACAAGATGAGTCAAACAATGCAAACACTCCAAGTCAGACAAATACACCATCAGATGCTCATGTCTCAACCAGGGTGGATCAGTTGCAGAACCAGCTCAACCAAGTCTTACTCATGCTTCAAAACCAACAGGGTATTGCACATGGTATTTTCTCTTCCAAAAGCCTTAGATTACCTAAATTTGTTGCTACTCTCATCTCTGATCTCACTGATGCTTGGATAATAGATAGTGGTACCACTGATCATATATCTATTTCCCTTAAAATAATGCACAACATCAAAACATGCTTAACAACCATCATTGTCACTTTACCAAATGGCCAAACCTGCAAAGTAACCACATATGGGTCAGTCACAATAAGTGCACATGTCACATTACATAATGTTTTCTACATACCATCATTCACTTATAACATCATTTCAGTGAGCAAGTTTCTGTTTGGGACTAACTTTTCACTTATACTTACTGCCACCCAATGTATCTTTTAGGACCAGAATAAGAGGATTGCACTTGGCAGCCTCTGTAATGGTCTCTACTTTCTCACACCAGGAACACCAGGAACGCCAGTTACCACACCTACATCAACCATCCTTCATCACAGCTCATCCTCATCACTTTGGCATTCCAGACTAGGACACTCATCTTATGGAGTTCTCAAGCAAATAAAAGACATTTCATCTGTAATCAATTGTAATTCAGATTCTATATGTGAAATATGTACTCTTGCAAAACATCATTCACTTCCTTTTAATGACAGTACCTCTTATGCAAAATCCATTTTTGACCTTGTTCATATTGATGTTTGGGGACCATATAAGCATCCAACAAAAAACAAATGCAATTACTTTCTCACAATAGTTGATGATCAGTCAAGAGAAACCTGGACTTACCTCATGCCAAACAAAACACATACAGTCTCAACCATCAAGATGTTCTACATATATGTCCAAAACCATTTCAAAGTCAATATTAAAACCATAAGAAGTGATAATGGGACATAATTTATCAATTCATCTTTAAGAGATTTCTTTGAAACCAAAGTAATTGTTCACCAAACATCTTGTCCAAATACTCCACAACAAAATGCTAGGGGTGGAAAGAAAACATAGACAACTCCTAGAAATGGCAAGGTCACTTAAATTTCAAGCCCATTTTCCACTTCATTTTTGGGGATACTGCATCTTAGCTACCACCTACCTCATCAATAGACTGCCATCTAGAGTACTAAACCACACATCACCCTATGAGCTGCTATATCAAACAGCCCCATCACTGGATAACCTAAGAGTTATAGGATGCAAAGCTGATGCGTGGTTTTGCAACCTTACAACAGGTTTTACCTCTCGAGGGATCTCAAGAGGCTTACAACCCCACCAGGCAGTGTACCTGACCGATGTAGTATAGTGTAGTGGTAAGTACGGGGGATTGATCGTTCTCCACAGGGAATAGTGTTCGTTAGGTATGAAAAACTACTCTAATAGGTCTAAGGGTGAGAGAAGATTCTTTTTATGTTTTTATAATTTTATGAAAGCAAGTAAAATCTCGGGTTTGAAAGAGTGGGCGGAATTAGTTGCTAATCAACTAACCCAAATTACTACGAATGCAAATAAAATAAAATAACAGAAAATGAAAATGTGGTGAAACTTATGTGGAGAGAAATGTGTTTACTTAGATTTCCTTACTCCCTAACTATCTTTTACCGGTTAATTAGTGTGCATTAATCGCGTGGATGACGGGTGTATTCCTTAATACCAATCGTGGGGTGGCGTACGTACTTCCCCAACTCTACAAGCTCCTACTTCACTCCTATGTCGAGCCGGCTAGGAAGCTCCTAACATGGGATCACTAGAATTCGCTTGTGCATTAAATACAACCATACAAACCTTAGTACGCATTGGTTCATGTTTCTTAAGACGTTCAAGCAAGTTACCGAATAGGAAGTTAGCCAGTTTTCTTAAGCCTAACATAGATGAACAATCATCCAATACAACTAATAACACACTAATAACCAATAATCAATAGCTAGGTTTCATTAGATCTAAGCAAACACAAGATAGATCTAGCCTAGCATGTTAAACAAAAGACAAGAACAAGATAGAATCAAACAACACATAGACATATTGAATGATTAATTGATAACTTATCTTCAATGTAACATGGAAGATCTCAAGGCAAAAAGCCTTGAAAAAGCTGCTAAAATCGTCTTAGGGTTCTTACACACAAAGTTCCTCAATAAGTTCCACACTAATGACAAAAAATTGCAAAACTATATATAGACTTTCAGATCTGACGGCGTCACGTTATGGAGTGTGACACCGTCACCTCGCCGCTTTTAGGGTTCCCGGATGGCCTTCTTGACGCCGTCCCTCTTTAGCTCTCCAAAAATCCGTTCTGGCTTATCAAGGCTTGACGCCGTCATAATTAGGCGTGACGCCGTCCCGCTTTAAATTAAGCCGTGACGACCTTGATCAGATTAAAGGGTGACGCCGTCAGAATTCCCATGCAAATTTCTCTGGCTTATCATGAGTAATTTTCACATCCACCTTTTTCTTGCCAAGCCATGACGCCGTCTGGGGATAATCCTGACGCCGTCAAAGGTAATTTTCAGCCGATTTTGAGACTTTGTCGTTTTCTTCACTTTTATGCTCCAAAAACGTCCAAAATGCTTCCTTTTCCAGATTTCTTCTCAAAAGTACCTAAAATGACAAAAGGAACGATTTAGGGCGATATTTGATCAAATAAATACGATTTAGGGCTTAAATGACCCCTTAAAAGCGGTACACTTTTCGCTTCATCAAATACCCTTACACTTGAGATTTGCTTGTCCTCAAGCAAATGCGCTTTTATTCTAATCAAAATACAAGTTAGGGGTCATTTAATACTAATATAAAAGTAATTGCAACAAATAGTCGTTCCACTTTAATCATAATAAGCACGGAGATTACAAACTAGCACCTCACAAGTAGTGTTTAGATACTCACATCTCTCAAGTGTCATCAAAATAAATCTCATAAATGAAAACGGATAATATCTCTCACTACCTGTCATAGCAAATAGATTACCATAGGCTTGGGAAAGGATCGAAAACCTCCTCCACTAGGCGTAAGCACCTAAGATAAACTATCAAAGAGGGCTTTTTAAATGGGTTATAACGTTAGGTGTAGGGAAAAGGAAAACACGGTTTTGTTGGATAAAGGATATTTTACTGGTGGCGAGTTAAAGATCTTGATCAATTACATGTATATACAATGTTGCTAAGCCAAGACTCGACTCGATTTAAACTAAAAACAAAATAACAAAAATATAAAATAAACATAAAATGAAAAGGGATGGTAGTCCGTATGTTTTTTCTACTTTTCTTTTTCTCATTTTTTTTTGTATTTTTCTTGATTTTTTCGATTTTTTTTTTTTTTTTTTTTTTTTTTTTTTTTTTTTTGCATACACTTTTGCCCTACCATCCAAAATATTACATCATAGGGGCGTTGCATTCCCCTTACACTTGAACTTTTACATAACTTTACAAATTACTATTCTAATGACTCGAATTAAGATAATCAAAACACTTGGAGTACTTTTAAAATATTTAGCACATATGGGGGTAATAAATGATGTTCTTCCCCATTACTCCATTACACTAGTACTTTACCCATGAGTCCCAATCGTCCGAAAACAATATGTACAAGGATATGACTCGACTTAGCAACCATGTAATCAATTAGATAATTAACTTGGGTTTAAACAAATGTTGTCACAATAATGCACTAAAAATGAGTGCATACAAGGTAGGCTAAGGCGATTTGGGTGTACATTTTAGTGGGGTGTAACAAATTCTTCCTTTAAGTAAAATGCTTAAGGGTCGAAACGAAAAGATAGGCTCTGAGGGGTGTACTAGGGGTATCGTGTACTAAAAATGAGTACAACGCAAAGGGTGTGGGAGAATTACTTGACCAATGTAGCCAAAGTAATTATAACAAAAGTACTGGTGTAAAACAATGGGTTAATCCTAATGCCTCTTATCATGTAGTAAATCTAACTACACGAATGTAGTCTCACTTGTGGCCTCGGAATGGTCCTAACGCAAGTTCTAGAATCTAAGTGCTACCGGTACATACATCATAGCATAAATGCTTTTCCTACCAATTCTAGGGGCGAACCTCACATATTTGGGGGTGGAAAATTTTTTAGTGGTACAGTTTTTGTGCTAGTCATATAATTCCTATCCATGAGACGCTCATTAAAATCAAAGCTTCACTCCTATATGTTGTAAAAAATTTTAAATTTGGCACTAAAATTGCCCTAACAGGTATTTCTCTCAGTTTTATTACACATCTACTATTAAACAAACAAAAATCAAGCGTAATAGCATTCTCTAATCGTACTTTTACCCCCTTACACTTAAGATGAACATTGTCCCCAATGTTCAAATAACAAGATGTAAAAGTAAATAAGGTAAAAGAATGAAATCAAATACTCCCCTGATTCGTTCGGTGGATAATGAAGTAACATGGTTAAATCTTCTTCCAAGAGAATGTAAAAGCTCCAAGACTAATGCATCACCAATAGCTTGATTCCACATACATCTCCTTGTCCAAAATAACCTGTTAAACCTGAGAAAACAAACACGAAAACCTGCATAACATCGGCGGGATAAACTCTATATATAAGGATATAATGCTCGTGGAATGATAATTTTGCAGATTCCTGGAGATTATAAGTTATAGATTTAATAAAAACTTTTTATGAAAACAAAACTTTCAAAAATTTTCAGAAAATTAAACCTGACGCCGTCAGGTTGTAAAGCCTGACGCCGTCAGAAATGATCTGACAGAATTCTCATGTTACGTTTCCGGAAAAAATTTGGAAAAACCTATACCTTACTTCCTGGAATTCCTGCAAAACATCATTATGACTCGATACAAGCATTTGACTCAAACAAATACTAATATGTATGTTAATTTATTATTATTATGATTCATGTTTATTTGTGTTCTAATAAACCGATTTGGATTTCCCTTACACTTAACTTTTGCAAAATACCTTTATATGTAGTTAAGACGAAGTTAAAAACAAAATAAAGCATTTTCACAAATTAGTTTTGAACATGAATCAATAATAATAAAATTCAAACACACATACGGAAACAAATAAAATCAAACAAACAAATAAACACACAAAGCAAATAAAACTTGGGTTGCCTCCCAAGAAGCGCTTTTCTTTATTAACGAGTCTTGTAGCTAGACTCAAAGTCACGCTACCCTATGTAAGTAAGCTCGTCATCGAGGACGTCTTTAAGGTTAAGCTTGGATTGAAGTTTCCTATTGGTCCGCTTAGTACGATATATCTTTTCAAACTTCTCTCCATCCGGGTCATACAATGTCATCTTAATATGCCATGACCCATCTCCATCTTTGGGTGGTTTGTCCCAATCCCACTTATGATCATCGTCCTCACAATTCCACTTATTCATCCCTAGGTTAATTGGCAAAACTCCTAGGAAATCAATCATCTTCCTAAAAACTAGAGGGTCTTCAAATGGATCCAATTCGGTGTCCCTAGCCAAGAGTTGCTCTACCGTATGTGTTCGGTTAACAAAGTCCTCTTCTAGGTAAAATGGGCGTTGGGGTCCTATGAAGTCTTTATCGATCCAAGGTCCATATCTAGATGGTCTCCTATTTAATTCTAACCAATGGGGTGTTGGTTCATTACTAGTATCATAGGCATGTTTCTTCACATCATAGACTGACCAAGTATCTCCTTCTCCTACCGCTATCTTAGATTCCTTACAATCAATCATAGCACTAGCGGTCGCTAAAAATCCTCTACCTATCAACAAGGGGCATGTAGGGTCGCTAACCATATCAAGGACGTGGAAATCGGCTAAAATGGTTAGTTTTCCTATGTGTACTAACACGTCTTTGACTACTCCAACCGGGTAAGCAACACTCCCATCCGCTAAACCAATTATCACCTCGGTTTCTTCAAGTTTTCCTAGTTTTAAAGAGGTGTAGAGAGGTAACGGAAGTAGGTTAAGGCTTGATCCAAGATCGGCTAATGTGTCATAAGCCTCCGAATTACCGATCTTGCAAGGTAGAACAAATAAGCCCGGATCATCAAATTTCTTAGGTAGCTTGTTTTGAACGAAGGCGGTCCCTTTTTCGCCTAACTTGAGCTTCTTCTCATCCAACACATCAACAACCGGACTTTCAAGGTGGAGCTCCTTGAATTCTTCGTCAAGGTTTTGAGTGGGAGGTGTTTCAACTATGTTGTTGACCAATTTGGATGTCATAACTTCTTGGTCATTTGGAACGACTTGGGTTTGTTTGAAACACGTGCTCATGGAATTGACCGAATAATATTGTGGACAAGAACTAGGAGACGAAACCGACGAGATGGCATTGACGTTTAGTTTCGGGTTCTTGACCGTGTTGCTAGGGAGTGCTCCCATTTCTCGGTCATTGAGGGCTTTCAACAAAGTGTCAATCTTATTGGTCATCTCGCTTTGTTTTTGTTTGAAATCGGCTTCAAACTTGGCTAAACGAGCTTCTTGAGATGCCATAAATTGGGACATCAATCCTTCAAAGTTATTGGTACTACCATTGCCGGAAGGATTGTTGTTGAAAGTACGGTTCGAGTTGGAACCGCTTGATTGGAAACGATTAGGTGGGTTGGAAGAATTGGTTTGTTGTGCGTTTTGGTTTTGTTTCCACCTAAGGCTCGGGTGATTTTTCCATGAGGGGTTATATGAATCACCATAGGGGTTTGGCTCGGGTTTGAAAGTGTACCACTTGTCTCCCGCTCCGTCGGTACGCGAGGATGCGTAGTCCGCAAAAGCTTGTTCGGGGAGTTCCATGCAATCACGAGTGTCGTGGGGACCACTACATAATTCACATGAAGAAGTGATTTTGTTCACTTGGCTTGAAGGTTTAGGAGCCTCGTAGGATTTCATGAGAAACTTGACTTGGTCTTCAAGTTCTATGATCCTACGGTCGGAAGTGCTTGAATTGTTCGAAGGCAAAGATATTGCCTTGACCGTTTTATTCAAATCACGGGGATCACTCCAACTTTCATTGTCATAAAGAGCAAGATCCTCTAGGAGAGCCCATGATTGTTCCGCACTTAGATCACGTAGCTTACCACCAGCCGCTTGGTCAATGGTTTGCCTCGTGGAGAGATTGATATGGTCATAGAAGATTTGGACTTGGAGCCAAAGTTCTAAGCCATGGTGAGGGACTTTTTGGAGTAAGTCCTTGAATCGAGTCCATGCCTCGTAGAGGGTTTCGCCTTGACGTTGTTGGAACATCAAGATATCATTCCTTAGCTTGGTAGTTCTTCCTGGTGGGAAAAACTGAGCAAGGAAACGAGTGGTGAGATCATCCCAAGAGGTGATGGATCCTGCGGGTTGACGCTCTAGCCATTGACTAGCTTGGTCCCGCAAAGAGAATTGAAAGAGACGCAGTCGGGTCGTCTCTCGAGTGGCAACATCAAGGTCTATAGAATCAACGATTTTGAGAAAGTCCTTGAGATGTTGGTTAGGATCTTCGGAACGAAGTTCATGGAATGCGCATCCGCTTTGCACCAACCGGATGGTGTCGGATCGCAAGGGAGTGACATTGGCTCCTTGAGTGAGCTCAATGGTGTTTCGATAGCCATGGTGGCTAGGACGGGCGTACTCTCCTAAAGTACGGGCTCTAGGAGGTGGTGGTGGTTGTTGTGGTGGTGGGTTGTTGGGATTAAGGATATTACCATCTTCCATGATGTCGAATGGTAATGGTTACGAACAAAGAAACGAAGAAAAATAGATAGACTAAAGAAAACCTAGAAAAAGAAAACAAAAATCTCACTAGAAGGGAATCTAGTGAGTAGACCTATAAAATAAAAATTCAACCTAAACAATAACTATTCCCCGGCAACGGCGCCAAAAACTTGATGCGTGGTTTTGCAAACTTACAACAGGTTTTACCTCTCGAGGGATCTCAAGAGGCTTACAACCCCACCAGGCAGTGTACCTGACCGATGTAGTATAGTGTAGTGGTAAGTACGGGGGATTGATCGTTCTCCACAGGGAATAGTGTTCGTTAGGTATGAAAAACTACTCTAATAGGTCTAAGGGTGAGAGAAGATTCTTTTTATGTTTTTATAATTTTATGAAAGCAAGTAAAATCTCGGGTTTGAAAGAGTGGGCGGAATTAGTTGCTAATCAACTAACCCAAATTACTACGAATGCAAATAAAATAAAATAACAGAAAATGAAAATGTGGTGAAACTTATGTGGAGAGAAATGTGTTTACTTAGATTTCCTTACTCCCTAACTATCTTTTACCTGTTAATTAGTGTGCATTAATCGCGTGGATGACGGGTGTATTCCTTAATACCAATCGTGGGGTGGCGTACGTACTTCCCCAACTCTACAAGCTCCTACTTCACTCCTATGTCGAGCCGGCTAGGAAGCTCCTAACATGGGATCACTAGAATTCGCTTGTGCATTAAATACAACCATACAAACCTTAGTACGCATTGGTTCATGTTTCTTAAGACGTTCAAGCAAGTTACCGAATAGGAAGTTAGCCAGTTTTCTTAAGCCTAACATAGATGAACAATCATCCAATACAACTAATAACACACTAATAACCAATAATCAATAGCTAGGTTTCATTAGATCTAAGCAAACACAAGATAAATCTAGCCTAGCATGTTAAACAAAAGACAAGAACAAGATAGAATCAAACAACACATAGACATATTGAATGATTAATTGATAACTTATCTTTAATGTAACATGGAAGATCTCAAGGCAAAAAGCCTTGAAAAAGATGCTAAAATCGTCTTAGGGTTCTTACACACAAAGTTCCTCAATAAGTTCCACACTAATGACAAAAAATTGCAAAACTATATATAGACTTTCAGATCTGACGGCGTCACGTTATGGAGTGTGACGCCGTCACCTCGCCGCTTTTAGGGTTCCCGGATGGCCTTCTTGACGCCGTCCCTCTTTAGCTCTCCAAAAATCCGTTCTGGCTTATCAAGGCTTGACGCCGTCATAATTAGGCCTGACGCCGTCCTGCTTTAAATTAAGCCGTGACGACCTTGATCAGATTAAAGGGTGACGCCGTCAGAATTCCCATGCAAATTTCTCTGGCTTATCATGAGTAATTTTCACATCCACCTTTTTCTTGCCAAGCCATGACGCCGTCTGGGGATAATCCTGACGCCGTCAAAGGTAATTTTCAGCCGATTTTGAGACTTTGTCGTTTTCTTCACTTTTATGCTCCAAAAACGTCCAAAATGCTTCCTTTTCCAGATTTCTTCTCAAAAGTACCTAAAATGACAAAAGGAACGATTTAGGGCGATATTTGATCAAATAAATACGATTTAGGGCTTAAATGACCCCTTAAAAGCGGTACACTTTTCGCTTCATCAAAAGCCTATGTTCATCACCACACACCAGACAAATTTGCTCCCAGGTCCATTCCTATAGTCCTAGTTGGATATGCCACTAACCAAAAAGGATACATACTTTATGATCTTTCCAAACACAAAACATACACCAGTAGACATGTTACTTTTGATGAAACAGAATTCCCCTTTTCCACCACATCAACATTTTCCCAACCTACAACCATCACCTCACCTGACCCTTACACCATACCTATTTTCCTCCACCATCCATACATACACCAACTACAACTAATTCACCATCAACAACATCAAAAAGTACCAATGCAAATCCAACAACCCACACCTCTACAAACACAGATAACACAACAACACAACAACCCAACACCACCACCACACTCCAACCACCTTTACCTACAACATCCACCACAATTTCACCCCCACCACCACCCCCTATCCCTACCAGAGTGTAAAACCCTAAAATCTGGAAGCAGGTAAAAAGACTAAAATGCCCCTACAAGTTTAAAACTTATTTAAAAGCTTATAAAGTATCAAATAAATCCCAAACTTCTGGCAATGCACAAGTTATGATCCCAAATAATTTTAACAACTTCAATTAACATTTATACAAGTGACAAAATTACTAAAATGCCCCTAATAGAGCCGAATGAATTTTCATTTAGTTTTATGATTATTAAAAACGTCATAAAATATGTTAATTGAGGAAATAATCAATCTCTTGAAAGGCCAACCATAATCACGAAATTCCTGGTCATTTCCCCTCATTTGACTCGTTTTCCTATTTTAAAATCAATCCATATCCTTTTCTTTGTAACCCTAATTGCCGAAGTAAACTAAACACACACAACAGATTTTGTAGCCTCCATTCGACATTCAAAAATTCCCAAAGCATTTTTATGAGTTCGAGCATCATCCAAGGAGTACTAGAAAAATTATTGTGAAGGTGTTCATCGCACGATTCGTTCTTGGTGCATTTTTCTCCTATCGCGTCATAATAGAGGTATAATTCGTTAATAATTCATTCGACCATCATGATATTCGTTTCTCATTTTTCTAACACTCCTCACATCATATGTGATCCATGAAAAATAGTGTTGGAGCTGTTCTTGGCCGAATTCGATTTTTGAGGATTTATTTCCTTTCGCACGAATATAACCAAGGTAATTTCGTTATAAATCATACGATCTTCACAAAATTCATTTCTTATTTTTCTTGAGATCTTTACATGATACATGACCTACGAAAAATGATTACAAGGTTTGAAGACCATTCGTGGAGTTGTGGTGGATTTTTGGTTCGATTCGCCTATACGTGTATAAAAGAATTCGTGCAACCCATCCTACATGTTCGAATCCTCTTGTGGTATTTTTCTCAGATCCTATATGTATTTAGAACACAAAATAAAATGGTTAGAACATACCATGCTCGATCTATAATTTATATGAAGATTAAATCAATAAAACGTGTATAAAAGATGAAAAATGGCATACGATGTATAAAAGCTTCAAGTATAATTTATTTACGTGTATGATGATGTTATAAGACCTGGAAAAATGTTGCAACGAGTCATCATGGTCTAGATCTGGTATTGTCGAATTTTTGTTGTTAATCGGATTTAAAAGAAAACATGTAAAAAGGAAATAAAATTCGTACGATCTGGAAATTGGGAATTAGGGCTTGTTCTTGTGATTATAAATGGTGTTTAATGATAGGGTAATGATTAAAAATAGATTGGAAGTGTTAGGGTTTGAATTCGTGTGTTTTAAGGGGTGTACGATGGTGTATAAAATGTTTTGGGTGAGTTTTGTAACTTTTAAAACTCAAGGGTCATTTTTAGAACTTATTTTGGACTGTGTACATTTCGTATAAAATATAAGTTGAAGGGGTCTAGTGTAATTTTTACATTTAAAAGGATTAAAATGTCTTTAATGATATATTATGTTTCGAATTACAAAATAAATAAGTAGAGGGACTAAATATGTAATTTCTGGAAACTTAGTGCGGTTTTGAGTAATAAATTATATTCAAGGGGTTATGTGCTACTTTGGTAATCTAATGGCTTAATATGTAATTGTTTATAATTAAAGGTTGAAATTGTAATTTAAAGGACTAAATATGTAACTTTGATAACTAGAGGGACTTAATGTGTAAATTATGAATTCTTGAGGATACATTCGTATAATATGATAAAATAAGTGATCATTGTGTAAAATGGATTAATTAAGGGTCTAAAGTGTAACTATAAATACTTGAAGGTTTAAAGTGTAACTTTTGGAATATAAGGGTATAAAATGTAAATTGTGAAACCTTAAGGACCGAATGTGTAAATATGATAAAAGATACCTTACTTCCATTAATAATGATTTAACTAAGTATGATACTCCATATTACTAAAAGTGGAAACTTACTAAATATGGAAACCTGCTAAAAATAGAAAGTTACTAAAATGGAAAGGCAATTAATTAAGAATGAATTGTAATTCCCTTCTACTCCTTTAGGTGTGAAGAAGGAGAGACCTTGAACCGTTTTCCATATTCTGTGCTCGTTTCTGTTTTGCTTTCGTCATAAGGTACGGATACTCTACCCTTTTTAGTAAGGGTGTCTTTTCACCTATGCATTGATGTTGAGCTATGATTTAAACCTTTGCCATGATCCTTTTGATATGACCTTGAGATATACCTTCTGATTATGACCTTGAGATGCACCTTGATATGACATTGAGACCTGACTCTTAGTTTGATACCCGAGCCATTTTATGTTACCTAGCCAGGAAGGTAACCTGGCCATGTCTGTGATGCACCACTGGCATGACTCATGTGTGGGTGAGTGATTTCTCACACCGTCCCTCTTATATTATGATATGGCCATTATGACTTTGAGATTATGATTTTGAGATGACTTTGAGTTTGGGGGCGTATGGATTGCAATCCTAGATTTGTATGTTTAGTGGATTTAACTATGACTTTGAGTTATGACTTTGAGGTGACTGGTACTGTGTGCAATACATGCCTTTCACATTTCTGGGAGCTGATCACTCCACCCTTTTGATACATGAGGACACCCCTCATATTATCTGGTTGCCTATGAGGTATCCCCTCTGATTGTGAGATTATGACTTTGAGATTATGATGTTGAGATTATGACTTTGAGTTTCTGGGCTCGTGGTAGATGACTATCCTATTCTTCTCTTATTACCCATTTATTTCTTTTATACCTTATGACATTTCCATTGCCCATATTATATTTCTGTTTCGTTATTCTTTGCTTTGTATATGTATCTGTTCACCGAGCTTTTTAAGCTCAGCCGCACGTTTTCTTTTCGTGTGCGGCAGGTAATAAGCAAGACGGCGGGTTTTGGGTATGAGTGAAGAGACTTTTGAACTTAGAAGACTTTGATAGTGTTCTAAAGTAGAGACCGTTAGAAGGAGTTGCTTTTGCAGACTTAGTGTTTAGTTTTGTTTCCATTGCAACCATGTAAATTTCAGAATTTCATTTGTAACCTTTGAGAATTTTTGTATTACTTGAAATGTATGCTTTGTTTTGATCTGATGTGAAACCATTAGTGTGATACTTCTACCCTTGCCGGGTTGGGGTGTTACACAGAGTCTCAAACAGGAACAAAGCTCCACCCTCAAAACTCAAAGACTATCACTGCACCCTACCCAAATCAATCATTCACAACATCACTAAGCATCATCACACACATTACATTAATTATAACAACATCCACTCTCATAATTACAGACATCTCATTCATAACATTAATCACAACACTGAACCACACACCTATTCACAAGCATCAAAAGATCCTAGATGGGTTGTAGCAATGCAGAAGGAAATCCAAGCTCTTGAAGACAACCACACATGGGAAATCACACTTCTTCCTCAGGGCAAATTTCCAATTGGATGCAAATGGGTATTCAGGATTAAGTATCATTCATATGGCACTATAGAGAAGTCCAAGGCTAGATTGGTTGCCAAAGGATTCACTCAAAAAGAGGGTATAGACTACAAAGAAACTTTTGCCCCTGTAGCCAAAAAGGTCACTGTCAGAGCTTTACTTGTTGTAGCTGTTCATCAAGACTGGATTATTGAGCAATTGGATGTTAACAATGCATTCCTACATGGTGATCTTCATGAAGAAGTCTATATGACCATTCCTCAAGGCTACAACAAAACTTTTCCACCCAACTCAGTTTGTAAGCTCAAGAAGTCTCTTTATGGTCTCAAGCAAGCAAATAGACAATGTTTTCACAAGCTCACATCTTTTCTTCTATCATTGGGCTTTCTACAAAGTTATGCTGACACTTCATTATTTACCCTCTCCAAAGGATCTACATTCACTGCTCTCCTAGTGTATGTAGATGATATAATTCTGACAGGCAATCACAAAGACACCATCACCACTATTAAACAGCAACTGCATCAACAGTTCAGTATAAAGGATTTGGGACCACTTCATTACTATTTAGGCATTGAACTACCCAGGAACTCCACTGGTCTTGTTATCTCTCAAAGAAAATATGCACTTGATTTACTTCAATGTACTGGTGTCCTTAATGACAAGCCATGCTCTTCACCTCTTGATCCTACAATCAGTCTCAATCTTATTGATGGAGAATTACTCCCTGACCCTTCTCATTATAGAACTATTGTGGGAAAATTCATCTATCTTACAATCACAAGGCCTGATTTATCATTTGCTGCCCAATTACTAAGCCAATTCTCTCATCAACCTAGGACCACACACATGAAAGCCTTATTAAGGGTTATGAGATACATCAAACTCTGTCCAGGTCAAGGTTTACACTTTCTTAAACAATCAAACCTCATCCTCTCAGCCTACTGTGACAGTGATTGGGCTGCATGTCCCATCACAAGGAGGCCCATTTCTGGTTATGCAGTATTTCTAGGCTCTTGTTTGATTTCTTGGTTTTCTAAGAAACAGCCAGTAGTTTCCAGATCTTCAACTAAAGCAGAATACAGGGCATTGGCAGATTGCACATGTGACTTAACTTGGCTCAAATGTCTTTTCAAAGACTTACAGTTAATTCTCTCTGGTCCAACAACAATTTACTGTGACAATCAGTCAACAATTGCAATGGCCTTCAATCCTATTCAACATGCCAGAACTAAACACATTGAATTGGACTGCCATTTTGTTAGAGACAAGGTCAGGAACAATGAAGTCTTACCATGCTACATTCCTACAAGACAATAAGCAGCTGATGTTTTGACTAAAGGACTACCAAAAGCCCTACACTATGCATGTTTATCAAAGTTTGGCACTTGTGACCCCTTCACACTGCCAACTTGTGGGGGGTTGGGGGGGGGGGGGGTGAGGGGGTAAAGGAGACAACCTAAGGTCAAGTCATAAAGTCAACAATGCAAAAGTCAACAAGCCTACAAAAATGTTACTTCATGAAAGAGTACATGTGAACTGTCAAGCAATGTAGAGTGTTGATTGTATATAGTAGTATAGTAGTCAATCTTTGTAAAGTAGCTTAGTTATCTAGTTGTAACTTGCTTTGGGTCAGTTTTAGTCTCTTGACCCAATACACTATAAATACCATGTACTTTTACATTGCTTAGTAATGAAATTCATTCACTTTTTCCCTTCAATTCTGTTTTCTCTCAACTTCTCAATAAATGACAGCGAGAAAGAAACTATGAGTTGGAAATAGTGATACATTAACTACATCATGATGGACCATGATATATGATAATCAAAGTCTACGATGCATGTGAAAAGTCTTATTAAGAGAGTTATTGCAAGTTGGCTTTTAATATTTTTGGAATATTATAGGAGTTTGATTTAAGAGTGATAATTCTTTAAATCACTACTACAAAAAAGACCTTTTAGACCGGTTAAAAAAGGCTTTTAAACCGGTTCCACAGGAGGTTTAAATGGGGGGAGGTCTAAAAGGTTTTTCATATTAAGACCGGTTGAGATACCGGTCTAAATGATTGGTTTTAAGACCGGTTCATTTGCATATAAAGACCGGTTCATGCACCGGTCTAAAAGGGTGTTTTTTAATATAAAAAAAAATATTTTTTTTTTCAAAAAATCAGCAGTTTGGTTAGATAAGCTGTTGTAGTTCACGAGCTTTTTCCACCATTTTTACCCCCGCATTGACCACCTCCTTCGCGCCGCTACCACAACCATCTTTTACCCCATTTCAACCATCATCTTTCATCGCATTTCGACCATCATTTTTCACCCCATCCCGACCACCATCGAGTGATAAGCTAACAAAGCCAACTGTACGATATAAACTTAATTATAAAACATAAACAGATTTAGTCAAGTTAGTATATTAAAAACTAGAGACATTACACAACAATTTCAAAACATGAACATATTATAGAATACATAGTTAATTTGCCTCTTACTATTATGATACAACAAATCAATGAAATTGACATAGATGGTACAGACAATTAGTTTCTTATACGACTTAAATAGTACTTTGTATATTCCAAAAGTACAACTAACGTTTTCCCATTTGTGGAATTCAACCAAGTCTCTGTTAACTATTGATCCATTATGAAGCCAAAATGTTTCAGGTGAGTGATGAAATGTCCTTGTTTTCCTCTGAAGTTCCCAAAGTATCCCAGTAAACGCAGAGCAGGGCTCCGAATCAGGAGCATAAACCCACAAGCATCTCAACTTTCTGCCACGAACTATCATCTCCAGAAACATAATTTGCAAACTTACCAAATAATAGTAAACTCAATGAAATAGAATACCCCAGAAACATAAATTGCAAACTTACCAAATAATAGAAGAATGAATATTTGATTCGTTTTGCTTCATGTGTTGAAAATAAAGAAAGTGTGGAAACAAGTGAAAAAAGTAAGTAGAGAACAAGATTAAAAAGAAGAGAAAGAAACAAAAGAAGAGGTTTAAAAATTTCGTATGGGCGGGCAAATTTAGATGAAAATTTTGAAATCCCACCAAGACTTTTTAGACAGGTTGAAATCCCACACGTCTAAAAGAGTAGTTTTTTAAACAGGTTTGTTTGATATTCACCGGTCTAAAAGTAGAATTCACATTTAGACCCGTTGAAATCATATACACCGGTCTAAATGACTTTCGAGTAGCTTTTAGACCTGTGATTTTGGTAGAAGGTCTTTATGTGGAGGTCTAAATGATCCTTTTTGTAGTAGTGAATGAAGATTCTTAGTTGGCACGTTATAAACAAATGTAAGTTCAAACACAATTTTAGCTGACTTTGTTTTTTATTTGGTAATTTTTAGCTGACTTTGTTTTTTATTTCGGTATCGGTATTTGTCGGGACGGGTCGGGTCGGGTCGGGATCCGGCCCGATGCTCAGCCCTAGTCTATACTAGCGAATAGCCAATTAGAATGTACTTTAAAACTTGAGTCATAACAATATGTCATCAATTAATAATCTTTTTTGAAAGAATCTCTAATTCTTCTTCTTCTTCTTATTATTATTATTATTATTATTATTATTATTATTATTATTATTATTATTATTATTATTATTATTATTATATTAACAAAAATAAAACCAAGCCAAAACCCCCCTGCAAACCTATAGAACTAAACGACTAGTATTACTAAAAAATATGGATTGTTTCACTTGAGATGGTCGCCCTAGGATGTTGAAGTTGTCGTGATTTGAACCCAGAACCTCTCATGATGAATCACAACACTACAACATGCCACTTATAAGGTTAAAGTTGTCTAGTGTAATTGTAGATTTTTATAATAGTTGCATGTAACTAATCCAAAAATGAAGGATTTCTTTTTGGGCAAAACACTAAGCTTGGTTAAAAACTTGAAATGAAACATCAACACGACCCGAATCTCACAAGAATACAAGTGTACAATATATTTGGCTGTAAATCTTTCATTTCCATGAATTACTAGATATACACTTAATTACTCGGTACAACAGAACATCGGCCAAAAAGTATTCTTTTTCAATTAGTTGCTTATGATTGTAAGAAACAAAAAAAGTCAAAAAATACAATAACATGTGAACAAGTCTCTTAATCAATTGTTAATAACTTAATTAATATTAGAATCTTGGCCAGCTAGCTATACAATATTTATATTAAATAGTCATCGCATGGGACACCGACATATATAATTATTGAGAGGGTTAAGAACTGACTTCCATGTTGTTATGGGCTTGGATTGAAATATATTTTGAACTCTAACTGTAAATTTTATGTCGAAATATAAATCAAATTTATTTCAATTTATGTATGAAAAAAAAAAAATATATATATATATATATTCGTACAATATCATCAATTTAAGTTTCCTACGCATATTAATTTATATATACACATGCAAATTCTTATTAGCATTTGATGAGCATTTGCGTCGTGGTAAATCTGAAAATGCTAATGAGCGAGAGATGGACTTTGAGAGTTTCCTCGACTTTGTTCTAGCTATGGAGAACAAAGATGGTCCAAAGGGTCGTATAACATACTTCCCCTGTCTGTAAGATAGGAAATGTTGTGTAAATCGATATCTGATTCATTATCAGAATGTGCTACATAAATAAAAGAGTACAGATTATTCTAGATGTGGGCCTAGAGCCCGATACAAATACTATGGGCTAACACTCCCCCGCAGTCGCAGCGGGAGGACACATGACGCTGAGGCTGGAGCGAAATTCTTCAAACAGTGCAGACGGTAAGCCTTTCATGAAAATATATACATATTGGTAACGTGAGGGAACATGGAGAACCCGAACCTGACCAGTGGCAACCAAGTCACGAACAAAATGAATATCAATCTCTATGTGCTTCGTTCGCTGATGCTGAACCGGATTACATGACAAGTAGACTGCACTAACATTGTCACAGTAGACTAGCGTAGCGGACGATAAAGGTGTGTGAAGCTCACGAAGTAAATTCCGTAACTAACAAGTTTCAGCAACAGCATTTGCAACCCCACGGTATTCTGCTTCGGCACTAGAACGAGATAGAGTTGGCTGTCTCTTAGATGACCAAGATAAAAGGTTGTTGCCAAGGAAAACACAGTAGCCGGAAGTGGATCTCCTAGTAGTGGGGCAACCAGCCCAATCCGCATCAGAATATGCTACCAAGGATGAAGTAGAAGAAGCAAACAACTGTAACCCATAGTGTAATGTACCCCGGACATACCGCAAAATCCGTTTAAGAGCTGATAGATGAGGCTCTCGAGGATCATGCATATGAAGGCAGACCTGCTGAACTGCATATGATATATCTGGGCGAGTGAATGTGAGATATTGAAGAGAACCTGCAAGACTCCGATATAATGTAGGGTTAGATACTGGATCACCATCATCCCCAGTTTGGACTCAGTGTCAACAGGAGTCCGACTGGGATTACAATTAACCATATGAGCTCTCTCCAAAACCTCAAGTGCATATTGCTTCTGAGATAAAAACAACCCTGTAGAATCACGAGAAACAGAGATACCCAAAAAGTAATTAAGTGGACCCAGATCAGTCATAGCAAACTCCTGATGTAAGGAACTAATAATCCGCTGTAACAAACTATCAGAAGAAGCCGTGAGAACAATATCATCCACATATAATAATAGATAGGCAGTATCCGTCCCTTGTCTGTATATAAATAATGAAGAGTCACAGCGACTATGTGAAAATCCAACCCGAGTGATATAAGATGCAAATCGCTGAAACCATGCTCTAGGGGCCTGCTTGAGCCCATACAGAGACCGCTTCAATAAACACACATAATCAGGGTGCACAGAGTCTCGAAATCACGGAGGCTGATGCATATAAACAGTCTCGTTCAAATCTCCATGTAAGAAAGCATTCTTGACATCAAGCTGGTGAATCGGCCAATGTCGAGAAGTAGCTAAACTTAGTACAGTCCGAATAGTGCCCGGTTTAACCACCGGACTAAACGTCTCATCCACATCAACCCCCTCCAATTGATTACTACCGTTGGCCACAAGACGAGCCTTGTAGCGACTAAGAGTGCCATCAGCCAAATACTTGTGGCGAAAAAGCCACATAGAGCGAATAATGTTGGTGTCCGTGGGTCTAGGCACAAGAGTCCAAGTTCCATTCTTAATAAGTGCAGTGTATTCATCACGCATAGCATTTTGCCAATTAGGATCAGTAAACGCATCACGATAGGTTTTTGGTAATGGTGAGACCGAAGACACATGCATATTGAGACGCTCAGTAGGACGATTAGTCCCTACACGAAATCGTGTGACCATGGGATGAATTGAGACAGGGTTTGGGTTATTAGGAGGATTTGGGATAATATGTTGGTGTTGGCGCACAGGTGGTGGTGTATTTGGTGTCTGTTGTTGGGCGGCGGGTGGTGATGGGGATGGTAATGGGTCATGGGTTGCGTGATGTTGGGATGTATTAGGACTGGTGGGAATTGGTGTTGTTGGCGTGTTTGTGGGTTGAGGCATAATGGGTTGCACAACGGGGGCGGATGGAATGAATGGAGGATTTATATCTGGTGAGTCATCCAAGAAATTGTATTTGGGTGCCGATGTTGGTTTAGGGGTGCCATATGGAAAAATAGTTTCATCAAAAGTGACATGACGAGAAATGATTATTTTATTGGTGTTTAAGTCGACGCAACGATACCCACGATGATTTGAAGCTTGTCCCAAGTAGATGGAGGGTGTGGCGAGTGGTTCAAGTTTGTGAGTAGGATATAAGTGGGGGTAACATAAGCAGCCAAATGTGCGTATAAGGCTATAATCCGGGTTTTGGCCAAACAGTCGGGTATACGGGATTTCGTTGGCAATAGCTGTAAAAGGTAAGAAGTTGATTAAATGGACAACCATGTTTAAAGCTTCAACCCAAAAGGTTGGTGGAAGGTTGGCCTGGAAAAGTAGGGTTCGAATGAGGTTGTTGATGGTGTGAATCATCCGTTCTGACTTCTCATTTTGTTGAGATGTCTTGGGGCATGAGAAACGAAACTGAATGCCATTGTCGGCAAAAAGTTTATGAAGGGTGCGGTTATCAAATTCACCACCATGTTCACGCTGAAACGATTTGATTTCACACTTAAATTCAGTGTGAACGTACTTGCAAAATAGAACAAATTTTGATAATACATCAGATTTGTTTATCAACGGGTAGACCCAAACAAAATGAGAATAGTGATCCAAAAACAAAACATAATATTTAAAACCCGAGAGACTCGAAATTGGTGAATTCCATACATCAGAATGAATAACATCAAAACATGCATTAACAATAGTATCGGAATTGAAAAATGGAAGTCGAACGTGTTTGCCAAGCTGGCAAGCATGACAAAGCACAAGCGGCTTCTCCTTATTACAAGATATAAAATTATTTGAGACGAGACGGTGTAGCACTTCGCTCCCTGGATGTCCAAGGCGCTGATGCCATGTATGTTGACTTACAAGTAGAGCTTGGGGAATAGGACATGGGGCCGTGACAGGGTATAGGTTGCCCGTGCTATCACATCGGAGAAGCACCCGATGTGTCATGAAATCCTTGACGGAAAACCCAAAAGGATCAAATTCAACAGTGCAATTATTGTCACATACAAATTGACGGACAGATATAAGATTTTTGACAATATGAGGGGTAATAAGGACGTTATTTAAGTAAAGGGGTCGAGAAGGAGTAAGCAAAATGCTACGACCCGTATTGGTGACCGGAATGTTATGCCCGTCACCAACCGATACAGATGGATACATGCAAGTATTAAAAATGTTACTAAGACTATTAACAGATGCATTAAGGTGTGAGCTCGCACCTGTGTCCATGTTCCATGTCGTGTCTTGCAAGGTCATAGTGCTAAAAGCACTAGGAAGTAAAGTAGCTTGGGACGGGTATGAACCCGGAGCTGCTCCAAGAATACCACTCGAAGAATTAGGTACCTATTGAAAACTAGTAGCATACGGTGCAAGTTGTTGGGCCTGAAATGGATGCTGGTACATAGGCGAAGGCTGTTGGGCCTGGTACGTGATAGAAGGTTGTTGGGCCTGATACATAAGCGAAGTTTGTTGGGTGGTTTGGGGTATGGTTTGGCCTAGTTGCGTGAATGATTGGCCCAGATGGTTAGGGATCATGGGCTGGTAATTGTGAAAGGTCATACGAGCCTGTTGATTGAAAGGGGTAGTGTATTGTTTGTGCTGCATTATTATTATGTGTCGAGGGTGAATAAGGTTAGTATGGAGATGAAGTATACGTATGAATGGCAAGAACTAAAACAAATCAGATCCGCGACAGAGCACGAATAATATGCGACTAATTCGTGACCTTAGCACGAATAACACAAACAGGACGTGGGAATTAATGACCAGGCACCAATTACCACCACGTTTTAAGGAAGAATCGACTTCAACACACAAGTAAAAATAGTAGACGTGCGGATTGTGACCTTGCACAAATCACCAACACACTAGAAACATGATCAAAAAACATAAAATTTTGTGGTGGCTGAAGGTTGTTTGGGATGGCAGCTAGGGTTTTACTTGGTGGATCGGTTAAGAGGCTGTGATACCATGTAAGATAGGAAATGTTGTGTAAATCGATATCTCATTCATTATCAGAATGTGCTACATAAATACAAGAGTACAGATTATTCTAGATGTGGGCCTAGAGCCCGATACAAATACTATGGGCTAACACATACTTGTTCAAATGTCTAGATCTTAACGGAAGGGGTTTCCTCACAACAACTGATATTTCACACACTCTTCTCATTACATTTTCTTAGTATTTTGTTCATGTACAATGACCATTTTATCATTCGATGTTAACAAAGTGGTTAGAGAACGTAAGGGTAAAATGGTTACAAAATACATACAAAAGTCGAAATTTAAAAGATTTGTGTTTTAATAGCAAAAAAAAAAAAAAAAAAAAAAAAAAAAAAAAAAAAAAAAAAAAAAAACAACTACAAAAATGAACAAATTAAATACATTTTTTTGTTATTATCGCTAATGAATATTTCATATTTACCGTCATAACTCGTAAGTATTTCCAAATGCATCGTTTTATATCAAAATAAAAAAGAAACCCATGGAAAGCAGCCCAAGACAGATTTATGGAACCGAGGATTAAACTGTGAACTTGTATGGAGATCTTCAATATGGACTGGTTCTTTTGAAATTTTTTAAATAGTCAATAAACTAA
The DNA here is from genome assembly GCA_021014915.2 of Artemisia tridentata subsp. tridentata. Lineage (NCBI taxonomy): Eukaryota > Viridiplantae > Streptophyta > Magnoliopsida > Asterales > Asteraceae > Artemisia > Artemisia tridentata. The sequence continues at coordinate 35,744,537 of CP139505.1, forward strand.
CATACCCTTGTTTATTGGAGTAGAAAACTTAGTCAGCTTAGACAACCATTGGTCCCGGTTAGTCTGGAAACCCATAGCGAAACCTTTGAATGGGGTTGATTTAGTTTATGTTTTATGTCTAACTAAGGGAGGGGATAAAATTAATAAAATATTAGCGATCAAGTTTTATCAGAACTTTAGAAGTATGTTAATCTGGCAGGCAAATATTTAGAGATCAAACACAACTGTGATATCATGCTTGTATATGAAAGAGGTCAATAGTAACAAATTTAAAACTCCAAAAACATAATGTTAACACTATCAATCTCAACATGGATCACAACCAACAACACTTGCAATTCACCCAGCCAACCACCCTTTGGTGAAAATGTAGGACCTTAGATCAATCCTTATCACACTAACTAATCAATCACTAATGCACACAAGATAAGAGAGATGTAAGAGATCTAGAGAGAGAAAGTAGAGAGATAAACATTCTTTCCTTAAGCACACACTACTTCACACATTTCTCAACTAGCCAACCTCCCAAATGAGGAGGTTGTGAGCTATTTATAGTGCAAGGCTTATGAGCCACTTGGGCTTTCCATGGGCTTTTCTATGGACTATCTTTTAACCTAAAAGCCCATTGACTATTCTAATTAATTACACAATGACACATTACAAAAATATAAAACGTAAATGATCATCACTTTTATAAAAGCTAACAATCTCCCCTTAAGGGATGATCATTCAAATGATGCTCCTTCTGATTAGATCTTAAGTCTTCATTGTCTTTGAGCTTTGTGTGTCATTGTAGAATAGTCTTGAATCTTTTGTTCTTTCATGCTTTGTGATCTTCATAGAAATCGTCTTTAGGTTCGTCTTGCCTTTGATCAACATCTTCTGTTCATTTGCGTCGTATCCTCCATCATACTCATACTTCTTGAGCTTCATACTTATGTCTTCCTTACTTGATACATGAACTTGTTCTTGTTATCTTGATTAGCTTCTTGACTTTGTAGATACACATTGTCTTTAATTTGATCCTTTAGTCTTGAACTTTTACACTTGAGCTTTGTTGAAGATGATCTTTATAAGTATGTGTATGCGGAGGTGAAGATGTTTAAGATATATGATGGTTAATGGACTTTCGTCATTATCTGCATAAAACAGTTAGCAATAAATCGTCCAACACTTATAGGTTTAGACTTCGAGATCGTAAACAGCATAGTGTGAAGACTTTCTCTAATCCTAACCCAGGCAGTTCTGAATCGGATACCCCCGAAAGGGCTTACACAGACACACCGAAGTGCACCCACGATTCAGTGAGTCGCTGGAGATCACCCCACGACTGTAGACCGTTTGAAGCTAGTAACCATCATGATATAAGGCAAGATCCGAAGATCTCATTAATACTCTTACAACTTGTGTCCTTTTTGGCAAACACAAGTGTGTTATATTGGAAGTGTTCCTAAGAGATCTTTGATGAATCTCATGGCTCTAGACTCGATAATGTGCGTTTTGGTTTTAGTCGTCGGAGGCATGGAGCAGAGTGCCACCTTTTCAATATCAACACATCTCAGAATGAGAGGCCGATAGATTATGCAGTGTTCTCCGTGAGAAATGAAACAAATATCTTTTAAGAGATATCTGAGTGGCTAGGAGGGGTGGTGCAGTGCGTCACTGGGTCCATGACGTCTTGTCTTCAATATCAGTATCATCTTTGTGATAACCGATAGCAGATGTATTGACCCGGTTTCTGCCCTAAGTTTTCATGGAGGGCTATTTCTTTTCACCCTTTCATTAAACTTTTCTTTTTCATTCTTCAACCCCTTCTTTCTCCTTTCTCATTTACTCCTTTTTTCAATCATACCTAAGGACTTCTAATTCTAATCCATTGGAATTGTCCTTGGGTAGATCCCTCCGGCTCTGACGGATCATTGGACATTACCTAACCATAATCACCTTATTACTCCATGATTATCCTAGATTTGTTGATCTCATGCCATAAAACCTTTTGAAAAATCTCTCAAAGTGTTTATGAAGAAACATATTTTAGATAACACTTCGAGAGTTTTGCATTTTAGAGATACTCCCCCTTCACATGTGCTCATGCATTTTTAAGATAAATTTGCACATGTTGGGTAGAGTTCGCACTTTTGAATTGATCGATTATCAGTTAATATGACCATTGCGAGACACGCTTACATCACTAGTTAGACTAGCTTGAAATTATTACCCGTCTTGGTCATATCAAAAGAGAATCTCTCGAATTGGTACATTCTACTCAGACAAGTCCTTTGCGAGACACGTTTACATCACTGGATGAACCAGCTTGAAATTATTACCCGTCCCGGACAAGTCTTTTCGATTTCTGACATTTTAGCTTTCGTCAATTCGAAGGTTTAAACTGAGTCGAGCTCTTTTGAGATTCAACTACGATCACATTTTAATCACATTTCTCCCCCTCAAAATAGCATTTCGATGGTATTTTTGATACCGATTGATTTTTTTTTTTTTTTTTTTTTATTATTTTTTTTTTGGAAAGCTAATAGGGAGAAACGGATTTGCATGAACATTTGGAACCAATTTGTTTTTGAAATAGTCCCCCTCAAAATTTGCATAGGTTTTGATATTTTTAAACTTTGGAGCGAATGGGGAGTGAAGATTTGAAATCTTAAGCAAAATTTTTGATAAGTTTTGAAAAACCTTTTGATGAATTTTGAATAAAATTTTGATAAACTTTGCATGAGAACTTCGTTTCTGTTAGGATTGTTGCAATAAAGTGTACAACAGGGTCCTTTCATTGAAAAACGGGTTATGCACTGTTATGTGTGCATAAGCCATAATATTTAAGCCCGGGTTGTAAGCTGAAATACTTACGAGCCTTTAAAATTTTTAGGATAAGTGCTCGAAAGTTTTGATTAAGCACTTTCCTTTCTTTAAAGCACGGGTCCGAAACTGAGTTGTTCCGAAGCCATTATGATTTTAGGATTAGACAATAGCCTTGGGAACCCATTTAAGCACGGCGCCAACGGGTTTACCATATTTTTAAATCCATTTGTAAGTTGTGTCAATCCAAGCCAAAGAAGTTGAATTCCAACGAGGACTGAAAAACGGCGTTTCATTTTGAAATAACACTCGTGGAATCAACGGTGATTTAAAACTCTTTTTCTTGTGAAAATTGTTTGAGAAACCCGGTGTCTCTCTTGGAGTTTTAAAACTTGAAGAAGAAGTTTTCCATCCATTGTTGAAACCCGGTGTTTCATTTCGAAAATTCGTTTTTGAGATGAATGGAAACCTTCCGGAATTTGGAATTTTCAAAGCAGAGTCATTCTTGTGTTGTAGCGGAAGCATTTCAGAGTTTGAATATTTCAAAGGTTTTGAACGACTTTGCTTTGGTTTCCACACTTGCTTTACCGATGTAAAGCGAGAGTGTGGAGTTTGAAAACAAACTTGGTTTCTTCGAAAACTTCCTCCTTTTTGCAAAGAATAGGTTGTAAACTGGGAAACCTTTTTCGAAAATGGTTTTGAAGATTCACCCGTGTAAACCTTCTTCGAAACACTCACTTCTGGTGATGAAAAATCTGAAATTTGGGCTTTTCCTTTTGATCGATTAAGATCATCAAACTTTGTTTTTAAGGCATTGTATGACGTTCGCAAATCACTGTATTCTTTTGATCGATTAAGATCATCAAACTTTGTTTTTAAGGCATTGTTTTTTATTCTAAAGAGGCGGTTTGTTTCAAAAATTGATCTTTTTCGGCTTTAGAATCATCCGTTTTACGAGCCAATTTCCGTTCTAACTCAATATTTTCTTTTTCGAGTCTTTCAAAATATGTTTCGAATTTGGTCGTTTTGTTGAAAAGATCAGTTTTGGCATCCTCATAATCGTTTGTTCGTTGAGCTAAAAGCGTTTCAAGCTCAATCACTTTTGTTTGAAGCACTTGATTTTCATTTTCCGTTTCTTTTTCAAAATCTGGGGTATTAGAATCAAACAGGGGATTTGGAAAGGAAACTTTTGTGATTTGAGACTCATCCTTTTTCATCTTCATCGATTCAATCTTTTGCAAAACCTTTTTCAAACTTTTTATCAGCGAATTCAGACAATTGAGACTTCAAAACTTCAGTCTCTTTTTGTTTATTGTTTGATTTTTGAGTCTGAACTCGTGAACGTTTGATTGAATCAAATAGGTTTTTGTAAGTCTGTTTCAAATGCTCATTTTCTTTTTGTAATGATGCCACAGCATGTTCCAATTCAATATTTTTTGTATCAAGTTCATCCAAATCAAACTTGATTTTGGCATCATCACAATTTTCTTCAAAAATCTTTTCCTTTTCTTTAAGCACTGTTGTCAAAGAGTTTTCAGAAGAAGCTTTCTGTTCCTTCAGTTTGAGTTAGAAAGAAATACTTTGTGCTTTGAGTTTTGTTAAATCTTTCTTAAACTGAGCAGTTTTTTTGACAATTCTTCTTTGACTTCAGTTGCTTCTTTTGAAAGTTTTGTGATTTTCTTTTTGAGACAAAGATTTTCAGATTTCAAAGAAGATGTTTGTTCAAAATCCACATTCTCATACTCATGGCTGACAGATACTGACTTGAATGACTCTATTTGATTTGTGAAAAATTCTTTTTGAATATCAAGTGTTAAGCATTTTTCATCAAATTCGTCTTCTAGAGAATGAATGTACTTTAAATCTTCTCTCATTTCAGTGATAAGATATTTTTCAAAGTATTCAAAACTTAAGTTGATATCTTTCACACGAGGTTCAATCTCATCTTTTAAAATCTTACAGACTTCTCTTTTTAGGTAAGATTCCGGTGACAGAAGATTATAGTAATCATTATTGGTGTATTGCTGTTTAAACCAAATGACCTTTAACGTATGCTCAATGTGATGTTTAAGAGTACAAAACTGTTTCCTTGCTTTATTTTTCCATAACTTAGCATCATAAGTAGCAAGTTGAGCTTCTTTGAAATATCTTTTCACATTTGTGTCTTTTCTTTTCAAAGGTTCTTTTGGTATATCTGTCAATTGTGTACAACCATACACAAAGCCTTGGTACGAGAATGGGCTTTTTCTTTGTTTGACTTTTAAACGTTTTTCCTCTTCAGATTTTTCTTGATCTTCTGAATTGAACAGAACATCAGTCGACAAACCTTTTCCCAAATTTTCAGCATCGTACAAGCTGGGTGTCAAGTTTTGCACTTTGTTTAGAAAACAAGGTTTTGCATTTCTCAAATCTTTTTCCAAATTATTTTCCACATGATCTGTATTTTCAAAACCAAGTCCGGATTTTCCTTGATGAACGTTCTCATCTTTAGGAAGCATCATTTGAAGAGTTTGAACACTTTGTCCTGTTTTTCGAAGTTTTGCTTCAAGATTGTTTGCTCGTTTAAAAAACTCTTGATTTTCATTCTCAAGTTTTGTTTTAACAATCTGAAAATTTGAATTGGTTTTCTGAAGCATTGAATTTTCACTTTTTAACTCAGTGTTCTCTTTTAAAAGTGCTTGAACCTTTCTGTTGTTAAGAACCATTTGTTCATCCAGTTTTTGAATGGAACGTTTTTCACGATAAACAGCTTCTCTATACCCAACTTCAAGTTCTTATTTTTGTTTTAAAAGTGGGGTGACAAAATCATCGTTTATTTCAAATTTCCGAGCTTGAGATTTCAATTTCAAGTTCAGCTTTGCTTTTTGTTACTTTTTCAAAACCTTTTTCCATTTCTTTAAATCTCTCAAGCTCTTTGGACAATAAGACATTCGCTTGCTTAGCTTTGCGATTGTCCTCTTTGCACTTTTCAAGTTCATGTTTGAAATTTTCGATTAATGAAGCAAATAAGGCACGATCTTGTTCATAAGAAGATCCATCCTGGGCAGGCTCACCTCCATTAGGATCCATATCTGGAGTTGTATGAGTGATATTACTATCAAACCGTTTCCCCACATATGTGTCACTTATGGACTCAGGATGCGCAGGATGTGTCTTATCATGAGCAAACACATTATCGAACAAAAAAACATTATCATTATCGTCTGAATGTTGTACCGTAGCCTATATCTCTGTGTCAGATTAAGGTCTGATATGGTCATCCTCAGTATCCCAAACAGCTTCATTCCTGTGTGTACCATCAGCATCCGAATCATACCTTGGAGTACTGCTTTCAACCTGTTGTTCTGAAGATGTATCACTTCCCGTGAGAACCAAGCTAGCATCAGATGTTGTACCCTCATTGACTGTTTGTTCATCTATGTTTGTCTCTTTCTCATTCACATCTGTTTCCTTTAACGGCATAACTTTTTCAATCTGCTCACTTTCCCGTTTCTGCTTTTCAAGCTCATTAAGCTCAACTTCTTCTTCATCAAGTATTTTTTCGAGTTCACTCATGTTATCGATGCATTGGGTTTGGAAGGTCTTGAAGCATAGCCAAAATATTTGGTAAAACGCATCGAGAAACTCTGACTGGCTCAATATCCAAGGTTTCAGTATAATCTGAAGTTGAGGTTTGATCACTTCAAGAGCTTCCTTGCAGTTGTGCGTATAAAGTTCTTCTTCATTCAGTATCTTCTCATATTGATTCAGGCTTTGTTTGAGTTGATCTTTGAAATGATGAAATTGGACTCTTATGTAGTATTCAAATGCCTGATCGAACCTTGAATCATATCTAGTTGAATTGATGACTTTCTCAATATGAGTCTTGAACACTTTAAACGCTTTCTTTGACTCTCTCTCTTTCATTTTCATTTCCTTTTCAATTTAGTGCCGATGTGTGATAAAGTTGATGTTGGATCGATGCAAAGATCTAGGGGTTGTGTTTGATGTTGGTTTAAGGTTCAAGAGTTGTAATCGTTTGAAGTTAAGTCCTTTCCCGAGTTTTCTAAGTTGAAGGATTTATCAATGGTGATTTCTGATTTCCCTACAAAAATTAAACTTGAAAAATTTCTCTACCAGAATTTGAAATACACCATAAAATGCAATTCTAATGATACTAGGAAAATTTGAGTTTTAAAATTTTTGACGCAAAATTTCACCGAAAAAAAATTCGAATTTTGACCTAAAAATTTGAATTTTGGGCCAAAATTTTCACCGTTATACCAAAATTTGAATTTCGCGTAAAAATTGAACGTTTAGTCTCCCCTAGAAACTCGAAAAAGTTGACAAAGTTCTAAGAAACTCGAGAACTTCACAAAGTCGATAGTCCAGAAATTTGACAAAGTTCTTAGAAACTCGACAACTTGAAAGTCGACAACTAGGAAAGTCAACAAAGTTCTTGAAACTTGAAAACTTGAAAGTCGACAACTAGGTAGAAACTCGACAACCTTTGTAGAAACTCGACAACTTTTGTAGAAACTCGATAAGAGTGGAAACTCGATAAGTAGAAAGTTGATAAGTAGAAACTCGATAAGTAGAAAGTCGATAAGTAGAAAGTCGACAAACTTTTCAAGAAACTCGACAATTCACTTAGAAACTCGACAGAACTATCAAACTCGATAGATCCAATCTCGATAGCAACCAAACTCGATAACCTTAAACTTGATAGCTACAAACTCGATAGGTTATAGAAACTCGATAGCTTCTTTAAGAAACTCGATAAATGAAACTCGACAACTTTTCTGAGAAACTCGGTAACCTTACAAACTCGACACAAGAAACTCACTAACTCGTGAGAAACTCGATACAATCACAGAAACTCGATAGATCCAAGAAAGTCGATAAGCTTACAAACTCAACAGATTTTCTAGAAACTCGAAATGAAACTCGACAAATTTTCTAGAAAGTCGATAGAACTGGCGAATGAACAGTAACTTCCCCAAAAAAAATTCCTAAATCTTTGTTTGGCTCTTGATACCACTTGTAGGACCTTAGATCAATCCTTATCACACTAACTAATCAATCACAAATGCACACGAGATAAGAGAGATGTAAGAGATCTAGAGAGAGAAAGTAGAGAGATAAACATTCTTTCCTTAAGCACACACTACTTCACAAATTTCTCAACTAGCCAACCTCCCAAAATGAGGAGGTTGTGAGCTATTTATAGTGCAAGGCTTATGAGCCACTTGGGCTTTCCATGGGCTTTTCTATGGACTATCTTTTAACCTAAAAGCCCATTGACTATTCTAATTAATTACACAACGACACATTACAAAAATATAAAAACGTAAATGACCATCACTTTTTATAAAAGTAACAGAACATCTTTATTAATCAACAAGTACAAGAAGATAAGTCAACAAACGTGTGCTTACCAAGAGATACAAACCAAAGAGATAGTCCTCTTTACAAGAGTGCTATCTATCACACTACAAACAAAGAATATACGGGAAAATTATGAAACTAGACCAGTTGCCCCACGGCACTTCAAAAGTTGAAGGGGCGACTTGGCAACTTGTACAATTTCAACCATAAATCGACAAGTGTCACCATAAATCGACAAGTGTCCAAGTACTCAAAATTGAAATGACTAACATACCATTTGTACTAAATCTTATTACAAAATACCCATTTGTACTAACACCACCATCCCCTTCACTTCTTCATCTCACACCCATAAGGCTATGCACACTGGACTTGGAATAAATCGGTCACTCAAATTGGTCGACCGACTTCGAAGTCGGTCACACCCACTGTGGTGTTATGGTCAAATATCGGTCGAGGACAAAAGAAAACACTATCAGTCTAATTTTTTACCGATTTTAACACACGCATATTTATTCACAAATTTCCCATTCCCAATTATTATAAAACAACCTTAAATGTTTCAAGTGTATTCATTGTTTATTGTCCAATAACATTATTCCCATATTGTAATCCGTCACGAATCTTAATATATTAAATTCGTTTCGAGTCTAATATATCATATTCGTTACCAGTCCAATAAGTCCATAATGTTCAATGTTCAATAATGTCAATACAAGTCCAATTGTCCAATTAGTATCAATCCGGTATCTTCAATAATAATAGTCTCATTCCAAGTATTTTATCCGCATAATAAAGTCCGTTATGTACTTATATAAATTCAATATCCAATAACCAAGTATCAAGTCCCAAGTAAAATCCGAAACGTACCAATCGTCACAATGTCAAAGACAAATAAAACTCGTTAGTCAAATAATCAAATACTAAACACAAGTTATTTATATTTTGACAACTAAATCACACACCTTAAATAATATTTTTTTTAACCAAATGCACCCTGTATCTTTTATGTGGGCTTTGGCCCAATATTAAATCACAAAAACACTCTCATTTTAACATTGTGAAAACTATATCAAATACCCCTTGTGGCCTTGTGGGTTCTGTTGAACCGACCAACAAAAACACTAACGCAACACAAACTCAGCTTCAAACAAAAACACGACACAATCACAAACGCAAATAAGCAAAAGAGGTTATTTAAATTTTAATTAAGACGTGAAGATATAAGGCCTCAAATAAGCAAACACCGTATTTTGACTGTAATCACTGGACCCAATACACAAACACAACTTTATTCCTATCACCATTGTTGAACACCCTTGGTGTTTTTGGAGTTAAACCGAACCAATCAAACACCCTTAAGTGGGTTTCTTCTCCGCTATGACCAGAACGCAAACAGACGCACCCCTAAGTGGGTTTCCTTGTATAACGAAAATCAAACCAAAATAAAATAAGCTAATCACAATCCAATAACTAAAACCAAATATTTATACGAAACCAATTCAAACCGAGACCAAATACAATAAACAAGAAAATCCACATAAATTCGTGACCAAAACAAGAAATAAACAAAGCCAAATCCAAACCCTAGTCGGTTTCAATCCGACTCGATCAAGCAAAACCATGACACCCATATTACGATTTGTATATCATTTTACCACACGAAATCCATATCAAAAACGTTTTTAATCCCTCTTTTAACCCACGAAAACATAACCACTAAATTTATATTCGGTTTATATTAGAAAAAAAATAACAAAATAGGTTGGTGTAATTATACCAAAGAAAAATAAGAGAGAAGAGAGATGTAGATGATGGTGATGGCGGCGGTGTTAACTCGAGACAAACAAAACCCTACGTCAAAACCCTAATACGATCTTGATCTCCTTCTTGGTTTGATGGTGACGACGAGAAGATATGACGGTTGTGGCTGCAGTGGTGGTGAGGACGGCGACGTAGGCTGTGGTGGTGCGTTCAGGGGTTACACGGCGCGTACACCACAGATCTGAGATGAGGAGGGTGAAATAAGGGTGGGTTTGTGATTGTTTTGATGATGGGGGTGGTGGTGTGACGTGGTGGTGATGTTATGGGTGGCAGCGGTTGCAAGTTATAGAAATAGAGAGATACGTTGTATTTAGGGTTTTTGGGAAATGAAGAAGTGGGGAGGGTGGACGGGTTTTATATTGCCTAAGGACCAATCTTGCCAACTCGTATAAACTTGGAGGACGCGGTTGAAACTGACGCAAGGAGGGGCCATATGTTGCAGTTTTTATTAAGGGCCCGTTTGGTTGATGTATTTTAGTCAAAAAATTTGGGTTAGCCATGATAAACTTTGTTTGGTATAATTTGAATATGCCATCATGTCTCAATATTAGGATTGTAGAAAACCTGTCACCTCCCCTTGGTTTTACACAGATAACTAGAAATTTGTGGGCCCAATTTCATTTCTAACCACATTCTCTTTTTCTTATTATTTTTTATAATACAAATATTATTTTTAAATTTTATATAAATTTATAAAACAAATAAATTTATACATTATTATATATTTTCTCTCTCTTACTTTTCTTCAACCCAAATCCTAATCTTTAACTTTATATCATAATCCTAATCCTAAACCCATCTACAAACCAAACGGGCCCTAAACTTTCATTAAAACATGTTTCGGGCTCGTTTCACCGATTGTCACAAATCGTTTCAAGTTTTATAAACAAGTATTGCCCTAAAATGCCGGTTGCTACATTTGATACCACTAACATTTACATACAAAAAAAAAAAAAAAAAAAAACCCACAATCTTCGTTTGTTTTCTGAGGAAACGGCAACAAGTGTTAGCTTAAGTTGACGTGCAAAACAATGACTATAATACGAGGATTGTGTCTCTTCCTTGATCAATGTTTTGATACCAATAACATTTACATAAAAAAAAAAAAAAAAAACCCGCAATCTTCGTTGTTTCTGAGGAAACGGCAACAAGTGTTAGCTTAAGTTGACGTGCAAAATAATGACTTTAATACGAGGATTGTGTCTCTTCCTTGATCAATGTTTTGATACCACTAACATCATTAAACATATTATTAGAAGTGTTCACACCCACTCACTCTCCAGAATACGTGATTAATTAGTATAGAATTATGGGACAACACTTATATTTCAGATAAGAAAAAGATGCATGCGCATACACAAATTGACAAATATGATTATCCTTTTTTATGATTTTCTAACATGTATAGACTGAAATGAAAATTGCTGGCAATACATTTTATTTTTGTCGTGTTGAGATTTTCTGTTAGAGATTAAAGGTAGTGACATATATAATTTCAGGGTTCATTGACACCGCTTGTTATGATCGATGGTTGCACACAAAATAGATACGTGTCAGAAACATTCAAGTTTATGAGACCAGAACAGCATGCAGAACACAAACTTTTTTACACTCGTGAACGCCATAATTAATAGCTTGTGGAAACCTGGTTCATGGGTTTGATTAAAAATATTTTTGGTAGACGAATATTTTCATGTAAAGAATGCGTTGGTTACAATGTATGGCAGATTTTGGGATATTGACTTTGCAATGTTGATGTTTGACTTGCGTTGTATAGCAACTTTAACTTCATTGATTGAATTTCAAAAAATCTGATATTTTACAGAACAAAGAAGCTGAAACCGTAGGGGGGGGGGGTGAATACGTTTTCATTTAAAAACTTAAAACTTTTTGTATCAAACACCCGATCAAGTGTGACGTAATATGAAAAGTGTCAACAATGATCATATATCATCTAAGGATGAATAAATTAAACTACAACACAAGCACAATCAACCATGACACATACATAACATAAGCAACTAGCCACACAAGCATAAACACAATGCAAATATAAACATAAAGCGATAAAGAATGAAATGAAAGTAAAGAGATAAGTAAGAAGGCGCAAACCGGACACGGTGATTTATAGTGGTTCGGTCACGAAGCTCCTCTTCGCCCTACTCCACTCCCCGAGTACCCAACTCGAGAGTTACTTCACTAATCAACAAACTCCCTTCAGGCGGAGAAAACCGTACACGTCGCTTAACTTGTTTTCCGACACTAAGCTAGATGTCGAGTGCTAATCTTAGCTAGCACCAATCTACCACGATCTACCCGATCTACCCTTGATCCACATGATCAATCACACAAGCCCAATGGCTTCAAGAGATCTTCACTATCTCTTAAGATCACAATGATCTTGACTCACTCTCTCACAAAAGAAAAATAATCTTGATGTATGCTATGATACAATCAAGAGTGTAACAAATGTTACAAGACCTAACAACTCCAACTCTTGTATCTTCTTGGATACTTTGAGTTCTTCTCTTGCAAATGAAGAGGAATGATAACACTTTGTATCTACTTGGATACTTTGTGTTCTTCTCTTGCTAATCAAGAGGGATGACAACACTTTGTATCTACTTGGATACTTTGTGTTCTTCTCTTGCTAATCAAGAGGAATGAAGAGGATCACTTGAAAGGATGATTGGATCACTCTTAAATAACCTAAGACTCTCCAAATGATCAAAGAAAGTCATCTAAGTGAGGAGGGATTAGACCAGAGAAAAAGGACTGGAAAAATCAAGTTGGAAGTGTGGAATGTTCCACTATTTATAGGCAAGGGAAAATCTGACCGTTACAGACCCACGACTCCACTAAATACCCGATGGCTCCGTTAAATTTAATGGAGCCGTCCCTATTTAAAGGTGCCGTGGACGCTCCCTTTTTTGTCTTTTGTGGGGAAGGTTTATTTGGGGAAGTTAGGAGCTGTTTTGGGGAGAAATTTGACTGTTGGGATTTTCAAACATATTTTTCAAAATAAAACATTTCTTTTTAATTCAAAAATAATTTGTGAAATATATTTTTGAAAAAATGTTTTGTCACATTAAAAATGTGAAGTTTAGAAAAATAAAATCCTTTGATCATTTGTCAAGTAGTAGATTTGTTTGTCCATACCTTGAGTGATTTATGTCGGGATGGAAATCTATGACTTCGTTGAAGCATACTTGAGACGTCGGGAGGTGTTGATGTAAGTATGCATTGATGATTTGTGTTTATAAGTAACTTGCACATTTTACGTTATGTCTTACAAGTTACATGTTTTCATTATTAAAACCGAAGAAACCGTTTAGTTTAAATATCGTAATATTTGCATTAACAATCTTCCCCTTTTTGATGATGACAAATATGTAAACCGTAAGACATAGTAAAATGTAAAAGTTACCTGTTTACACTTCCTTCTCCCCCTTTTGTCGAATCAAAAAGGTAGTGTCATGAGCGCTCCCTTGAATTCATCCCCTACTCCCCCTTATTGAACTACTTTCCTTTATCCCCAAAAAGGCGAGTTTGCATCATCCCAGTGAAGTCTTCTGTCACCACTTGTGAAGACGACTCCATGCTATGTATTTAAATACTCCCGAGCTCCCCCTAGCTCAATGCTCCCCAATGGTGACTTAATCCCCTTGTTTATTTACCTTAGTATCTAGCGGATCCATGGATTAAATTCATACAAAGGCTTTTCCTACATCAAGGGTTAGCTTCGTGCAACATAATATATAACAGTATATGAGCATATAGGGATAGAATACACATAGCAGGACATGCAAGGGTTAAACTATGTGAGTGACACAACCTAAAAGGGTGCCAAAAGGGTGAAGAGCAACAACCTAAGGTGTAATTGTTCAATCAATCAGACTAACAAGAACGAGATTCGTTCGTTGACTGACACACAAATTGACTTCTTCCAAGTTGTCATTGGGAAGGTAAGTTCTAATAAACCTTTTGAACAACATAATCATCTACCTAAGGTGATTGATGTTAAGGATAGTTTGTTGATAGGACATACTTCTAAATGATTACTATTATGACAAGTCGTGCCATAAAGTAGACTCGATAGAGGTTATACCTAAATGATTTCATAAGGTGGGAGAGTGTTGGTTGTGATGACAACAAGGACAACTTGGGTTATGTGGTTGTAGGAGATAAATAATGGGATGACCCATTAGTAGTTGTGGTGATGGTGATGGTGATAAGGATGATGTGTTTGTGCCAAGTCCAAAGAGGTTTGATGGTGATAGGGTTAGTGTGATAGCTAAAGGTTGTGGTGGACTTGGTGGAGGTAAGGGTGTAGGAATCCTAAAGGTGGAGGATGATGATGATGTGGTTGGAGATGTTGGTTTTGCCCTTTGAGGAAAGGTGGGAAAAGATGGTTTAGGTTAATATATCGTTTGCACTGACAATGAGATGCATGATATATTTCAAAAGGGAAAAAGAAAGGTGCATGTGATCCTAACAGGATTGTTGGTGGATATCTCTAACGGGGTTAAGGTAACGAGGTTCTAGGTTTCTAGTTTGGATGATCCTAGTTGTGTGTTAGAGATAGTTTGGTGCATGAAAGGTTTTGGGTGATTGTGAGGGTTGAAGGTTGTTGAACTAACTATCACTTATCCAAAGTGAGGAGTAGTTGTAAGGTTTGAGTGTGATGATTGATGAGTTGACGATTGTAAGGTTTGAGTGTGATGATCTATGGGTTGAAGGTTCTTAGACTAACTATCACTGTCAAGAGTGAAGTGTAGCTAATAGGTTTGAGTGGGATTGATATAAGGGTTCAAGGTTGTAAGGTTTGAGTGTGATGATCCATGAGTTGAAGGTTGTAAGGTTTGAGTGTGATGATCTATGGGTTGAAGGTTCTTAGACTAACTATCACTGTCAAGAGTGAAGTGTAGCTAAAAGGTTTGAATGTGAGATGCAAGATAAGCTTACAATGGTGAGGCCTTATATAGGCAAGAGTTGTGGGATTCGAACTAAAGTTGGTGTTAGAGTTCTATGATGTAGTGAGGGAATCCTAGGGTGTATGTGAGTTTGCAAAAATTTGCAGGTTTGAGGTTAGGGATGTAGGGATCTAAAGGAAACAGTGAAAATTCGTCAAACATAGGCACGGTACCACTAAATACCACACGGTACCATTAAATTTAACGGTACCGTGGCATATTTAACGGTACCGTGACCTGGAAGTCACGAATTTTCCTATACAGCCTAGTTCTGGGCAGCTAAAGGGAAGTTTCCTAGGGAATAAGAACCACATTTGTGTGTTCTTGAGAGTGTTTGGTGAAAGACTATATGAGTGTGTTTTCGCTCCCCCTTAATCTATGACCATCCAGGCAAGATGTAAAAGATAAAGAGGAAAACAAACGTTGACCGAAGCGATGAGCTTAGTAACGTCATGACAAGTAGTGGATAGCATACAATAAACTTCACCTTTGAAGTCACGTAGCTCTTCTCAATCATTGTGAATATTCATAGAATATTTATATGATGAGGCATGTGATTACTTGGAGATATCCTAAGGGTTAAGAAGATAAAATCTTCAGGGTTGTGATGTAGGTGATAAGGTTATAGGGTTATCTAAGTTGATGAAGGAGGGTTATCTCAACGTATCCTAATGGTTCTTTGTTTGAAGTGTGTGTGAGATGAGTGGGATGCGGAAGCATTGGTAGTGTTTAGTACCATGCGGAAGTGAAAGGGAAGAAGGCTTAGGAATCAGAAGATAGATACAATATGTTCTGATAGGATACGGTTCTGGTTCAAGACTACATCGAGTGTGTTTCGATAGTGGTTTTGAAACAGTGAGAATAAACTGTCTCAGTAGACAACGGTCCGACGGTACCGTTAAAATTAACGATACTGTCCCCTATTAAAGAGTACCGTGACCTGCTGAGGTCAGTTTTGACCCAGAATTAGATTTCTGACAAAGAAATTTCACATATGTTGTGATTTTTCTGGACCTTAGATTAAAAGAATTTATACCGAATAAATTCCTTTATGAATGAATCCACCGGGATTCGATGAACGTTTGTCGAGAACGAGAAATGACATTTAATTGCATTTCGCAAATTAAATAAACTTTAAATACTTCGGATGAAATATTTAAGTTGTCATTGGAGTTTAAGAGGATTTTACGAATAAATCTTCGCTTTCGACACGAGGAGAGAATTTATACCTAATAAATTCTTTGACCGGTACTGGACGAGAAGAAATGACTTTTATATTTCCGAGGAAATACATAGGTAGTCATTAGAGCGATGTGAAAGATGACTTAATATTTCCAGTGAAATATTTAGATAGTCATGAGAGGGATTTAAAGAATGACTCAATATTTCCAGTGAAATATTTAAAGAGTCATGAGACGAGACGCACGAGATGACTACAATATTTCCAGTGAAATATTCAAGTAATCATAAGAGGGGTACGAGAGATGACTTTAATATTTCCAGTGAAATATTTAAATAGTCATAAGTTTTATGGAAAATGTTCCATCATTCCTAGACCTAGACGGAGATGGTAAGGGGATTCTCGGTTGAGAGGTTTGGTTGATTTAAGGATTTCGATGTGCTTCGCACGTGAGTGTTTCATGGGGTTTTGAAAGATGTAAAGCTAGGCCTATGGTGCTGATTCGCAGCAGGGTTTGGGATCTTAAGACGTGTATATTCACACGAGGATGAAAGGAACTACTAATCACTTATATAGTAACTCGTGAGTCCTTTGGATGAGCGTTTTAACATATGTTGTTAAAAGGCTTGAGTATGATGTTTCAGATATGACATTTAACAATTGCGATCGCAAGTTAAACTTACTTGAATATTTCGGATGAAATATTTAAGTTGTCAACCCTACTCCAAGTTCTACTAGGTTTGTATCTAACCTTCCCATGACAAACGGGTGTATTACTTGGAAGAAGGCGAAGTGATGACTGGGGAATTAGGACAACTTCGTGACTACTCTAACTTATAGGTTTTGACACTAGTGTATGACTCTATGACTTCTAAGGGTTCATAGTGATGGGCATACCTAATTCCTAATGTGTCAAAAGAGCATAGTGTGGGTGCAAACTTTACAAGCAAATCATGTAAAATGCACATAAGGAATAAATGCAACCATCATGCAAAACATGATAATCATTTAGCATTTAAGATCATGAAGACATTTAATCATGTCTTATGAGAACATGTTATCATTTTGAAACACGTATGTGGGATGCAAGCAATCTAGGTTTGCTAAGGCAGATCCTAATTACTACTTGTTTAAAATGAAATCCTAACGGGAGATAAAATTCACCGATGTAAACTATCTCTAGTCAAATGTAGGATTAAAATTTTTTCAAGTTGGAGAATGAGTATGAGACTATCACTAGTGGTGCTCAATTAAGGCTAAACACGACCATTTTTACGGGTTATACACGAACCCAACTTCTCTCCTGGAAGCAATTCAACCGTTAGGTCAAATTGAATTTCTAGTGCGATAGGTTCTCCAGTAGTCATTCTCATATTAGAAAAATTCAAATTCCTATATTTGCCTATCGAAGTATAGCAAAGATGATATTAGCTTATTTTGCTAATATTTGCCCTAATATGACTCAACTAACCATACTTTGAAAGTCGGTTAAGAGAATGACACGTCGTACACAACTCCTAACAAAGGCAAGCGAAATGTTTTAATTTCGTGTTTGAGATTTAAAGGTTATTTGATGGAGATGGCGTATTTTAGGATCTCTTGGACAACATCTTTGTTTGTTGAGTTGTTACATGTTACTTCAACATGATTTGGTTTCCTAGAACCAAGAAACACTCTAATGTGATACAATGTAGAATCTGCTACATCGTGTGTGTTTCAAGAATGCTCCATTGCATATCTTGAGAAAGAATCTAGTGAAGGTTACATACCTCAATAGATCTTGTGAGCATTATATTAAAAATGAGACATATTGTATATTTCAACAAATATGCTTTTCTAAGAGGAAACTTATCACTCTTACGAATGCTTTGTGAAACAAGTATTTTAGTGTATGACCAATTTTACTTGTTTATGCAATGACACATGTTGTATTGGGTTATTATTCAACTCTAATATCCTATATTTGTTAACAGGATGCAATGTATTCTCTTGTAACATAACCATTCATGTTACAAAGAAAATAAGATGCATGAGATATAGGTTATCTTTTGTCAATCTTTTGATAAGAGAAATACATGTGATATTCTCAAAGATTGATGACTTACATAATAGTTAATAACATATTATGTGTGACACTTTTACTAGACATGTGGCTTTGAGTGTTGATTTGTTCATGAGCAAAGTTTACATATGTTGTTTGTTTGCTCGTGTTTGGTTTTTCAGAAATGACACATTTACCAATTGCATTGCAATGTAAATTACTTGTATATTTCGGATGAAACATCCAAGTTGTCAATCCTACTTGGTTGTGTATTTTATGCATCTTTTAAACATGTTAGTTTAAAGTTTGGAACACAACCATTGGACAAGAAGACTTAACATGGCATCTTCAACACAAGTGTGAGTTATGATCCGATGCATATTATTTTCGTCTTGAGAGGACGTCATTATTTTCATAACAATCGAGTGTGATTGAGTATGTAGATTCAAGATAATATGTTTCATCATGTTTTGATGTTATCTTGAAGCTAAACAAATAATGACTCCAATTTCATGTCCACACTCGAAAACTTGTCAATTAGATTCGATGATGATATCAATCATAATTTGAATAATGAATTGATATGTACTCGAAATCTTTCTTGACCCTCACAATCACTCCTAAAAAAAATTAAGGAGTGTGTTTCATTTATTCTAACACTAGTTGTATGTGTGAGGTTAATGACATATTAAGTTACTACTTTGATATTGTCATTTATTTTTATTTGAGAAAAACTATTTATATTATTAAGTATAATATTCTTAGTTTTTCGACACCTCATTGGTATAAAAATAATTGTCTTAACTATTTTTATACAACATACGTAAAATACTAAATGTTTAAAACATTTTGTATGTGTGTTAGATCAATGCAAGTTTAATACATTTTCCTTTACTTAAGTACTGATGTATTAAAATGACCTTTTATCTTGTTTAGACAACCCATGGTCAACAAGACAAAATGATGTAATGTTTTAAAGATCATGTTACGGATTTTATGAAAGTGTTAAGTGTTTTGGGTTGATGTACTTTTTACACTTAAGCCTTTGGAAAAATAATTGTGTAAGACAATATCTTTCGACACACATGATCTACCAACTTAGTTTCTATTCCTAAGAAAGTTACTAAACCATTTTAAGAACTTGCAACAAATGCAAGACAAATGGTTGATGCCTATATGCAATGCAAACTAATTACTTAATATAGTGCAAGTGATTTAGCATGAGCCTTATAAACGCATAAACCGGAAAACTATAATAAGCAAATATCAATTTAGTTTAACACACAGAAATACTTATCGTCATTTTGTGTATTAGGTATAACAATGTATACTAAGCTTGATTTTATTTGAAAACGAATTGATTTCCTCCCCATTTCAAAGATTTTTGCTAAGACACTTTGAAAACACGTCAAGGTTTAAAATTTGAATCGCCCTTTTTCAGTTTGACCAAAAATTTACGCAAACTGCATGACCAGAAGACCTTTAGTTGAAAATCAAGGACTTTAACATACTTTCATTTAGAACTAATTCATAAAAATGTTTCTCAAATGAAAGTAGACTCAACATAGTTTAAAATGATGGGCGACACGACTCGTACAAACTCATGGTTGATTTTATATGGATTTTTGAAAATGAACCAAAAATGAAAAACAGACAATCAGATGCACGGCACCGTTAAATAACCCACGGTACCATTAAATATAACGGTACCGTACAATATTTAGTGGTACCGTGGTCTGTTTTCTGATTCAGAACTGCATGACTTAATGACTTGTTCTGAAAACATGACCGGACACTTAAAAAACACTATTCTTTTAGTGGTTTAAGAAAACCTTCAAGCTAGTATGACAAAGTATACTTAACAACAAAAATTGTAAGTATTAGACAACTAATTACTTATCATATTTCATCACATTCATAGGTAATATGATACATGGATCGTACTCAATTTTGAAAACCATTTGTTTTAAAAATTTGAGCGACGTGGCTCTGGTACCAATTGTGGAAACCGTAGAGGGGGGGGGGGTGAATACGTTTCCATTTAAAAAATTAAAACTTTTTGTATCAAACACCCGATCAAGTGTGACGTAATATGAAAAGTGTCAACAATGATCATATATCATCTAGGGATGAATAAATTA
Source organism: Artemisia tridentata subsp. tridentata (assembly GCA_021014915.2). Classification (NCBI taxonomy): domain Eukaryota; kingdom Viridiplantae; phylum Streptophyta; class Magnoliopsida; order Asterales; family Asteraceae; genus Artemisia; species Artemisia tridentata. The sequence goes on from CP139505.1 coordinate 35,764,874, forward strand.
AACTACAACACAAGCACAATCAACCATGACACATACATAACATAAGCAACTAGCCACACAAGCATAAACACAATGCAAATATAAACATAAAGCGATAAAGAATAAAATGAAAGTAAAGAGATAAGTAAGAAGGCGCAAACCGGACACGGTGATTTATAGTGGTTCGGTCACGAAGCTCCTCTTCGCCCTACTCCACTCCCCGAGTACCCAACTCGAGAGTTACTTCACTAATCAACAAACTCCCTTCAGGCGGAGAAAACCGTACACGTCGCTTAACTTGTTTTCCGACACTAAGCTAGATGTCGAGTGCTAATCTTAGCTAGCACCAATCTACCACGATCTACCCGATCTACCCTTGATCCACATGATCAATCACACAAGCCCAATGGCTTCAAGAGATCTTCACTATCTCTTAAGATCACAATGATCTTGACTCACTCTCTCACAAAAGAAAATAATCTTGATGTATGCTATGATACAATCAAGAGTGTAACAAATGTTACAAGACCTAACAACTACAACTCTTGTATCTTCTTGGATACCTTGAGTTCTTCTCTTGCAAATGAAGAGGAATGATAACACTTTGTATCTACTTGGATACTTTGTGTTCTTCTCTTGCTAATCAAGAGGGATGACAACACTTTGTATCTACTTGGATACTTTGTGTTCTTCTCTTGCTAATCAAGAGGAATGAAGAGGATCACTTGAAAGGATGATTGGATCACTCTTAAACAACCTAAGACTCTCCAAATGATCAAAGAAAGTCATCTAAGTGAGGAGGGATTAGACCAGAGAAAAAGGACTGAAAAAATCAAGTTGGAAGTGTGGAATGGTCCACTATTTATAGGCAAGGGAAAATCTGACCGTTACAGACCCACGGCTCCACTAAATACCCGACGGCTCCGTTAAATTTAATGGAGCCGTCCCTATTTAAAGGTGCCGTGGACGCTCCCTTTTTTGTCTTTTGTGGGGAAGGTTTATTTGGGGAAGTTAGGAGCTGTTTTGGGGGGAAATTTGACTGTTGGGATTTTCAAACATATTTTTCAAAATAAAACATTTCTTTTTAATTCAAAAATAATTTGTGAAATATATTTTTGAAAAAATGTTTTGTCACATTAAAAATGTGAAGTTTAGAAAAATAAAATCCTTTGATCATTTGTCAAGTAGTAGATTTGTTTGTCCATACCTTGAGTGATTTATGTTGGGATAGAAATCTACGACTTCGTTGAAGTATACTTGAGACGTCGGGAGGTGTTGATGTAAGTATGCATTGATGATTTGTGTTTACAAGTAACTTGCACATTTTACGTTATGTCTTACAAGTTACATGTTTGTCATTATTAAAACCGAAGAAACCGTTTAGTTTAAATATCGTAATATTTGCACTAACAAAGCTAAAACCGCGTTACATTTATTCCAAAGTCTAGAATTCTGAGACCACAAATTCAGCATGGTACCAAAATTGGATCGGTAAGTATAACAATGGTAAGATCGAGATCCTTAAGGCTGCGCAAAGAAAACTTTAGCCGGCCTAAACTCAATGCCTTGTACAAGAAGACCTGTAAAATTCCAATTATCATAACTCTTCGTGTGACAATTCATCGAAATAGATTCATGGCTGGCACCAGTTCTGAAGTCCCATATTTGAATTTCCAACCAACCATCTTTCCTCAGTTTTGGATGGCCTTTTATTTTGCGAGGCCTCAATGGGATGTCAAGGGACTCACCAACTTGTCGTCTAATAACTGGGATATCAGTAGGAGTAAGTAAATCGACAAGTTGTAGCTTGTCAGAAGGCTGCTCCTTACCCACACGATCATCTATTTGTACCAAACCATCAAATCATGGAGCCATCTTTAGGTAGTTTGTAAACAAGGTAACATGCATATGTTGTTTCAAGCGACAGTAACCGGGATTCGATTTCACATTGAATATGGTAAAACTTTTCACCTTATCACACTCAGCCACCAATTCAAACCTGCAAATTAACAGGAAAACATACTTTGTAAAAGATATATGGCATGCTTGATATATACTCGTATTATCCTAATTAACAATAATAATAAAAAATGAGGCAGACATATTATATATACTTATATATGTAAGTCACCAAGTTATGTGTTACTAACAATAATAAAAATGTACATTTTAGTAACTCAATAGTGTCCGTCTGAACCGAGGAGAAAGAAATATAACCTTGATTCCGGCAGAGATCTCCATATCCATTGTTTCATTCCAGGCAAAAAATTCCGTCTTGATCCTTTCTGCAAAACTACTTTTGCCGGTAGCATATGACGCTTCTTCATATTTTTTGAAACAGAAAACCACTGTTCATAAATAAAATGTATTGTTAGTTGAGATGTCAAGGAAGTACTTTGTTTAGTCTCTAGTAATATATTAAAAAAGAGAATGCACATGCACATCAGCACATATATAGCTACATATCATGCCCTATTAACAATAATTTGAGTAGGAAGTTACCTTTTCAACATCTGTTTTGATGAGGAATCCTTCACGAAGAAGAGAGTAGAGTTCCTTGTAAGTTGACCACTGCAAATTATATTTTGACCACTTGATTATTTCAGCATAATCACTTGGCAATATTTTTTCCCAATCACTGTCCAAATCCATGTCTGGTTTCATATCCACCTTATTTTCATCTTTCTCCTATAAACAAAAATCAAAATTGGAATAAAGTTGATTATTGTTGCAGTACTAATTTCAATTCAACCGGATTGAAAAAGATGCAATCTACTGAACAAACACATAAATAAATATTTTGAACTTACATGCTCCACAGGTAAGAATTCAATGCCTACAAGAAATAAATCACACTTTTTATCATCACCATGAACGTGAAAATGATCAGTGTGTAACCGGCCCAAGATTTCAAATAATCTAAAATCATGTTCTTTTTGGTAGCTAGTAAATTGGCATGTTATAGTTCCGTTACTAGCCATTCACCTCTCCTCTGTGCTACACATGATGTCCAATATTTTGTCTCTTCTTGCAATTTGTATTTCAAAGGTACGTGTTGTTGGAAATTAATGTATAGTCATATTAATTTCAGGGGTATCTGTTGTTGCAACTATATACTTGTATGCTTCTAGTTAATTATTGCTTTTGAAAATTAACATCCAAACACCCATCATATAATAAACATTCATTCTCATATTTGACAACCTTTAATCAATCACGATCCAGATTACCCATATAAAATATCGTTACTGTTGGTATTTTAGTGTATTATAAGTTGTGTTTAATATACAAATAAGGGTCGACACTTAGTTGTATATTAACAGGCCTAACTGAGTGCTAAGGTACTGTTGGTTATGGGAATATAAGAAGGTACTGCTAGTGTCATGGTAAAGATACTGCTAGTGTACAAAGGTACTGCTAGCATTGTTAACTTGTTGCTAAGTCTTTTGTTAACCTGCTGCTAGCAATACTAACCTGCTGTTAGTGTTTAATAACCTGCTTCTAAGGTTATTATCCTGCTGTTCATGTGCAGAACATGCTGCTAGTTGGTGTACAATTATAATAACTGTTTTGCAGTTATTTAACTTCTTATTAACCATGTAAAAACCGTTTATAACCGCTATAGGACATATATAATAGTCCTATGTATTCTCATTGAGAGATACGGAAAAACACAGACAAGTGGAGAGGCATAAACACTTCTCTGAAACTTGTAAAATTAGGCAAACATACAATCATACACAAACTTGAATCAATTAGATTTTATCCGGTCGTTAATTGGTATTCACTCTAATTTAATCGATCTGAAAGCGTTCATACTCGTGACTTCTAATTGCTATCAGGATACCCAATACCCCACATATACTACAAAGATCGATTAAATTTACAAGATGACAGGCGAATCAGTACGAGTTATGACATCAAAGTTTGTGAAGTTAAACAACAAAGATCAGTGAAATTCGTGATGATGGCTGGTGATTCAATTGGAGATAGGACATCCATGTTCGTGGAGTATGCGATATTTGATGCACCAGACATGTCATGGGAATATGATCTTGGAAGTTGGTATTATTGTATGGACTTTTGTACATCATTTTTATGATGTTGGAATCTGGAAACATGAACCTTAGATGGAGAAAAACGTAAAGGGTGATGCAGCAAGGTTACTTGGTATGTTTATATAGACGAACAACTGGAATAGCATCTGGTATGTTTATTTTCATTCTTTATATTATGCCATATGATTTAATTATGGATTGCATGTCACTTTTGTTTGTTGATTCGTAAAAGTGATTGGTATATTGGTAACTTTTGTTGGAATAATTTTTTTAAATTATTAGTCATAAGTTTATGGCAAAAACATGGAATGTTTTGTTTAATGGTAGACCAATGAATATTCAATTCAAAAGGCTAAGTAGTGGAGGAATCAAGTGGCTTTTCTTATTTATATTTGAATGATTATGAATTGACAGTAAAGTATATCATGTTAGTTATTCAAATAAAAGATATGGATACTTGATATATAATATTTGGAAGTGCCTGATTTCTTTTGATTTTATAAAACTTGGCAAAGTAATTGGAAAAGATAAGGTAATATACAATTCTGGAATTAATTTATATACTGGATTTGCATGTGGTATTGGATGATTACTTTCCATCAAGTTACATTGTAGGATGATTATTCAATAATGTAAGTCTTGGCAGTTACCACTCCAGTTGGTTTCCAGAATTGTGTTCGCAAATATTATTATATCTTTAATTGGTTTTCATATCAGATTACTCCTTGTGTATCTTGTTTTATGTGATTATATGATTAGTGATGTAATCATTGGTTGACTAAGTAGTTATTGAGGTTTTAATTTATAACTATGGAATTGGTGTTTGCAACTTCAGTTTGTTTTCGATAATTACATGGAAAGACAAATAAAGATTTACTACTATTTGTGTTTTGAATGTTATGTTGTTATGTTTCAACATACAAGGTTTTCAAAACCATGATTTCTAAACTTTGGGTAGAAATCATAAACGGTGTGAATTTTGGAGTGTGTTAATGATTTTGTCATCTAATGCGTGATGTACTTCCTCTTATTGCTTCATGCATATATTTGGTTTGAGATGGGATGTTTTATCTCAATTTGCATGAATTGTTACGCATGTCTATATTGACAGATATCAAAAACCATGTGTCTTGTGATATCAGTTTGAAAATATGTCTTGATGCAAACTAACACCAAGTGAAACTCGTTCTTGGAATGTGTATGCTTGTTGATAAAGTTTTCACTGTTAGTTAACATGAGATATCATGTTTACTGAAATTAATTGGACGGATGTTAGTTTCCCTAAGTTATTAATCAAATGATTTGTTCTATAGAGATACGTGGCTCAAGTTTGAGTACGTGGGTTATTATCATGTTGATTAATAGGTTCACTTCCATGTTTTCAATAATTACATGTTTATATCATCTATTGAAGTGTCATCAATATTGTGCAAGTTACAAATTGTCTAATTTGATTGCTTGGTTAATATAATCATATAAAAGGCCTGCTCAATAGTGCTTTATGGAATTTGCATGTTACTCCATCTCTAGGTTATATAAAGATTATGTCATTATTTTCATAGATGTTCATTCCTTTTGCATGCAAAGGATGAAGTTCTTGATAAATTTAGGATTTATAACAAGAGGTAAAATTTCATCAAAAAGGGTTTGGTAAAATTCTTACGTACTAGGCGTGGACATTGAAAGGAATGGTGAATTCAATGTTGTTATATTCTGGGTTAAGTGAATGATCTTGGGGTGAAGCCATGTTAATGGTTTGTTACTTGCTAAACCGTATTCTGGTAAAAGCAACATGAATACCCATATGAACTTTGGCACAAAAGGGAACCAAACTTGACTTTTCTCAAGGTTTGGGGATGTTGGGCTGTGGTTAGGCTCACGGAACCTAAAAGGAACACTTTAGGTGAAAGAGGTATAGATTGCATATTTATTGGGTATGCTGAAAACTCATATGCTTATAGATTCTATGTATTAGAATCAAATGAGTATGTTTCAGTGAACTCGGTGATAGAGTCATGAGATGCAATCTTTGATGATGAAAGATTCACATCTATATCTAGGCCAAGAGACAAGAATCATAGTACGAAGGCACTGGTTAATACCTAGAATGTTCCTTCGACTAGCACTAAACCAAGAAAAGGTACAAGAATTAAAAGCCACAACTTTTAGTGATGATTTTCAACTTTATTTAGTTGAAGGTTCTAAGGATGAAATTAATTTTCAATATCAATATTGTTTCAATATTGATAAGGATCCAATGACATATATTGAAGCAATGGCTTCAAGGGACGTTGCTTTTAGAAAGAAGCAGTCCAAGATGAGATGGATTCAATCTTGCAAAATAAAGTTTGAAAATTACTGATTTACCTCCTGGGTGTAAACCATTGGGATGTAAATGGATCTTCATAAGGAAAATGAAGGTGGATGGTACTATTGACAAGTACTAGGTTAGGTTGGTGATCCTGGTTGTAGATAAAAGGAGGAATTGATTATTTCGATTCTTATACTCCTGTTGCCAGGATATCTACCATTAGATTGTTATTGGCTTTAGCTGTCATACACAATCTTGTAATTCACCAAATGAATGTTATAATTGCATTTTGAATAATGAATTAGATGAAGAGATTTACATGGAACAATCTGAAGGGTTTGTTATGCCTGGACATGAAAACAAGGTATGTAAATGGTTAAATCTCTTTATGGTTTAAAACAAGCTTCTTAACAATGGCATTAAATTTTTTTTTGATGAGGTTGTATTGTCAAGTGGCTTTGTTTTAAATCAAGCAGACAAATGTGTTTATAGTAAATTTGATGATTCTGGAAATGGAATCATGATATGCTTGTATGTGGATGACATGTTGATCTTTGGTATAACCAAGATCAAGTTGATGAGACAAAGGAATTCTTGTCATCTAAATTTGCTATGACACACATGGGGGAGGTAGAAGTGATCTTAGGTATCAAGATCATTTGTGAGAACAAAAGAAAAATGGATTTCTCAATCATATTATATTGAGAAGATCTTGGATAAGTTCAATATTAAGGATTTTTCTTTCATATGTACTCCCATGGATCTAATCTTAAGCTATTACCAAATAAAGGTAAAGCAGTGTCTCAACTTGAATACTCAAAGAATTGGATAGTTCATGTATGCCATGGTATGTACAAGGCCGGTTATAGCATATGCAGTTGGAATGCTTAGTAGGTATACTAGCAATCCTAGTACATTTCATTGGCATGTTCTGGGTTGAGTATTCATGTACTTGAAGGGAACGGTTGATTATCAATTAACTTACATTGGGTTTACTTCGGTAATTGAAGGTTTGTTTTGCAATGTAAGTTGAATATCTAATAAAGAAGGTTATTCTTTTAAATTTGGATGGGTGTTCCTTCTTGGGTAGGTGCCATTCGTTAGGCATCAAGGAAACCGACTTGCAGAACGAACTCAATTATTGAATCTGAGTTTGTTACTTTGGCAGCAACTGGCAATGAAGCTGAAGTTAAGGAATTTGCTTTATGCAATTCCATTGTGGTCAAAGCAGCTACTTTGACTAAGGTTTTTAGTCAAGTGTATAATGGCAAGTCAAGACACTTAGGTGTATGACACAGCATGGTTCGTGAGCTCATAATGCATGGTGTCATATTCGTTGAGTGGATTGCAACTCATCGAAGCAAAGCTGATCATTTAACCAAAGGGTTATGTAGAGTACTCGTGAAAGGATCAGCTATGGGATAGAATTAAAGTCCATATGAAAGCTCTCATGTTAAGATACCCAATTCCCACCTAATATGACGTTAGGTGCTGAATTTTGAATGTGGAAAGCTTAAAATCTAGAGTTTGGAACACAACATTAAATTATCCCAAAGGTATGTGTTCGGTACTGCAAGATAAGGAAGGTTGAAGTATTCTTCTTAATAGTTCTTTTGAAAAATTGCATTTGCAGATGCGAGATTAAAAGAACTACCTATATGAGTACGAAGTTTAGCTGCTTCACAAAGCTGGGACTTGGCTTTAATGTACTTAAAGAAAGGATAGGGACATAGGCTAGTAAAATAATGTGTCAAGTAAGAATTGTGTATGAAAAACTAATGTGTATATTATCTTCAGGTATTCAATAGTAATATTACAAGGTTCAATCTTTCGGGAAACCTTGATATTCAAATATTTGGAATGTGTAATATACTAATGTGAAATTCAATCGTCTTGACATTTCATTTATGCATTAGTTTGATTGTTTGCTATGTATAGTTAGTTAATTTATGATTACACTAAAATGGGGGAGGTTTGTTGGTATTTTAGTGTATTATAAGTTGTGTTTAATATACAAATAAGGGTCGACACTTAGTTGTATATTAACAGGCCTAACTGAGTGCTAAGGTACTGTTGGTTATGGGAATATAAGAAGGTACTGCTAGTGTCATGGTAAAGATACTGCTAGTGTACAAAGGTACTGCTAGCATTGTTAACTTGTTGCTAAGTCTTTTGTTAACCTGCTGCTAGCAATACTAACCTGCTGTTAGTGTTTAATAACCTGCTTCTAAGGTTATTATCCTGCTGTTCATGTGCAGAACATGCTGCTAGTTGGTGTACACTTATAATAACTGTTTTACAGTTATTTAACTTCTTATTAACCATGTAAAAACCGTTTATAACCGCTATAGGACATATATAACAGTCCTATGTATTCTCATTGAGAGATACGGAAAAACACAGACAAGTGGAGAGGCATAAAACACTTCTCTGAAACTTGTAAAATTAGGCAAACATACAATCATAAACAAACTTGAATCAATTAGATTTTATCCGGTCGTTAATTGGTATCCACTCCAATTTAATCGATCTGAAAGCGTTCATACTCGTGACTTCTAATTGCTATCAGGATACCCAATACCCCACATATACTACAGTTACTAGCTAGGAAGAAGGAATAAAAAATATATTCAAATATGATGAAAAAAGCTTCTCTCAATTCCAATGCAGTCTCTACCATCGTTCTTGTAGATACTCGACCGTCCTAGTTCGATCCATATAGCAACAGTCCTTCAGAAGCTACTTTTTAAGAAGACAAAGTAATTTCATCAAAGTACCCACTGAGAGTGCGTTGTTTTATATCAAATTGATTCTTCATATCAACTATCATCTTATTAACGACGGTCTTGGATTTTGCAAACAATCTAGAAAAATGTGCTTGTATCTCAACCCTTTTTGATGCAATTACCTTGGTGAGTAGTAATTTTATATTTTGCAGTATGCAGAATATCTCTTCAGTATCAATCCCTAACGAAATCTTCATTTTGAAATCTTTAAGACGGCTATCAGCAAGTGTCTTCTTCCACTCCACATTAGCCCTTTTAGTCTCGGTATAAGCTTCCTTTTCCTCTAGAATCTTCCATAAATCTGCCATAAGGCGGTGTGCCGCTTTGGTGATTTTTATAGCTCTAGCCTCCTCATATGAGACCATTGTAAAGGTCGCATTTGAAGAACTGCCAAGCAAATAATTTGTAACTTCAGCAGACAATTTTATTTCCATTGCTTCTCGCTCCTCATCCGTTGCTTCTTGCTCCTCATCCAGTTGAGTTTGAAAAATCTCTAAACTGCTCTTTAATAGACAAGTCCCTAAAGACCGCCAAGTCTTTAAACCCTGTAACGGATAAATCTTTAAACTCTTTAAGTTAGGAAACGGGGAAGGTTGATGTGAGACAAATTCTTCCGAGGTAGAAAGAAGCTCGGCAATTTCCAAGCTAAGTGCAAGAGATTTGACACTGTGGAGATGTTGAAACAGATCACGGATTCTATGAACATTTGTCTTTTGTGGAGAAGATATACAGAGATCCACCTTCTCCACAGAAGGAAATCCATCCAAGGATAACTTAGGAAAATAAAAACCTTTAATACGTAAGTAGGTAAGGTCACGTGCAGAAATAGTAAGCCCCCTGACAATTGATTAGTATCTGCAGTGTTCCTATACTCCTGAGGATGTGCGTCAACAAATATAAAGTTCTTCAGTTCAGGTGTGTCCACATGTACAGATCCCACATACCATTCTACTTTTTTAAGCGTGAGACTCATAAGTCGGGAATTAATTATCCTAAAACCATCAGAGGAACATGGAGTAAAACCATCTGAGTCTACACGTTCAAAACAAAGACAACGCTCTAATTTAAGATTCTTCAAGTTGTGAAACATGGCTAAAATAGAACTGGAGTTATCTAATGATACATCGTGGAGATGTAATGTAGTTAAAGCTGGGAGATCCCAAGGTTCATGGATAAAGGTGCCAATCACTGTCAGTTGTTGGATATTGTGAGAGAATGCATACTTGCGGCCAGAGAGAACATTGTCAATAAATTCATGATAGAGTGATGAGGATCGATATAATTCGTGACTTGCAATATTGAGACTGGGCATTGAAGTCCAAATAAACCTCCATCTAGATGATGTTGTTTAAGTGTGGTAATTGGGGTGAGATTGGTATCCTGATAGCAATTAGAAGTCACGAATAGTACGCTTTCAGATCGATTAAATTGGAGTGTATACCAATTAACGACCGGATAAAATCTAATTGATTCAAGTTTGTGAATGATTGTATGTTTGCAGTAAAACGTGATCAAAATATGGTTGATCAGCCTTGTCTTTTCTCTATACGAAATAGAGAATATATAAGACGGTTTTTAGGGGCGGTTATTAAAGCCTAATAACTGTAAAACACTAGCAGCAGGAACTGCACTAGCAGCAGGAACCACTGCACTATCGGCAGGAATCGTTCAGCAGGAACCGTTCACTATCAGCAGGAACGATCCACTATCAGCAGGAACCACGCTAGCAGCAGGAACTGCACTATCAGCAGAATCCACCAAGACTAGCAGCAGAAACTTACATGCATTATTTGGTGGAAAACAAATTCTAATGAATTTCTAACATAGCTCGACCCCAGCCAGGGGCTCTGCCCCTTGGACCCTGCCAGGGGCTGCCGCCCCTTGGACCCTGCTTCTCTCAGGGGCGTTGCCCCCGAACCCCCACCAAGGGGCTACGCCCCCTTGGAACCCCCGTTAGTCCGTTAATATCCAAATAAGTGTCGACCCTTATTTGCATATTAAACTCAATCTATTTTACACTAAAATACCAACAAACCTCCCCCATTTTAGTGTAATCATAAATTAACTAACTAGTTCACAGCAAACAATCAAACTAATGCATAAATGAAATGTCGAGACGATTGAATTTCATATTAGTATATTACGCATTCCAAATATTCGAATATCAAGGTTTCCCGAAAGATTGAACCTTGTAATATCACTATTGAATACATGAAGATAATATACACATTAGTTTTTCACACACAATTCTTACATGACACATTCTTTTACTAGTCTATGTCCCTATCCTTCATAAGTATATCAAAGCCAAGTCCCAGCTTCTTGAAGCAGCTAAACTTCATACTCATATAGGTAATTCTTTTAGTCTTGCACCTGCAAATGCAATTTTTCAAAAGAATTATTAAGAAGATATACTTCAACCTACCTCATCTTGCAGACCGAACACATACCTTTGGGATAACTTTGATGTTGTGTTCCAAACTCTAGATGTTAAGCTTTCCACATTGAAAATTCAACACCTAACGTCATATTAGGTGGGAATTGGGTATCTTAACATGAGAGCTTTCAAATGGACTTTAAACCTAATCCCACAGCTGATCCTTTCACGAGATCTCTACATAACCCTTTGGTTAAATGATCAGCTAAGTTCCGATGAGTTGCAATCCACTCAACGGATATGACACCATGCATTATGAGCTCACGAACCATGCTGTGTCTCACACCTAAGTGTCTTGACTTGCCATTATACACTTGACTATAAGCCTTAGCCAACGTAGCTTGACTATCACACCTGATAGAAATAGAAGAAATAGGCTTTGGCCACAATGGAATTTCATAAAGCAAATTCCTTAACCATTCAGCCTCATTACCAGCTGCCGCCAAAGCAACAAACTCAGACTCCATAGTTGAGTTTGTTATGCAAGTCTGTTTCTTTGATGCCCAACTAATGGCACCTCCCCCAAGAAGGAACACCCAACCAGATGTAGAAGAATGATCTTCTTTATTGGTTATCCAACTTGCATCGCAATAACCTTCAATTACCGAAGGAAATCCAATGTAAGTCATCTTATAATCAACTGTTCCTTTCAAATACTGGAACACTCGACTCAAAGCTCGCCAATGAAATGTACTAGGATTACTAGTAAACCTACTAAGCTTTCCAACTGCATATGCAATATCCGGCCTAGTACTTATCATGGCATACATTAAGGATCCAATCCTTTTCGAGTATTCTAGTTGTGACACCGCTTTACCTTTATTAGGTAATAGCTTAAGTTGTGGATCCATGGGAGTACCTATCAGAGAACAATCCTTGAAATTGAATTTATCCAAAATCTTTTCAATATAATGTGATTGTGATATTGAAATACCCTTGTTTTCACGAATGATCTTTATACCTAAGATCACCTCCGCCTCCCCCATGTCTTTCATAGCAAATTTAGATGACAAAAATTCCTTAATTTCATCAACTTGATCTTGGTTAGTACCAAATATTAACATGTCATCTACATACAAACATATCATGACTCCATTTCCAGAATCATTAAACTTACTATAGACACATTTGTCGGCTTGATTTAAAACAAACCCACTCGACAATACAACCTCATCAAATTTTTGATGCCACTGTTTTGGAGCTTGTTTTAACCCATAAAGAGATTTAACCAACTTACACACTTTATTTTCGTATCCTGGCATAACAAACCCTTCGGGTTGTTTCATGTAAATCTCTTCATCCAATTCACCATTCAAGAATGCAGTTTTCACATCCATTTGGTGAATTACAAGATTGTGTATAGCAGCTAATGCCAATAACAATCTAATAGTAGATATCCTAGCAACCGGAGCATAAGTATCGAAATAATCAATACCCTCTTTTTGTCTAAAGCCTTGGATTACCAACCTGGCTTTATATTTATCAATAGTACCATCTACTTTCATCTTCCTTTTGAAGATCCACTTACATCCTAATGGTTTACACCCAGGAGGTAAATCAGCCAATTTCCAAACTTTATTTTGCAAGATAGAATCCATCTCATCTTGGACTGCTTCTTTCCAAAAAGCAACGTCCCTTGAAGCCATTGCTTCACCATATGTCATTGGATCCTTATCAACATTGAAACAATATTGATATTGAAAATTAATTTCACTTCTAGATCCTTCAACTAAATATAGTTGAAAATCATCACCAAAAGCTTTGGCTTTTCTAACTCTTGTACCTTTTCTTGGTTCAGTGCTAGTCGAAGGAACATCCTCGTTATTAACTAGTACCTTCGAACTATGATTCATGTCCCTTGGCCTAGGTATAGATGTGAATCTTTCTTCATCAAAGATTGCATCTCGTGACTCTATTACTGAGTTCACAGAAACATACTCATTAGGTTCTAATACATAGAATCTATAAGCATATGAATTTTCAGCATACCCAATAAATATGCAATCTATACCTCTTTCACCTAAAGTTTTCCTTTTAGGTTCCGTGAGCCTAACTACAGCCCTACATCCCCAAACCTTGATAAAATTCAAGTTTGGTGATCTCTTGTGCCAAAGTTCATATGGGGTTTTCTTGTTGCTTTTACCGGGGATACGGTTTAGCAAATAACAAGCCGTTAACATGGCTTCTCCCCAAAATCCTTCACTTAACCCAGAATAAGACAACATTGAATTTACCATTTCTTTCAATGTCCTATTCTTTCTTTCAGCTACACCATTTTGTTGTGGTGTATATGGAGCAGTTGTTTGATGTATTATTCCGGTAGATTGAAAATATACCGGATCATAATACTCCCCTCCACGATCAGTACGTAAGATTTTTACCAAATCTTTTTGATGGAGCTCTACCTCTTGTTTATAAATACGAAATTTATCAAGAGCTTCATCCTTTGAATGCAATAAATAAATATAGCAATAACGTGATGCATCATCAATACAAGTTATGACATTTTTTTTATTTCCTAGAGATGGAGTAGCATGCAAATCACATAGATCACTATGAATAAGGTCTAACAGTTTGGATTCACGATTTGCTGTTTTAAATGGTTTTCTAGTGATCTTAGTAAGCATACAAGTTTTACACTTATTATGGTCTAACTCAATAGATGGAATCATACTCATTTTAGACATTTCTTTCATTCTCTTATAATGAACATGTCCTAGTCTAGCATGCCATAGTTCCATGTTACTAAGTTTAACACTAGATATAGAATCAACCATACAAATCGAATTAAAAGTAGAAGGCATATCTAAATTAAGCATAATCATCCCATTACAAAAATAACCAAATCCAACAAAAGAACCATGTTTCGACAAGATATACTTGTCGGATTCTAACACTTGTTTGTACCCACAATTATTTAATAATACACCGGACAACAAGTTTTTCCGAATACCGGGCACATACAATACATTACACAACGAAATTGTTTTTCCAGAAGTAAAAGTTAAATCTACTAGTCCAATTCCAAGTATTGGTTCTGTTGCGACATTTCCCATAGTTAAAACACGTCCATCATTAATAGTTGCAAGTTCCTTGAACCATCTTCGGTCCTTGCACACATGACATGTCGCACCAGAATCATACCACCAAGCAATATCATCATCCTGAACATAGAATGATTCACAAATTAATGATACATAATTCAAATCCGAATTATTATTAATTTTTAATATTGTACCTGCTTGTTTCGGATCTCCTTTGGATCCACCACTAGTACCAGCCTCGTTTTTGCCTTTTCCCGCACGGCAATCACGCTTGAAATGTCCAGGTTTTCCACATTTCCAACAGCCCCCATCGTTGGACTGTTTTGCTTTCTTTACGCTTCCCTTTTTGTGATCGTTACCTTGAAACTTTCGTTTCTTGTTCTTAGTATTCGAACCCTTTTTGAAACTAGAATTAGTTTCTTCAACCATATTGACATTTGATCCGCCAATATCCTTGTCTTTTTCATTCACCCAAGTTTTCTCCATTCGTCTACACCCTTCCTCAATACTTATGGTACTGCCCAACTCAACCAAATTGTATTCTTCCTTCTTATGTTTCAAATTATTTTTGAAATCCTTCCAAGAAGGCGGAAGTTTGTCAATAATAGATGCTGTCGCAATGGATTCATCCATTTTTAAACCATGTTGGGTAAAGCGACCAAGTATACTGAGACACTCATTGTACTGTTCCATAACAGAACGTCCATCTATCATTTTGTAATTCATGAAATCACTAACTAGGAATTTCTTACTGGATGAATCTTCTGCCATGTACTTGGCCTGAAGCATGTCCCATAATTCTTTTGCAGATTCAATGTTTTGATAAATATCAAAAAGAGTATCACACATACCGTTTAAGATTGTTCCACGACATATGAAGTCATCATTCCAGAACTTGTTGCGTTTTCTGATTTGATCAATGGTTTCACCCTCCACTTCCTCCGGTGCTGGTGTTGTCAAAACGTACACAACTTTCATAGTTGTTAACAAGAATTGCATCTTTTTCTGCCATCTTCGAAAATCCTGCCCTTCAAATTTGGCTAACTTCACAAACTTTGATGTCATATCACGTACAGATTCGCCTGCCATCTTGTGAATTTAATCGATCTTTGTTGTTTAAGTGTGGTAATTGGGGTGAGATTGGTATCCTGATAGCAATTAGAAGTCACGAATAGTACGCTTTCAGATCGATTAAATTGGTGTGTATACCAATTAATGACCGGATAAAATCTAATTGATTCAAACTTGTGAATGATTGTATGTTTGCAGTAAAACGTGATCAAAATATGGTTGATCAGCCTTGTCTTTTCTCTATACGAAATAGAGAATATATAAGACGGTTTATAGGGGCGGTTATTAAAGCCTAATAACTGTAAAACACTAGCAGCAGGAACTGCACTAGCAGCAGGAACCACTGCACTATCGGCAGGAATCGTTCAGCAGGAACCGTTCAGCAGGAACCGTTCACTATCAGCAGGAACGATCCACTATCAGCAGGAACCACGCTAGCAGCAGGAACTGCACTATCAGCAGAATCCACCAAGACTAGCAGCAGAAACTTACATGCATTATTTGGTGGAAAACAAATTCTAATGAATTTCTAACATAGCTCGACCCCAGCCAGGGGCTCTGCCCCTTGGACCCTGCCAGGGGCTGCCGCCCCTTGGACCCTGATTTTCTCAGAGGCGTTGCCCCCGAACCCCCACCAAGGGGCTACGCCCCCTTGGAACCCCCGTTAGTCCTGTTAATATCCAAATAAGTGTCGACCCTTATTTGCATATTAAACTCAATCTATTTTACACTAAAATACCAACAGATGACAAAACACTGATCTAACACAATATTCGATGTCTACATACGAGAGGATTTTATATATAAGATCATCTGGCAAGCTGCTTAGTCTGTCAACTTCTACATCCATTCTCTTCCCACTATTGACCTAGCTAGAGTACTCGAAGGTGATTTCGACTATTATAAAATCTTTAGCGTGATTATATTCGTCACCTATCGAGACGTGTGGTTTTTGGGATTGCGAATGTGAATCAAAAGAAAACAATATATATAGAAAAACTTTTGGGTAGAGATTTGGAATCATGTTCATATATGCACCTCATGAAAACCGACACAAAAATAAGGTAACGTTTGAATATTTTTGGCCCAAATAATACGCATTCAGGCCCAACAAAATTTGGATTCTAGTAACAGCTTTCTTACGTGATAAGAGCCAAGTTTGAATTGGACAAAAGGGGAGTTTGTTTTTTAAAAAGGATTTGTTTTAAAAGATTCTTTGCAAATATGGGTTGGTTTCAATTCTATTCGTATAGATAGGTCTTTCAATACAAAGAAAACAAAAATGTGTCCACAAGATAAATTGGCTTTGTTTACAGCTATGTTTGGCGCGGAGCTTTTTTGGGTGATGAGCGGTGAGCAATAAGCTTTTTGATTTTTATTGTTCGTTTGGCAAAGGAGCAGTGAGCTTTGCGATTATTTAGGAATGCTCGTTTTTCCAATGCTTCTTTAAGAAGCTGTGAGCTGTGGGCTGTGAGATGTGGCTACTGCTCACGGCTACTGCTCACCGCTCACAACTCACTGCTCACTGCTACTTTTACCAAACACACTATATGTCACGATAATTTTTAAAAGTAGCATCACTATAAATAAATAGTCAAATCTACACATTTTTTTCTCCACACTTTTAAAAAGTTTGTAAGATTTCATTAGTTTATCAACACTTAATAATATGTAAAAATTGATTAAATTTTTTAGAGTGAAAAAATTTGTAAACAACAAGTTTTTATCAGAAATAAGTTCACACTTTTAAGTGTGATCACACGTATATGAATGTAGTCATTAGTAACAATTAAACTCTCCACACTTTTTGCAAGTATAGAAAAAGTAGGTGTTAGAATTAATTTCCACACTTCGGAGTGCGGAGAAATTTTAGATTTCTACACATTTTTAAGTGTGAAATTATCATTTTGTTTATACAATTATAAGTGTGAAAAATATATTATTTTACAATTTTTTTTCACACTTATTAATGTAATCAATTTTTACATATTATTAAGTGTTAATAAACTTATAAAATTTTACACATTTTATATATGTGTGAAATAAATTTATGTAAATTGTACAATTTTTTTTTTTTTTTTTAGTGAGTGGATGATTTTTATTGATAACTATGTACCGGATCATTTGCAAGTGAGAAATATTAAAAAGTCTGAAAAGTTATTATATATGTCCATTTTTTTATCTAGATCTTCACCTCTTTTTTCTCTCCTTTGTTTTCTCCAACACCAGATCTATATCACACACTAAAAACAACACCAAACAGATCCACCGCCATCAACGACACCATCACCTTTGAATATCTTAGGAACACCAACAAGTTCCACCATAGCAACACCTTCAAACAAAGCTTTAGGATCATCTTTATCTGCTGATTTATACAACTCCGAATCAGCTAAGCTGAACTCGCTCCGTATTTTGTATGTGCTAAAAGTCATTTTTGAATCAGTTAAGTTAAGGTTACATTAATTTAAGAGATGAATTGAATGAATTTGGTGTTAATTTTTAGACATCGAAAGTGGGGTATTTTTAGACACAGAAAGTTGTGGGTGGAGGTGGTGAATGTAAATGTGACAAAGTGGATAACCAAACGCTTAGCGGGTTTACACACCACCAAAATAGGATCCACACACCATTATATATATATATATATATATATATATATATATATATATATATATATATATATATATATATATATATATATATATATATATAGGATAAAGATCAAATAAAAGACAAATATCCGTACACTACGTAAAAAGATTATTTTTTTTAAAAAAGTTCGCGGAAAATTCCAAAAAAATTCCACGAGATCGGGTATGTTGGTGCATGAAAAAGTTGTGAAGTAAGTTTTTCTAAAAGTTGATACTTTTTCCGAAAAAAAATTATGAAAAAATACGTTTGTGCATTAAATCGATTTTTTGTGCATCAAAAATTTGTTTTTGCACCCAACTTCTTTAGAATTTTTTCATCAAAATAACATTGCGCATCTAACTAAAATAAGTTGAAAATTTTGTGCATCAAAATTTTTTTGCGCATCAAAATTCGTTTTTTGTGCATTAAGAAAAACTTATAAAAACTCAAAATTAAAAACACTTCTTTCACAAAAGTTTTATTCACCAACATACCCGATCTTGTGAAAATTTTTTGGATTTTTTCACGAAATTTTTAAAAAATAAAAATCTTTTTACGTAGTGTACGGATATTTGTCTTTTTATTTTAACTTTACCCTATATATATATATACACACATATATATATATATATATATATAATATATATATATATATATATATATATATATATATATATATATATATATATATATATATTATAATTTTGTTTTTTTATTATAAAACTGCGAAATAAAAAAACTAAACGTAATGTATAAAGTTTGATAAATCAAAAGTATTAAAATACAAAAAATACATAGCAGAATACCATAAAATCTGTCTTTATTCTGTTGATAAAATTAGTAAAACTACCAGAAAAAAATGCGGAACAGAAACCATAAAGTCAAAATAGTCCAAAACAAAATATACATAACGAAATACATTAAAAACTGTGTTGTCCTATAAATAAAGTGGATAATAGAAGGCTAGGACGGGTAGGTGGCGGTGTACAAACCCCATTACCATAACCAAATGAGTTCATCTATTAGGTTGGTGTGATATAATGTAATAGAAATTTGAGAGAAAGTGGTGGGGTGGTGTGATAGTTTATAGATCTAAAAGTTGCGGTCCAATTTTTTTAAGAATAAAATGAAGTTTTATTTGTTGGTTTTTGGGTCCTGGTTGCGGTCCTGTTTATTTAAGAATAAAATGAAGTTTTATTTGTTGGTTTTTGGGTGAGATGAAGTTGATATTCTTTTTGGTTGAACATGACAATGTTCATCAGTGGTGATGCTTATTTCTTTCAAATTTGTTGTTCTTTTCACATACACGTGTGTTTCAGACAATGTAATTAGTTGTTGATCAATAAATAAGTTGTTCATCGATCAAAATAGTTGTTCGTCAATAAATAGTTGTTTATCAATAAAAATAGTTGCTTGTTTCATCATAGACGTTCATCAATAAAAAAGAGTTGTTTATCAATAAAAATAAGTTGTTTATTAGTTTTATTTAATTTTGTTCATCAGTTACATCACAATGTTCATCAATAAAAAACATTGTTCATCGTATACTTTATTCATCAATAAAAAGTATTGATTATCAATAAAAATAGTTGTGTATTTGTTCATCAATAAAAATTATTGTGTATTTGTTCATAAATAAAAATTGTTGTTCATTTGTGTTTAGATTGTTGGTTCTATTTAGTCACCTTTATTGGTCAAACTTATCAGAGCTTGCTTTGTGGATGACATATTAACCATGAATACAAGTTAACTTTTTATCTAGTACAAATTTTGGCTAATAAAATGTTTAAGGTTCGTCTTTGTGAATATTATGACACACGATGATAATACTTGTATTTTGAACATGTTGGCGTATATGTCCGGACGTCATAGTTTCGTCCGGACCAAGCCTATACTCCGGACATATTATCTTGTGCGGACCACCGATGGTCTCAAACCATACTGACCGACAGAAATGCCGCCACTTACACTTAGCAATCCCATCAGCCGCCACCTGTCCAGATTTTCCAGGATTGTGTTCCCCACGTGGTCTGACACCTACCTGCTGTGTCAGGCATAGGTCAGACATAGGTCAACTCGCATAGTCCCGAGGTAAGTAGGTACAGTAGGTGTGGGTAGTATAAATACCCACACCTCATTTATGATTTGCATTCAATTTTCTGCAACAATAACATTTACTCTCATTTTACTGTTCCATCATCTGTGACCGAATACTTACTCTCACGCCGGAGGTTGGCTTTGGGACAAACCCCCAGGGCGAGCCTAACGCTTGTGTTTCTTGTGTGTAGTTCATCCTAGCAGCCTGAAGGAGTGGATCCGAAGGGCATCATACAGGAGTAGGAACCTTCTACCAAGATTTACTTCAACAAATTGGCGCCATCCGTGGGACCCGCTATTCAATCTACCGAAGCATTGAAATGGCTGGTTCTTCCAATCGTTCTCCCCGTTTCGAAGACGGAGAGGGCGATGCAAACAACAACAACCAGTACGAACCTAATAATAACGTCCAGTACGAAACCGATAACCATGACCGATACGAGCCCAGTAACAATCACAATCGATACGAACCCAACAACAATCACAACCAGTATGAAACTAACAATAACCGGAACCAGCATGAACATTCGGCCGAAGTCTCTCCCAGCCTCCAAGATCTAATTATGAGCCAAGTGGCGTCATTAACGGAGCTTATCAAAAAACACAATAGAGAGGGCGGGAGTGCTCTTAAGCCGATACGACTAAGTTTTGAAGACGAAGGGAACGAGAGTCAGGAAAAGGAAAAGGAAAAGGAGAAGGACGATGACCTACATAAGCCTTTTAAAGAAATGTCAAGATTACCATTCATTCGCTGCATTGTGTAATTCTCCGGTCCGAATCACAGAATGCCGCTGAACATGAGGTTCTACGATGGGTCAACAGATCCGAATGATTACCTCACCAGGTTCACAGGAGCCGCTAACCAAGGGGAATGGCCGATGCCGGTATGGTGTCGCATGTTTCAGCAGACACTGGATGGGGCGGCGGGCAAATGATTTGAAAGGTTAGAACCGGGAAGCATTGACAGTTGGAATGAATTGAGGGAACAGTTCTCAACGAGGTTTTCCCTTCGGAAGAAATGTACGAAAAACCCTACAGAAGTCACAAAAATTGTCCGACGAGCCCACGAATCCCTTCTGGATTTCAAGGAAAGGTGGACGGACGAGGCGAGTTACATAAGAGGTGTGCCAGAGATCATGAGGATCTCCGCCTTCATGAGCGCACACAAATGTCCTTCTCTCGCCAAAAAGTTCTCTGATAGAGTTCCACGTACAGTTACGGAGATGTTCACCAGAGTAGATGATTTCATAAGATCTGAAAAAGCATACCGCTGTACAGAGCTACCGAAGGGTGAGGGTTTCGACTCAAACAAGAGAGGAACCCATGGCTTCAGGAATGATAAGCCGCGAGTGGAACGCCGAAGTGATCACCGTCAGAAAGATGTGTACCACCCTTATGTCACTCCCAAAAATAGCTATCACCGCGGTGATCTCCCCCTTTTGAAGTACCGCCGAAATGACCCGCCTAAGCCGGCCCATCATCGCGCAGGTCTGATGTCGTTGGTAAAACCCCCCAGGGAGATCCTGGCCACAGAATACCATTTGAACCTACCTGCTCCTCCCCCGACAGGAAGTAGGCCGAAAAAGGAAAATAAGGATAAATACTGTGAATACCATAGAGAAAAAGGTCATCTCACTGATGATTGCTTCCAGCTAAAGAAGCAACTGGCGTCCGCTTTGGAATCCGGAAAACTGGACCATCTTCTCAAAGATTTCAGGCAGCAAGATGGTGGGAAGGGTAAAGACGAACAGAGAAGGGATGATAAGGGAAAGGCCCAAATAATCAATTTGATAGAGAGCTTGCCTAGTGATCAGGAAAGGAAGTCCGATCGTAAGGACGAGGGATGGATGAACGTCCCAATAATTTTTCCTCCTATTTCGGCCGGAAGCTTATCAAGCGAACCCATCATCATCAAAGGTAGCATCGAGGAGAGTCAGATCCGAGAAATATATGTGGATGAAGGGTCATCTGTAAACGTCATGTACGAGCATTGCTTGGACAAACTCAACGCCGAAGTAAAAGCGTGCCTTAAAATGACAAACACCTCCATGGTAGGTTTCTCAGGAGAAGCAAGCAGACCAAGGGGAAAGATTGAGTTGGGCATACTCCTCGGCGACTGTGGAATGTACCGAAGAACAACAATGAAATTTTATGTGATACAGTCTCCGTCACCCTACGATGCAATATTGGGAAGAACTGGGCTCAAGGAACTGCGAGCTATCACCTCAAAAATTCATTCCATGATGAAATTCCCCACTCCCAAAGGGATAGCAACCTTAACAGCTCGGCCGACCGCGAAGACTGAATGCCGAAGTTTCGAGAAGAACCAAACAAAGACCGTCCCAAAAAAGGCCAAAGCCCCCGGCATTGGAAAAGATGGGATACAGAAAAAACCAAAGATAAGCTCTGAAAACTCTGTGAGAAACATCGCAGAAGCAATGATACCGGGGGAATACCGAAGCCGCTCACACGAAGTATTCAAAGAAAACTGGCATGGAAGCTTTGACTTCAAAACCTCCGCACGGATGCTTTGATTTCAAAACCTCATTGGGAAAATCGGTGCCGAACGGCCGAGCCGTTGCAATAACAAATTTACTATGTAGTTTACTCTTGAAGTTGTCTTTTGTGGAAGATGTAAACTAAAGCTTATTAGTATCTATAACAATCCGTAGCTCCCCAGTTTCCGGGCGAACTATTTTGCAATTACAGAATATCACGTATCCCACACTCCGTCTAAAATTATAACGGATCGTGGCAAACACTCCCTCTCTCACGAGCGGATCGTGGAAAACACTCCATCTAAAAATTATAACGGATCGTGGCAAACACTCCCTCTCTCACGAGCGGATCGTGGAAAACACTCCGTCTAAAATTATAACGGATCGTGGCAAACACTCCCTTTCTCACGAGCGGATCATGGAAAACACTCCGTCTAAAAATTATAACGGATCATGGCAAAACACTCCCTCTCTCACGAGCGGATCGTGGAAAACACTCCGTCTAAAATTGTAACGGATAATGGCAAACACTCCCTCTCTCACGAGCAGATCGTGGAAAACACTCCGTCTAAATTATAACGGATCGTGGCAAACACTCCCTCTCTTACGAGCGGATCGTGGAAAACACTCCGTCTAAATTATAACGGATCGTGGCAAACACTCCCTCTCTTATGAGCGGATCGTGGAAAACACTCCGTCTAAATTATAACGGATCGTGGCAAACGCTCCCTCTCTCACGAGCGGATCGTGGAAAACACTCCGTCTAAAAATTATAACGGATCGTGGCACACTCCTTCTCTTACGAGCGGACGTGGAAAACACCCGGTCTAAAAAAATTAAAGCGAATCGGTATACACTCCCTCTCTTACGTGCAGAACGCGGATGACACTACGACGAATAAAAATAACAAAATAGTGCAAAGACCGCAAGAAGTAGTCCGTAGGCGAATCAAAAGGACAAAGGAAGTCACTCCGGCGTTAAATGTTAGATTATGGGGAACACCTCATCAGCAAAATCCAGTGGATAGAGTAAATTCCCCCTCCAAACATACTGAACAACCTTTTCTGTAGAAACAATAATACAATAGATTCAACAAATTACAGTTCTGCTAAACCGTCAGAAAATACAAGTGTCACAACTCTCGATCCTGACCATAATGCTTATTACATTCATCCAACAGTTATCACAAACAATTCAACAAAGGATCAACACACACAATATTCTACCCCAATAATTGTCTTTATTACATTCATCCAGCAAGAAAAAAAAATATAGGGTTTGTTAACAGCAACACTCCCCTCTCCAAGTACAACGGCAACCTGCTTATCTTGACCTCCAGAAGATGTCCCGATCCCTTGAGCTTGGTCAACGGCCGGGGTCTGGGGCTTGGGAGTGGCTGCATCAGGGAAAATGTTCATAAGATCACCCAAGGGCAAACGGAAGGAATCCAAAAGCTTCTAGATGTACGGATACTGAGCTTCGAAGAGCTTTCTATACTCCGCCTTCCAGATCGCCGGAGCATCGTAATCCAGCTTATCAAATTTTGAATGAAGTCTTTCAAGGTCATCCTTTTTACGCTCGTACTTCAAGCCATTTAGAAACCCAGCAGTATAAGATAAGCTGTAAACCCTCCCCATGCTCTTCCTATACTCAGCACTGTTAAACAACCGAAGGCAGGCAGTCGAAAGCAAATCCTTGACAATACGATGGCGAACAATCTCTGAATGACCCACCTCCACAACCAGTTGTTTGTTCTCCCTTTCCAGCCTGTCAACGACCTGATTTTTCTCCCCCAGCTCCTGTTCTAACCTCCCAACTTTCTCTGCATGAGAATCAGCTGTCCTCTTCCAGTCATCCCTATCTCTCTCCGCCACACCCAGCTGTTCAGATAAAACCCTCTCTCGGTCAGAGGCACCGGAACGTGCATCACTCAACTCCTGCTGAAGAGCGTTAAACTCTCTCACCAACCGCTCATACCGACCAAGCTCCGCACTGCGCTCTTGTATAGCAATCTTGTGCACACGGTCCAGCTCCTTATGCTCAGACAGACACTGATCAAATAGGAAAGCAACTCGGCCTGCATAGCGACCCCACCCCCAGCCTGCACATAGGCCAAATGAACCAGCTGATTGGTAGTCAACTCATCCAGAGAAGCCTGCTCGACCGGTGGTGTAAGATGCATTAGCAGCTCATGACAGGCCCTGTAAGAATCTAGTCGGACGCTAGGCGGTAGAGACCATCCGGGAACAAAGCACTCCCTCTCGGACAACCTCACATCTGGAATGAATCAAAAAAAAATTGACAAAAATGTCCTATGGCAAAAGCAATTACAAAGTAAAATTCTTACCTCCTCTGGCTGAACGATGTTCTGTGGAAGGCCCTCCGGGACCATGCGAAAGATGCTCGGAATGTGCAGAATGATCCAGATTAACGGAATGATCTATAAAAACAAAGAAAAGTATAATAAAGGGGGATCAAGGCATAACACAACCAAGCAAGATAAAACAAAAAGAATATCTTACTGTCGTATTTTGTCCGCTGGTTTCCCCCTTGACTCTCATGAATATGCATATCATCCGAGTTTGTCTCTGCTGTGCATTCTATCTCAACCGCACCTACCGCAGGGTTAACCGTTCATCCCCCGGCTCCCAACTCAGGCCCCCCACTTCCTTTATCCTCACCTACAACATTACCTCCGGTATTCTCAACCCCCTGTGGCTGACGCTCGCGGATAGGGGTAACATCTAAGGTACGCTCAGATGATGCATTCTCCTCAACACCTGGAATAACCTCCGGTCTACTCCCGCTTTTCTTCCTTCTTTTCCGCGAAGAAGATGGACCCTCGGCGTCTCTTTTCCTATTTTGCGGCTCCGTAGTACTTTTCTTCCTCTCCTTCTCCAACCTAGCAGCAACCACATTCTGGTCCGGCCTCTCAACCACCTTCTGAAGGGGGGTCGTCTCAGGAATTAAGCTTCCTGGTCCCAACGGGTCAGTAGTACGTTTCGGCATTTTATCCTCTTCCCTTAGAGGATCTCCCCTTTCAACTTCAACCCCAATCTCCACCGGAAGCTCCAAATATTCCGACATGGTAAGAACTGCAGTAAAAAATAGTAATAAGGCAAGATCAGAACAATACACAAACGGACGCTATAAAAAGTTACCTAAAAAAAATTTATATTACCATGCCCATCGGCATCCTTTAGAACGCCCTCATACCCAGGATACTCAAAAACTCTGCTAAGGCCCGTCATCCATAGAAGAGCGGCTGAGGGCTGCCTCAGGGGAATTACCTTCTTGGCAATTATTTCAGCATCCCTCTCAGAATACGACTCCGAAAAGTCATCAGTAACCTTAGAATCCCTATGCCTCCACGGCATTGCATGTGGAATTGCCCTCCGGTCTATAAAAAAGAAACGATCTTTCCAGTGCTTTAACCCGGTCAACACCTCCTCAAAACACTTCATGGCTCTTCTCCCTGTTCGGTTCTCAAAAGAAAACCAGTGCCCTTGCTTGCACAATCTATAAAAAACCCTGAAAAGGGGGACGGTCGGCCTCACGTCCAGAGTATAGCAGCGAATCTCAAACATGGTTACCCTATTCAAGCCTATCGGTACTAGCTGAGAAATGTGCACCCGAAAATATCCTATCACTGCCAATAAAAATGTGGAGAAAGGAATCCTAAAGCCCCCCGTCCTCAGCTGATGAACATAAACCCCTATCTTATCGTCGGGTAACATATCCATAGTCATACCAGCTGGAGGAATCGTAGGCCGTAAGTCCAAAGGTATACCAAACTCTCTGATCACGCGATCTAGCTCACCTTGCGTCACTCTTGAAGTATGTACATGCATATCAAATTTAGGAACTATCCTACTTGAATGAGGTCCGAGCCTACTGACTAAGGGAATATTCTCCGATGCGTTCGTCTCAACGGCCATATCTAAAAGGATGTCGGGGACAGGAAACAAAGAATCACAAAAAAGAGAAACGCACCTTAAGGGATTACACAACGGATGACCGAGCGTGGAAAATGAAAAGCACCAAAGATCAGAGAGAAATACGAGTAAAAAGTGAAATATGAGAAAAGACATATATATAGAGAGGAACCTAGAAAGAAGCAAAAATCTCACGTCATTCTGCCACTTTTTGACGTGGCAAAACGTGGAACATCAGATCTCCACGGTGAAATTACAGCTGGCACATAATTGCCACGCGTAAATAAATAACAATATCTTGGCCCATGGGCCTGCAACTCAACAAGCCCAACAAGGTTTACAAAGCCCTCCAATCAGTCGGCTACCGTTCACATAACCTACCGCATTCAAAGGAAGGACCAGAAATTGCAGGACATAAATTTTCAAGTATTGCACCATCAGCTCAGAGCCGATAATCCAATACTGGGGGGACATGTTGGCGTATGTGTCCGTGGGACACGCACCAAGAGGCAAATACAACATTAGTCCGAAAGGCCATAAGTGTTACATCATCAATATTTTACCAATAACGCAATATGTTGGCATGTGTCCGAAAGACACGCGCCGGAAGGAAGATGATACACTTTTGTTAGAGCACGGTCCGAAAGGCCGTAAAGGTATTCTTTAAGTATTGCACCATCAGTCTTCAACCGATAATCCAATACTGGGGGGACATGTTGGCGTATATGTCCGGACGTCATAGTTTCGTCCGGACCAAGCCTATACTCCGGACATATTATCTCGTGCGGACCACCGATGGTCTCAAACCATACTGACCGACAGAAACGCCGCCACTTACACTGAGCAATCCCATCAGCCGCCACCTGTCCAGATTTCCCGGGATTGTGTTCCCCACGTGGTCTGACACCTACCTGCTGTGTCAGGCATAGGTCAACTCGCATAGTCCGGAGGTAAGTAGGTACAGTAGGTGTGGGTAGTATAAATACCCACACCTCATTTATGATTTGCATTCAATTTTCTGCAACAATAACATTTACTCTCATTTTACTGTTCCATCATCTGTGACCGAATACTTACTCTCAGGCCGGAGGTTGGCCTTGGGACAAACCCCCCAGGGCGGGCCTAACGCGTGTGTTTCTTGTGTGTAGTTCATTCTAGCAGCCCGAAGGAGTGGATCCGAAGAGCATCATACAGGAGTAGGAACCTTCTACCAAGATTTACTTCAACAGAACACTTTAAAAGATGTTCGGGTTGTGACGTATAACTTGGCCCAACACAAAAAAGGCCCAACAGGTAGCAACATTGTTGATTGCACCAAGTCCAAGCTCGCAATATGCAATTCGTAGAGAAAAACTGGTACCAAAATATTGCCAATTTGGTCTTACCTTTTCTTTTTTTTCTTTGACCATGGTTTCCGACCTTTTGATCTTATTTTTTTACAAAATGCTAGAATTAAAGACGACGAACTCTAAGGATGTCCACAAATCGGATTATACTTACAGGAATCAAAACCAAGATTGTAAGTAACTCTAAATCATAACATGTATGGTTCTTGTGGTTTTGGGCCGAATCTAGAGAGAGAAAAGAGAGAAGATGGAACCTTGTGAGAGAAAATGTGAAGATGTTAGATTATGAAAAATGAGAAAGTCCAACCCTCTCCTTTGGAGGGAGAGGGTATTTATACAACAAACATAAACGCCCAATGTGGGCTGTGGAGTGAGCTGACAGTGGGTAAATATCCGACCCAACTCCATGAATACTACGATACCGGGTCAATGACCTTTTAAGAGAACTTGAGTGGCTTAGAAGGTTTAGTGCAGTGCGTCACTGGGTCCATGACGTCTTGTCTTCAATACCGGCATCACCTTAGTAACAACCAGTAGCATATGAATTGAACCCGGTTTCCGCCCTAAGGTTGAATAATTGGAGGGCTATTTCTTTTCACTCTTTCTCATTACATTTCTTTTTAATTCTTCAACCCCTTCTTTCTCCTTTCTCATATTACTCCTTTTTTCATAATCATACCTAAGGACTTTCTAATACTAACTATTCTGTATTGTCCATGGGTAGATCCCTCCGGCTCTGGTGGATCATAGGACGGTTTTCCTAACCTTAGCCACCTTATAACACCATGACTATCCTATGTTGCCGTAAACCATTTATTTGAAAAATCTCTCAATGTGTTTATAATTAAGAAACACATTTTGCTAACACTTTGAGTGTTTTGAACTTTTCAAATGCTCCCCCTTAACATGTGCTCAGATGTTTTTATTATAAATTTGCACATGTTAGGTAGAGCTTGCACTTTTTGACTTGATCCACTTTCAGTGAACATGACCGATTCGAGACACGCTTACATCACTAGTTAGACTAGCTTAAAATTATTACCCGGTCTGGTCAAGTCCACAGAAAGTTTCTCAAAACGGTACACTCTACTCAGACAAGTCCTCTTCGAGACACGCTTACATCACTGGTTAGACCAGCTTGAAATTATTACCCGGCCAGGACAAGTCCTTTCGATTAATGACAGTTTTTGTTTCGTCATTTCAGTTGTGAAGTCTGAGTCGCGCTCACATGAAATGCCATATCCTTCCATTTGCTCCCCCTCAATATGTGCATTGATATGCAAAAGAGTTTAGCACATATGGGAGAGCTTACATTTGTTGGGAATTAAATATTCAAGATGTTTAATATCGGGTTCTAATCCAAGAAATACTCTAAGTGTAATTCTGCTGCTAGTGCAAAATGGTTTCTGCTGATAATGTTGATTCTGCTGATAGAACATTTGACTCTGCTGATAGTGATAAATGACTCTGCTGATAGGCTTAAACATTCTGCTGATGGATTCTGCTGATAGCGATAACTTGTTCCTGCTGATAGTGAACACTCTGCTGATGGTTGGATAAGATCGAAAAGATATTTATTGTATTTTGGTCAACAATATACGGTAGATAATATCTTACTCCATGTGCTTAGTTAACAAGTTGTATACATAGATACATGTTGTATCTGATGTACTGACACTCAATAGGATAAGTTAACAAAGTAAGTCGGTTCAAGACTTTAAGCAATATGTAAAGATCTTTTGGCTATAAAAGAGATATTAGTTGTGATATTATAGAATAGACAGAACATAGAAGTTAAGTTAGTTCATGCATATGTTATTTTAGAACACTCATAACTGTTAGAACAAACACAAATATATCACAAGTGATAAAAACATAAGATTCAAGGTTGTAACCCTAGTGATAGTTCAAGATCACTCGTATTATTATCTTTAATAATATTGAATCGTTTGGTGATAATCTTTATGTGTTCATTGCTAACTAACAAACAAAACAATTCCATTTCCATAACATATACAACCTTCTAAGTTTGGTTGAGTGAATTCCGCGCACTTAATCATTTTAACACAACATATCATACACACAAAGTTACAAGGTTTAACCACCTTAATCGTGTGTCCAGGATTCTAGCAAGTGGTATCAGAGCTACAGTTGATATTGTTGTTTTTAGAAGAAACAAGAAATGGATGTACAAGATGTTCAAACAAATGTTGCTGCAAAGTTGCCCATGATCAAACCCAATGAGTTTGAGTTATGGAGGATGAGAGTTGAGCAATATTTTATGGTTCAAGATTATGCTCTTTGGGACATAATTCAGTATGGTGATTCCTTCACTTTAGGCTATTCAGATGTTCTTGTTGAAGGGAAGACAGTTAGAAAAAGAAATACTGGACCAGTTTCCAATGATGAAAAGATACAGAAGAGAAATGATCAGAAAGCAAGAAACTTGTTGCTTATGACCATTCCTGGTGAGCAGATGTTATCTTTTAACAAATATCTTGATGCAAAAACTCTTTTTGAAGAGATTTGTGCATGGTTTGGTGGTAATGAAACTACCAAAAAGACACAGAAGACTTTACTAAAGCACCAATTTGAAAACTTTACTACTTTTAGTAATGAGTCTCTTGATAAACTATTTTCAAGACTACACAAGCTTGTCAGTCAGTTAGCTATGTTGGGTGTTGAGACTGAGAAGGAAGATCTCAACATGAAGTTCTTGAAAAGTCTACCTAATGAATTCCATACTCATGTTATTTTCTGGATGAACAAACCAGAAATTGAAACAATGAAGCTTAATGATTTGTTCAACAACTTTAAAATTGTTGAACAAAGTCTAAAGAGAGGTGGAAACTATGTTACTAGTTCTGGGAATGCTGCACTTTTATCAGTTCCTAGTGTTAGTCATACAGAAGAGGTAGATGAATTTGAAAGTGTTTCTAATGTTACTTATGGTGGTCCTTCTACTAGTTTACAAAAGGATATTGCTGGACTTGGAGATCCAACATTTTATGCCTTTATAACCAGTCAAGCTAGTGGTTCTCCTTTAAATCATGAAGACCTTGAGCAGGTAGATGGTGATGATTTGGAAGAGATGGATATTAAGTGGCAAGTTGCTTTACTTAGCATGAGGGCTAAGAAGTTTTGGCAGAAAACTGGAAAGCAAATTACCATAAATGGTAATGATACTGTTGGGTTCGATAAGAAGAAAGTGGAATGCTTTAACTGTCATAGGTTAGGACATTTTGCTAAAGAATGTAGAAGCCCAAGGAAGCAGGATAATAGGAACACTTGGTATAAGCAAGAGAGGAATAAGGAAGTTCTGGTGGAAGAGCCAAAGGCTATGCTGGCTATTGATGGTATTGGATATGATTGGAGCTCTATGGCTACTGAAGAGGATGCACCACCAAATGCTGCTCTTGTTGTCGATGAGATTGCTCTAATGGCTTCTTCTGATTCAGAGGTAGATACCATTCCTACTTGTACTAATTCATGTCCTAATCTTAAAAATTATGAAGACATTAAAAAGAGATTTGATGCTTTTAGAGAAGAGTTAATTGATGCCCTTCATAATTTAGCTAATCATAAGAGGTGTGTAGGAGTTTTAGAAAAATAGATTCTACATTATAAAAAGAATGAATCTACGTTTACTGATGACTTAAATGCTTTAAAAAGAGGAATATCATTTGGAGATGAATTACTTAATGATCAAAGTAGACAGTTATCTGAAGTCAAAACTGAAAAAGAAAATGTTAAGGTAACTATAGATACTCTAGCACATGCCTCAGAAGGAATGAATAAGATTTGGGAAGCTCAGGTAATTGATAAAGCTAATTCAGGTGTAGGTTACAAAACTGTTCCTCCACCATATAGAGGTGTTCCTTCACCTCCAGGTGTTGACCTAGCACATACAGGTTTAGCTAAGTTTCAAGAACCAATCATGGAATATGGTTCTAAGTCTAGTAAGAGTCTTAAGGTAGCAAAGATAAGTAAAAGTTTAGATAAAACTTTACTTTATCAGGACAAGGTGTCCTTTGCTAAGAAAGGAGAAACTATAGTTGTTGAAGATTGTACAACTGATAGTGATGATGAAGAAGAACAGGTTATGTCTAAACCTGAAGTGGTTAAGAAAGTTGGAACAAGTGTTCCTAAGGTAGTCAAACACAATACTGATAGGCCTAAATCAAACATTAAGTATGTCAGGCAACCAGTTAGATATTGTGAGCAATATAGAACCACCAACAAGCCCAGAGGTAACCAAAGGAATTGGAACAACCTCAAGTCTAACCAATTAGGTGATGACTTTGCTTTTTATAATAAAGCTTGTTACACATGTGGTAGTTTTGACCATCTTGCAGCTTTCTGCAACCAATGGGTATCTGGGTATGAAAACCATAGAGTGAACCTCAAAAGGCAAACACCTAAATCTCACTTTCACTCTAGTTCTAAGAAATCAAACTCCAGAGTAGTAAAAAACAAGTCTATCTCAAAATCTGATCTTGTTGATAGACCAAATGATCCTGCTGCTAGAAAATTTGTTCCTGCTGCTCGACCATTTATGACTATTAACCCAAAATCAACAGCTAAGGGTGCAAAAACATTTTTCAAACATGCACCAACAACTGTTCTAAGTCCCATTCAAACAAAAGCAGTGGTCCAAAAACAAGTTTGGAAACCAAAGGGTAGAACTACAAAGTTAGCAGATTCTGCTGCTAAGCGTGTGGTTCACTCTGCTGCTAAGGGAAATAGGGCAAATGCTGTTAAGGCCTCAGCATGTTGGATTCTTAAATCCAATGTTGCATCAACTATTCTAAAAAGATTCAATTATATTGATGCAAGAGGCAGATCCAAGTCAGTAATGGCTTGGATCCCCAAAAGAAACTAACACTCTTATTTGTGTGCAGGAACATTCAAATGATCAGGAAGAGGATCAAGGATACTCAGATAGTGGATGTTCAAGGCACATGATAGGCAACATGTCTTATCTCTCAGATTTTGAAGCTTTCAATGGAGGATATGTTACCTTTGGAGGGGGTGTTCGTGGCAAAATTTCTGGTAAAGGTACAATCAAAACCGGAAATTTAGATTTTGAAGATGTGTACTATGTAAAAGAGCTAAATTATAATCTTTTTAGTGTTTCACAAATGTGTGACAAAAAGAATAATGTTCTTTTCTGTGAGACTGAATGTCTTGTACTTTCTCCTGATTTTAAGATGCCTGATGAAAGTCAAGTACTTCTTAGAATTCCTAGAAAGGGCAATATGTACAGTGTAGACATGAAGAATATTATTCCTAAAAAGAATTTAACTTGTCTTGTTACAAAGGCCACATTGGATGAATCAATGTTATGGCATAGATGGCTTGGTCATATTAACTTCAAAACCATAAATAAAATTGTTAAGAATGGTTTGGTAAGAGGTTTACCTCACAAAAGATTTGAAAATGATCAAACATGCATTGCTTGTCTAAAAGGCAAACAACACAAAGCCACTTGTAAGCCCAAGATTTTTAACTCTATCAATCAGTCTTTGTTTATGCTACATATGGACTTATTTGGACCTGTTTCAGTGATGAGCATAATGCATAAGAGATATTGTCTAGTTATTACTGATGACTATAGTAGATTTACATGGGTTTTCTTTTTAGCCACTAAGGATGAGACATCAAGCATCCTTAAGGACTTCATTACACAGATAGAAAATCAAGTAAGCAAGAAAGTGAAAGTCATTAGATGTGATAATGGGACAGAGTTTAAGAATAGAGTTATGGATGATTTCTGCAAAGAAAAAGGTATTAAGAGAGAATTTAGTGTTGCTAGAACACCACAACAGAATGGTGTAGCTGAAAGAAAGAATAGAACACTAATTGAAGCTGCTAGAACAATGTTAGCTGATTCTAAGCTACCAATAAATTTTTGGGCAGAGGCAGTCAACACTGCTTGCTATGTTCAAAATAGAGTTTTAGTTGTTCAGCCTCACAATAAGACATCATATGAACTTTTTAATGGTAGAACTCCTGCAATAGGATTTCTTAGACCTTTTGGATGTCATGTGACAATTCTCAATACCTTAGACCATTTAGGAAAATTCGATGGTAAGGCAGATGAAGGTTTCTTTGTTGGTTATTCTCTTAATAGCAAAGCATTTAGAGTTTACAACACAAGAAAAGAAATAGTAGAAGAAAATCTACATGTGGAGTTCTTAGAAAACAAATCCAATGTAGAAGGTCAAGGACCAAAATGGCTATTTGATTTGGAGTATCTAACAAATTCAATGAATTATGTGCCTTTTGTTGTAGAAACTAATGATTTTGCAGGTTCTTATACAACAAATGAGGCAGAGTTAGAGAAAGATCAAAATGATGTGATAATGCCAATATGGTCAAATTTAATTGTGGAATCAACTTCGAAAACTGATGAATCTTCTTCTAGTAAAGCTAAAGAAGGTGTTGAAGATGAAAGTAAAGAATATGGAACTCAGGAACAACAAAGTGTTTCTGCTGGTAGTATTTCTGTTGCTGCTGGTAGTGTATCTGTTTCTGCTGATGACTCTGCTGATAAGCTTACTGATTCTGCTGTTCGGCCCAAATGACTCTGCTGCTGGCCCTTCAGAAACAAAAGAAGCAGAATTCTCAGATAATGAGGTGGATTTCAACAATCTTCCATCATCTTATCAAGTTCCTACTACACCACAATCAAGAATTCACAAAGTTCATTCCCTGGATCATGTGATTGGAGATATACAGTCAGGTGTGAAGACAAGACAACAATTGAAGTCTTCAGACCAATAAGGGCTTCTTGATGCCCTTTATGCTTCAAAACAGCATGAGCTTTTAAACTCTTGCTTATTTGTATGTTTTCTCTCACAAGCTGAACCAAAGACAATTCTTACAGCCCTAGATGATTCAAGCTGGTTAGAGGCTATGCAAGAAGAGCTTCTTCAGTTCAAGATTCAAAAGGTTTGGGTGCTAGTTGATTTACCTACAGGTGTGAAGGTAATTGGCACTAGATGGGTTTTTAAGAACAAAAGGGATGAAAGAGGAATAGTGATCAAGAACAAAGCTAGATTAGTAGCGCAAGGGTACACACAAGAAGAAGGGATAGATTATGATGAATTGTATGCTCCAGTAGCAAGGATTGAGGCAATTAGGCTGCTTCTAGCTTATGCTTCATTTTTAGGCTTCACAGTCTACCAAATGGATGTCAAGAGTGCATTTTTATATGGTGAAATTGGAGAAGAGGTGTATGTTTCACAACCTCCAGGCTTCATTGACCCATTACATCCAAACAAAGTGTACAGAGTAGTGAAAGCTCTCTATGGCCTTCATCAGGCACCAAGAGCTTGGTATGCAACACTAGCTTCCTACTTATTAGAAAATGGATTTCAAAAAGGAAAGATTGATCAGACACTGTTCATCAAACAGCACAAGAAGGATCTTCTGTTAGTGCAGGTGTATGTGGATGACATTATCTTTGGATCTACTAGGAAAGATATGTGTTTAGAATTTGAGAAGCTTATGAAAGATAAGTTTCAGATGAGTTCTATGGGAGAACTTACATTCTTTTTGGGTTTGCAAGTTAAGCAATCATCTGAAGGCATATTTATTAGTCAAGACAAATATGTTGCAGAGATACTTAGAAAATTTCAATTTGCTGATTCAAAAATAGCAAGCACACCAATGGACTCTGAGAAGCACCTTCTGAAAGATGAAGATGGAGAAAATATAGATGTACACAATTACAGATCTATGATAGGCTCTTTGATGTACCTTACATCATCTAGACCTGATATCATGTTTCCTGTTTGTGTTTGTGTAAGATTTCAAGTTACTCCAAAGGTTTCTCATTTAACTACAGTCAAGAGAATTTTTAGATATCTCAAAGGTCAACCAAGGTTGGGTATATGGTATTCAAGAGAATCTCCTTTTGACTTGGTAGCATATTCGGATAGTGATTATGCTGGTGCTAGCTTGGACAGAAAGTCAACAACTGGAGGATGTCAATTCCTTGGGTGTAGACTTGTCTCATGGCAGTGTAAGAAGCAAACAAGTGTGGCAAATTCAACAACTGAAGCTGAATACATAGCTGCTGCAAGTTGCTCTAGTCAAGTTCTATGGCTTCAAAACCAACTCCTTGATTATGGGTACAATTTTTTAAACACTGTTATTCATATTGATAATAGTAGTACAATTTGTATTATTAAAAATCCCGTGCAACATTCTAAAACAAAACACATTGAAATTAGACATCACTTTATAAGAGACTGCAATGAGAAAAGGTTAATTCAAGTTCTTAAAATTGCTTCAGAACATAATTTTGCAGATCTGCTAACAAAAGCTTTTGATGTTTCAAGGTTTCAGTACTTAGTAGCAAGTATTGGAATGCTTAATCTTTAAATTTTCAATATGATGTGTTTTTGTAAATAAATTTTTGTTGTTGCTGCTGATTTATAAGGTACTGCTAATGTATCATAAGGTACTGCTAAGCACACAAGGTGCTGCTAGTACAAAATTTAAATTGTGTTATTCATATAGTTGGTCTTATGATTATACTAATGCAAGACAAGTACTTTGTATTTTGTTCTTTTGGTTTTAGATTAACAATTTCAGGTATGAATATGTAAACACAAAGGATGTTTTCAAGTGAAATGGAAACAGCAGAATTGAGATATTAGCTGCTGACCATAATAGGTTTATGATGGACTGAGTTTGGGACTTTAAAGCTCCTTAAAACTTCTTTCTTGAAATCTAGTTATGATATTTCACATTGAATTGATGACTTAGTTGATCAGATAGTAACTGATGCAACTCACTTTCTATCATTTTATACTTTTAAGTATAATGTGCAAGTCTGAGGACATCTGATAGAAAGAACAGCTAGTAAAAGTGAATCTAATACTTGTGTTAGAGGCAACAATTACTATGAGCTGGAAACCCTGTCAAGAAAATCTTTTGAATAGATTTATCTTTACACAGGCAGTTATTTATAACTGGTGTGCGTGTGGTATTGCTCTAATTTTATATCCACGATATGTCGTTGTGGTTTTAGCAGTATTCAAGTTTTAAATTTATATTTAGCCGACTTATCAATAACACACACTTTAACGAGCAGTGTACCCGGTCAGTATGAATATAATGGTAAGTAGAGTGTCGATCACTAAGAGTGGAACGTATTATCTAGTTATTCTAATCAGTATTTTAATATCTTAAGTTAGCTATACAACCTAATCTAACGCAAGGGGGTTCAGCCTGAGAGACTGGCACGGTTTGGTTGTGATTAAATATAAACTAAACTAATGAGCACGAATCAGCGAATAGCATACACGTACACAGATAAATACTTGAGACAATAAGAAGACCTGTCCTGATAGTTAAGTAGCTTGTCACTTGTTTTATTGCTAGTTTTATATGAAGTGTATAGTTCGATGCAACGCACCGAGATTAATCCTTTCTCGTTGGCTATAATCTTATCGGCGAGTAAACCCTTAATGATTACTTATGACTATCCTATTTATCTTTCTTCCTACTTTTCTACAGACGATAGAATGCATAGGCGATCTAATAAATAGGCGAGGAAGGGGCATGGTGACCCAAGCAATGCTCAGCTAGACACAGAGGTTATCAATGCACTAATAAAAGTCACCAAAGACATCAACATATAAACTTTAATTGATGGGAAAGCAATTTTAAGGGGAGTTGAAGTGCATGATTAAATCAATGTCACAAGCCCATCAATCCTGATGAATTAAAGTGTACTAATACAATAAAACAAAACTACTTAATGAATTTAATACATGCAGGACCTTCTTACAGCTCTTGTATCTTCGTTCAAGGTGTGTCTTGTGCTGCTACTTCGTCTGAATTCGGCTTAGGGTTTCTTCTGTCTCGTACTTAGCTAAATTGTCGAACTCCGAAATTCATCTGACTTTGGGGTATTTATAGTTTCTGTCTGAGGGCTAGATGCGGCGCATAGGATAAGTAGATGCGGCTCATTGACTTAACTTCGCGTGGGGTCCAAGATTAATATATTCAGGAATATTCGTACACCGCCAGAAGATGCGGCGTAACTCCATTCTTGTATGCGGCGCATGTCCTTTGCCGTCTTGGATCGTAGTTTGTGAAATCTTGATAGTGATGCGCCGTATATAATAAGTAGGATGCGGCGTATTTGGAGCAGAATGATCTTGATCTTGTACATTTCAGTAGACTCTTAACTTCTTGCTTGTTTTGCTCCATAATTAGTCCATAATCGCCAAGTTTCACATAATACTTGTTTTTACCTGAGAATTACAAAAGTAAACATTAACGTATCAATTCTCACAGATAATATAATAAAACAAGTCAAATAAATAGGATAAATGATGGTAATAAAATGTACTTATTTGAGTTCATCAATAACTGAAAAATATTGGTTCTCACACAACCAGAGGTTGCTTTAAACCAAAATGCTGATTAAGTGTCTGTTATACACTTGATTCCTTCAAAATGGTTGAAAGTAGTATGATTTTTCAATTCTAAAATCATGAACATACTACTAAGTCAAATGATTTCTTAAAAGGATTTTCAAGGATTCACAAAAACCATCCATTAATGGATAATGAATCGAAATGTCCACTGATTCACCTCTCATAGGAGTTGACACACCTAGAAGTGATGAGGGCAGTAACTTAAACTCTTAAGGAATTGATGGCTTCATGTACAACATTGTCTGACAACAAGTTCTAAATGCTGGATCAGATGATAAGGAAAGATTTAAAAGTACATAGTGAGATCTTCCAAACAAGGGAGGAAGAAACAAAAGTCATTTGCTTCAGGGGAGGTAACAATCTCAGGGGAGGAAATAATGGCCCAGAAAAGGAAGATAATCCAATAAAAGGAAGGAGAAGACAAGAGCATACAAGATGATGAGGAGGTTGAAAATGACAAGAACATTCCAAAGGAGAAAGTTCTATCTAGATCAAACGAAGAAAAGTTTCAATTTCACTTCAAAGACATGCTGGTTAGATGATTTCACTTGTTGAAACAAGCATCCAAGATACACAGCATCATTGCCTCTTATAATTCCTCCATCCAAGGAAATTGCACCATCTTTTAGTCCAAGTTTGGTTCAATATGTTTTGATATTGTTAAAGTCAAAGAAGAGCAAAGTAGATGAATTACTGAGAAGATATTCAATCTTGAAGAACATAAGTGTTTGAAAGATCTTCAATCCAAGATTTAATTCAGAAACATGTTTAAATGGATTCACATGTTTAGGGAAGGATTGTTGGGAATTAAATATTCAAGATGTTTAATATCGGGTTCTAATCCAAGAAATACTCTAAGTGTAATTTTGCTGCTAGTGCAAAATGGTTTCTGCTGATAATGTTGATTCTGCTGATAGAACATTTCACTCTGCTGATAGTGATAAATGTCTCTGCTGATAGGCTTAAAGATTCTGCTGATGGATTCTGCAGATAGCGATAACTTGTTCCTGCTGATAGTGAACACTCTGCTGATGGTTGGATAAGATCGAAAAGATATTTATTGTATTTTGGTCAACAATATACGATAGATAATATCTTACTCCATGTGCTTAGTTAACAAGTTGTATACATAGATACATGTTGTATCTGATGTACTGACACTCAATAGGATAAGTTAACAAAGTAAGTCGGTTCAAGACTTTAAGCAATATGTAAAGATCTTTTGACTATAAAAGAGATCTTAGTTGTGATATTATAGAATAGACAGAACATAGAAGTTAAGTTAGTTCATGCATATGTTATTTTAGAACACTCATAACTGTTAGAACAAACATAAATATATCACAAGTGATAAAAACATAAGATTCAAGGTTGTAACCCTAGTGATAATTCAAGATCACTCGTATTATTATCTTTAATAATATTGAATCGTTTGGTGATAATCTTTATGTGTTCATTGCTAACTAACAAACATAACAATTCCATTTCCATAACATATACAACCTTCTAAGTTTGGTTGAGTGAATTCCGCGCACTTAATCATTTTAACACAACATATCATACACACAAAGTTACAAGGTTTAACCACCTTAATCGTGTGTCCAGGATTCTAGCAACATTTAAGTCCAAAACATCACATTTTTTATTAGATTGCATATTTAAATCACATTCTCTCCCCCGATCAGAAATTTCAAACCCTTTGAGATTTTGTGATCCCAATTGATTTAAATAAGTTTAGAAAATGTGGGAGAAAATGTGGTCAGGTTTAATATGTGCTGATAATGGAACATACTAATGCTCCCCCTCAATCAATGAGGGAGAATGTTAGTGTCAGGTATGATAAATTTGAAAGATATTTGAATTAAAAAGTCATACACTGACACATAACAACAAGTTTCATTAAATTCACTGCTTATTATGTACAAAGTGACTTGTTTTGATGATATAAAGTTTTTGAAATCACTCTCCCCCTCAATCGATGACCCGTTTTCTATTTAAAGAGCTGTAGTCATTGATTGAGTGATAGATTTTTGATGAAAAACTTCAAGTCTGATTGATTTCCAAAGAAAAATTCATGGTACCACCAAGTTTAGCACAAATACTTTCCTGAAGAATCATAGATTGAAAAGTATTTGCGATGTAAAGAAGACTTCTCTTCTTATACGAAAAATGATGCACTGAAACGTACATCAAATCGAGGAAACATGGATATAAAGTAATCCATGCCCGGGTGAACTTCACCCAGTGGGAGGAACAGCCGTCTTTTTGGCGACGTGCTTTCCCCATAATGAAGAACGGGTTACAGTCTGAAGTAACTGCAAGCCGATATGACATGTTTTAACCATTTAATTTTAACTTCTGCTCGAGCTTCATTTAAAGACCCGTGTCATTATTGAATGACATTTCTAGGACCATAAATGTTATCGATAAACAAAAGACATGCCTAGAAGAACTATTTTTTGTATTTTTGTGTTTTTCTGATTTTTATGGTTTTTATAGGTTTTATATTTTTCTATTTTCTTTTTGGTTTAAAATATATACAAATATATACAAGGATATATGAAGCAAATCCCTTACTCCTCGTTTTCTTCTTGAAGACACTTGAGGGTTTCTAGCGTCAAACTCTTCATGCCAAGTCGCGGGAGAATAAATTGGAATCGTTCTCTCGGGAGTGCCTTAGTGAAGATATCAGCCAACTGAAACTCAGTCCTTACGAAGTAAAGTTCAACCACTCCTTTCTCAACCTGTTCCCTTATAAAGTGATGTCGGATGTCGATGCGCTTTGATCGGGAGTGTTGGACATTGTTGCAGCAAAGAGCTATAGCACTTTTGTTATCACAATACAGAGGGATCTTGTTATATGCAAAGCCATAGTCCGATAGTTGAGATCTCATCTATAGGATTTGAGCACAGCACGCAGACATGGCAATGTATTCAGCCTCCGTGGAAGATATAGATGTACTCATTTTCCTCTTAGATGACCAGCTTACTAACTTTTCCCCCAGAAACTGAGCACCTCCCGACGTACTTCGACAAGTATCTTGACACCCCGCATGGTCTGCATCTGCATAGGCCGTGAGTGCCATGGCGGTGTCCTTAGGATACCAGAGACCCATGTGAATAGTCCCTTGAAGGTATCTAAAGACCCGCTTTACTGCTTCCAGATGCTTTTTGGTGGGATTAGACTAGTACCGAGCATACATGCATACTGCGAACAAGAGATCTGGCCTACTAGCGGTGAGATACATTAGGGATCCAATCATACTTCGAAACTTAATTTGATCAACAGGGATCCCAGAGAGGTCTTCATCCAACTTCGATCTCTCAACCATAGGAGTGTCAACAGGATTACTTGAATCAAATCTAAATTTCTTTAATATTTCATTCGCATATTTGGATTGATTAATGAAGATGCCTCCGGGACTTTGAGAGATTTGTAAACCTAAGAAAAACGACATTTGTCCCATCATAGACATTTGGAACTTAGAACTCATCTCGTTAGAAAACCGATCACATTCCATAGGGTCAGAGGAGGCAAAAATAATGTCATCTACTTAGATCTGAACGTGAAGTAGATGTTTGCCTGTTTTCCTAGTGAATAGTGTAGGATCAACAACACCTTTGGAGAATTTGTTTGCCAGAAGAAACTTAGACAAAGTGTCATACCACGCCCCAGGTGCCTGCTTTAAGCCATAGAGGGCCTTCTTCAAGCGATAGACGTGATTAGGACGATTAGGGTCCACAAATCCTTTAGGTTGACTGACATAGACTTCCTCTTTCAAATCACCATTTAAGAATGTTGTCTTTACATCCATTTGGTAGACTGTCATATTCTGACTGGCAGCATTAGCGAGAAAGATTCTGATGACTTCAATTCGAGCAACCGGTGCAAATGATTCTTCAAAGTCTATGCCCTCTTCTTGACGATACCCCTTTGCAACAAGTCGTGCCTTATTTTTAAGAACATCACCATGCTCATCGAGTTTCACTTTGAAGATCCACTTTATAGCGATAATCATTGCACAGTCTAGAGGAGACACTAATTCCCATACTTCAAGTCGATCAAACTCATGAATTTCTTCTTGCATTAGAGTAAACCAGCAGTCTTTAGACAAAGCATCTTTGAAATCTTTGGGTTTGACTTTAGATAGTACAGAATTAAAGAAGCACCACAATGCATCGGTGGCAAGTTGCTTCCGTGTGGATATCGGACGAGAAGGATTTCCAATGATGTTGTCAATCGGATGATCATTAGTCCATTTTCTGAGATGTTCATGTGGTTGATGGTAGGGAACTGAGGTAGCTGTGTTAGGATCCCCTGAAGAAGATATCTCAGTAGGAGATTCAGGGGCAAATATGTTCTCGAATGGAACATCATCAGCAGGAGCAAAAGGATTTACTTCAAAAGAATTGTCAACTGCAGAGCCTTGTTGTACCGAAGGAGATTGAATATTTGATGATGATGGTGAGTGACTGGCAGATGGTACATTTTGGCTGATTGAGACAGATACAGATGGACCCTCTGAGTTTTGTGAAATTGGAGCATCAACAATTGGAGGTAAAGGTGGAGCTTCAGTCGTAGTATCAACCGTTGGTGGCTCAAAGTATTCATCAAACATTGGATCAAACAAATTCTTTAACTCTTCACTGGTAGGGGGTACATAAGGAACTGCAGGAGTGGGATGTTGTACAAGACCTGAACTAATTGGTCCTGGAAACAAAAGATTAGGTGCGGGTCCAGAACTTGTGTGTCCAGGAACCGTTTGCTCAGTCAGCTCATCGAATGTCACGTGAATGGTTTCCATAATTTTTCGGGTTCGTTTGTTGTAGATTCGGTATCCCTTGCGATCTGGTGCATATCCAACGAAGAATCCTATGTCTGCTTTAGCCTTTAGTTTTCCCAGATCCTGACTGTCGTTTGTTGGGTAGCATAGAGCACCGAACACTCGTAGAAAGGAAAGATCTGGTTTCTTGCCATGTATCAGCTCATAAGGAGTTTTGTTGTGAAGAGTATGTATCAAGGATCGGTTTTGGGTGTAACACGCTGTGGCAATTGCTTCTGCCCAAAAAAAATCGGTGCCTTGGAAAATATCACCATGGTTCGTGCAGCTTCCACAAGAGTACGATTTCGTCTTTCAACAATGCCGTTTTGCTGAGGAGTACGCGGAACACCTTTCTGGTGAGTTATGCCAATACTTTCATAAAATTGAATGGGTTGTTTGTTAACAAACTCAGTTCCATTGTCCGTACGGATGATTCTGACAGTTTTGTTGAGTCTCACTTGTAGCTGTTGACAAGTTTGATGTTAACCTCTGGAGTCTCGTCCTTGGTTCTCAAAAACTTCACCCATGTAAACCGAGAGTAGTCGTCGACCACCACAAGAATATATCTCTTCCCATTTATACTATGCACTCTCATTGGTCCACACAGATCCATGTGAAGGGTGTGAAGAACTTCCATGATGGTGTTGACAGTTTTGGGTTTGTGAGTATGCTTCTTGCTTTTGCCCAGTTGACACGCAGAACAAAGATGATCCTTTTCAAACTTCAATCTGGGCATACCTCATACAAGATCCTTGCGAGTAAGTTCATTTATGGTGCCAAAGTTTAAGTGATTTAAACGACGGTGCCAAAGCCATGATTTGTTCTTTGAGGCCTTTGACAGCAAGCAAATGGGAAAGGACCGCATCATGTCTTCAATAGAGATGGTGTATAGATTAGTGCCACGACTACCTTTAAGGAGATCAATACCATCCAATTCTCTGACGAAACATGTGTGTTTTCTGAAAGCAACTTCAAGATCTGAATCACAAAATTGACCAACAGAGAACAAATTGTGCCCAAGTCCTTCTACGTAGTATACCTTGGAAATTACACTGTCACCAAAAACATAATCTCCATAACCCATAATTGCCCCAAAATGGTCATTCCCGAATCTAATTGTCCCAATAAAATTATTCACGAAATTCTTGAGCCGTGAGCGATCCCCGGTCATATGTTTTGAACAGCCTGAGTCCAAATACCAAAGGACGATTTGTACGACCTGCATTTGAAAACAGACAACGATGGATAACTGAAAAAGGTGGATCCCCATGTGCAACTAGGGTCCGTTTGGTTAGCACAAACAAATTCTGGAACTACAGGAGTCATAGATGCCATGGAATTCACAGTGGAAACTTCACTAGTAGCAATAATTGACCTAGTTACATGACATTGTGTCTCTAGAGGGAAAATTCGACCAGTTGGCTTCCATTCCTTAACAGTCACTACTTTATGATTAGTCATTCTAGTTAAGGGGAACTGATCTCCTAAAGTGAATTT
Organism: Artemisia tridentata subsp. tridentata; assembly: GCA_021014915.2. Classification (NCBI taxonomy): domain Eukaryota; kingdom Viridiplantae; phylum Streptophyta; class Magnoliopsida; order Asterales; family Asteraceae; genus Artemisia; species Artemisia tridentata. The sequence goes on from CP139505.1 coordinate 35,809,850, forward strand.
TCTTCTAGTGGGTCTCCATTGATAACCAACATGAGCAAACAATTTTCCTGTTGCTTTCCAAATTTGCTTAATCAGTTTAGGTTTCCTAACATTCTTAACTAGGGATTTTTGAGAAGACATCAAGAATGACACAACACATTTATCATGATTACCAGAAATTAAGCATTCATTACATGTCTTACAAATAGCATTAGAATTCGAATTAATTACAGTACGCTTATAGCTAATACTAGAATCAACACGATTCTTTTTTATCAAATCAAACTTATTGTTCCTAAGGTGGACTTCTACTTTCTTCTCATGAGCACTCTTAGCTGGCGCAGTCCTATCTTTCTTTGTATTGCGACTAGGCTTTGACCCGCTAGCTTTAGTGTCACTGTTTACTCCTGTAGAAGCAATGATGGGAACATTAGTTTGTTTCACTGCCATTTGTTTTTCTAGTTTTGATGTGCTGGGTTCAGATGTTTTCAGTAGTACATCAAAGGTAACATGCTTGTTCTTAGTCATTGAGGAAGATGCAATAAACCTATCTCGCTTGTTATCAATCTCAAAACATGTGCCAATGACGTATTCTAAGAGTTCCTGAGATCGTTTAGTGAGGAAGCAGGCATCTATAACTGCACTATCTAGTGGTTTCTCTATCCTATCCTCTTCTACGGTCTCACGAAGAATGTCCAGACTATCCTTAAGATGAGTGAGATAAACTTGATGAGCTGACCTATTGTTTCTAAGAGGAGGCAGAATAGTCACAGCATCAATTGCATATTTTCAACAAGCAGAAACCTTTGGAACAACATTTTCACTAGTGATGATTGGCATTTTCCCTTTCACCTGAGTCTTTAGATTCTCAATCTCATTTAGCAAAGAAGTTATCTTTTCATTGTGATTGTTACGTGTGACTTTAATCGAGTCATATAAGTCTTTGTAATGCTGTTTGATTTTTGAATTTTCAGCTTGAAAACACTCATTTTCACATTGTAATTTATTGATGGTGTCTTGATAGTGAAAATTCTGAGAATCTGAAGACGATGGTTTATGGGTGCCAATCACATCACTCTTATTTGATTATAATTGTGCAATTTGGGCCCTCAATTTTTGAATCGTGTTAGTGTGAGCTTGAATTTTTTTCATCACGTTTGCTTAATTCAAAATATGCATCAAATTCAGGAGCATCCAAAGATGTCTTGGCATTTGAAATTTTAATTCTTTCTTCTAAATGTTGATATTTTAATTGCAAATTAAGATTATCAACCTCTAGTTTTGAAAAATCCCTAACCATGTTATCATGGTCATCGTTTTGGATTTTCTCATGCAATTTTAAATTCTCCCCCTCAAGCTCAACAACACGAATCTGGGTAACATTCAATGCCATAGACAACTCATGAAATTGACAAGCAGTTAATGCAGAATCAGTAGCAGTATAAAATACATCCTGTGCAATACATCTAGCAATCAAATTCTCATTGGTGATGAGAACATTCTTTCTTTCAATCTCACAGCATTTAAGATCAATAGCATTTTGTTTTCCCATGTTTTCCATTTCTTTAAACACTGCTTTCATTTCTTTTACTTCAGTTTCAAGGGTTTTTTGCATGCCCTCAAAATGTTGTTTGAGTAGTTTAAAAAATGGAATAACCTCAGTTAAGTAGCACTGTTTTGTTAGTTCAAAACCCCTTTACCCTTAAGTAATTCCCGTTGACGTAATTCTCTTCTTACATGTTTTATCAAAATCAGCAAATAGTTGACAAAGAACATATATGCTAATTAGAGTTTTACATTCTGTGGGAAGAGTTAGAGGAACTAAGTGCATGGGTGTATTGGGTGGGTACACCGTTGCAGCAGCAATCTTTCTAAAGGGTGGAGTCTTGGCTTTAAGTTCTTCGGCCTTTCTCTTTTCAACGTCTAAAGACCAAAATATTTGTTCAGGCGTCAACTTAGTTTGAGGTGCAAAAACAGTCAATCGGTTCTCCTCATAGTAATTATGGGGTTTGATTATGACTCGATTTGCTATACATTTGGGATCCTTCATTTTTTCAGCCAATCTTTCTCTATTTATTACTTATATCTCTCATTAGTCTCTTCAAACGATGACACATCAAGAGGGCCATAACCAGGCTTAAGCAGTACATTTCCATCATATAAGGAAGGTTGGGCTACTTTAGCACTCCTAAGAAAAGCTAATTTAGGTTCACCTACATTCCTTTCACTATGTTCATCACACAAAATTTTTATGCTTTTGAATCATTTGAGCAGTTTGTCTGGTCTGGTCTTGTGTGTACAACTTGTTTTCGATCTTATTCTTTAACGTTTTAAGTCTGGAAAAATCATTTAAGAGTTTTGTTTCTTTTTCTTTGAAATCATGTTTTAATGTAATTACACTTTCTTGGATCTCCTGTTTTTTGTTTAACAGTTTGATCAAGTTGTTTTCGTAAAGAATATAACTCCTTTTTCAATGTTTCTTCCCTTAAATTACGTTCTGTTATGAATGTACGCATTTGACTATCCATTTTCTGCTCACGTTCAGTTAGCTCAAATTTTGCACGTTGTTCATATATGGCCACCTGATCTTTATAGATGTTAAGTCTAGTGGTCAAGGTGTCATCAGGGATAAACACGGTGTTCTCATGCAACTCACAAGCATTATCTACAATAGAAGATGCACTACTTGGTACAACAGACACGTCGTTGTGATTCACATATTTTTCATATGGAATAACATTACTATTTTCCATATCAACAGTATATGATTCAACAGCATCTGTCTGTTGTACTTTGTTAGGAATCTTCTGTTCATCTACCATGTTATATGTGTCATAAAGCTTTAGTACCTCAGATATGATAGATTCATTGGAAGGACCAGCTTGTTGTGGTGATGAGACTGCAGAAGACAGATTAGCCATGAAGATGGTTTGAGCAGTGGGTTTGATAACGCTCATTTTGTACATGTTTTTATAGCGTTATTTGTGTGTTTTTATATGAAATTTAGTTATGTTTATGATTGTTTTATGCTTAAAAGTTGTTAAAGATGTGTTCAAGCCGAGGTACAAGGAAATATCAAGAAAGACGAAGAAAAGCTATAAAATTCAAGTAAATGTTGAAGAAAAGATCGTCAACAAAGATATTGATTCATGATATGATTATTTCCATTGTACGTGAGAGGGATGAAAGGATAAAGTCAAGATTAAGAGCCAAAAAGTATATTGAAAGTTGGAGTTTCATGCTAGCTCGAAGTTAAAATTATGTGCAAAAAGTTGGTTTCAAACCCAAGGTCTACCTTCCAAACCCAAGGCCAAAGAAGGGACCCCAGGCCTAAGGTCCAGGAGCTCGACCCAAGGTTTAGCCAATGTCCAGACCCAAGGTTTACACTTCAGACCCAAGGTTTAGAGAAATTCTGAGTTGAAGAGTTGCATTAACTCTTAACTTTAACCACCATAATGGCTTGAGTCCGATCATTACCCTCTTCTTTATGATTATTGAAGTCACATTTTAGTTTTTGGGGTGTTTTACAAGCTTAAATAAGGCCCTAATCACCCATTTGTGACACAACACTTACAATCAAACCTTACACCATAAGGATTTGATCATATTACTTTCTAACCCAAAAGAGCTCAACAATCTCTGCCATTCTTAAGGAAGATCACTACTAGAAGAGGTGGAAGATTCCCTTGTTCAATTGGAGGCCTCAAGGAGTGCTATAACTCTTTCATTACTCATTGTAATCTTACTTTTGGGCAATTTTCTTTATTATTAATTAATCATGTTGGACTTGTTTAAGTTGAATACAATGTTATGTTTTATGATGATGCTTGTTATGGAATGATTCGTGATACTTGTTTGGGGATGACGTGACTTTTTGTATGAATGTTGGACGTTTAGATGGTTAGAAAAAGTGATTATTTTTATGGGTTTGTTTAAATATAATTCGTGTTCTAAAACTTGTTGGTTAAATATTGTTGAATTAAAGGTTGAAAAGATTTCTAATGATTGTTTAATTCCAAGAGTTAGTGACAAACGAATTGGTATTTGATAAGTGACGCATATCAAATATGCAAGTTTTTAAATGGATTCAGAAATATTTAATCACGAGATTGGGTTGAAAATACTCGTAAGAACTAATTTAACTAATCGACTTTTTCATACATTTGATTACTGATGATGTACCCTCCGAACGGGTCGAAGGACTCCCCTTAGAGCTTGTAGAAAGCCCTCCCTTCGGAGGCCCAGGTTAATCTCCTAACACGTTTCATTGGCGTAAAACCATTCGCCTGCGAACTGGTTACCATGTGGGAATCCGCCAATCGAAGCCTTAAGCCCTTCGGGGTATCTCCTACGAAGGAACTAGCACGAAGGACAATCCTGACCTGGTCAAACCCACGTCTCCTCTTCCCTTGGCTTTCCCGCCAAAACAGAGATCGTGGGCTACAAAGCCCTAGCGGTTACCACAAATCATGGGACGCCCCCATGATCTCTGAAACATGTGCAAACCGCCCACTAAGGCCTATTTCTCCCCTATAAATAGCTTAGTCGGGCATGAACAATGTAAGTTAACTTCACTCTCTCAATTTATGACCTACTTATCATCACACATACTTACTCGCACGCCGGAGGTGGTTCGCAGGGTCCAACCCCTGCGCAATCACTTAACGTAGTGTCTTCGTATTTCTTATTTCAGGTTAAGAACAAGCTTGGCGCAATCTCAACACCCCATTATTCCTTTGATCACCATCGAAGGCTTGGTTGTGCAATTATTTGTTCAATCAGTGGCGCCATCCGTGGGACCGCTACAATTGGTCTCGTTATTTCCAAGCTTATAACCAACCAACTACTTTCACTATTATTCCGGCATGGATCAAGGGAGAGAAGATACTCCCCCACCGGGTTTCTCTACCTTAGCACCAATACCAATCAACGACTCTAACAACCTTCCCCCAATAACCGCATCCACGTTCACAACACGTTCTCACCCAGAAACAACACCCAACCATCATGCTTCGACATCAGCCAATCCGGAGCCCATTATTAGCCCAGCCTTTGTCGAAGCCAACCACGAAGTGTTGGAATCCCTCCTAAGGGCTCGTAAGAGGCAAGTCAGGAATTCTGAGATGCGAAGGGAGTTGGAATACTCAAGTGATGAGTATGATGAAGAAATGGAGATGGAACCTAGGCCTCCGACCCAAGGAGCAACTCTATCGGCCTTAAGGATTGGGTCTCCAGTCAGTCGAAGGCTAAGCAGAAGGTCCGTTGGTTTCGAAGGAGTTCCCGAGAGGGCTCCGACAAGGAGAGAACAGGCGGTTACCAAAGGCTCTAACGGTAGGAGCCAACGAAGGGAAGAAGTGGGGTGACTTTGCCTCCATTGCTAGTAGCTCATCTTGGAAGGACTGAAGCTAGGGTTCCGTTGCAGCCTTCTCACGCATCAGGCGTAGAAGGCAATCCGCCTACAATTAATATGGGAGGAAATCTTCCTCCCAATGGATGCAACGGAGAGCCTTCCCAACTCTCAGCAATACCAGCCATGAACAGGATAGGTTCGGGGAATGTCTGGACATTAGCAGGATGTCGTGCAAGTCGCTGATACAAGGGCTCGCTCCTTACCTCGTAGGGCAAAGGGTCATTATATTTCTTCTCATCATACATAAACGCTTCGTCAAGCAAAGCTAGGTACTCGGACGGTATAATTGTACTTTCAACATAAAAGAATTGACCTTTCCAATTTCTTATATTCGAAAAGGGCTTCGTCACAAGGACGGGAACATCATGTTCACCTCTTTTGGCAATAGTCACCCAATCCCCGCCGGGATACAAATTTACAAAACCCCTAAGAACATCTAACGATGGCTCATGCCCGTAAGCTTTACACATCACAATGTAGGTGGTCAGTTTGGCTAGCCCAAAGGGGTTAAATATGGAAATGTGCACCTTATAGTATTGCAAAAACTCAAGAATCAAAGGATGAAGGGGAATCCGAAGGTTTGACTGGGTAAATGCGTGCACATACAAGCCCACATACCCTGCGGGGGCATCAAAAACATTTTGTCTTTTACTGGGAAGTATGATTTTGAGCCCAGCAGGTAAGGGGTAATCATGAAGGAAATCAGATAATGCTGCTTTTGATAAAGTGCATGTTTGTTCCCTAATTATTCTTTTTGCTGCCATACTCATGTCACTATAAAAAAGTATAAAGATCAAAGAGATAGGATGGAAATTTTACCTTTTCGTTACAACGGAAGCACAAGAACACAGAGTGCTGTGTGTGTATTTTGGGAGAAAGGTTAAAGTGATCTAGGGTTTACTGTGTTAAGAGTTTAAATACCCATCATGCCTTTAAATCCTGGTCATACACGTGTTTATTTACCCTCTTATGCAAACAGATTTCAAACAAATTCAAAAATTGAATTGACGTTTCACATTTACCGAAGATTGGGTTATTAAGGCTAATGGAAGGATAATGATTAACCCGCATTAAATGCACGGGTTAGTTGGACATTTATTTTATTTTTTCTTTTTTCACAGAAGTGTAATTTAATGGGTGTAATACATGTAGATTTTTTGAGTCGAATGCAATATATACTCTTACGTATATATCACTTTTGACTGGGGGGCTTGATGATGTACCCTCCGAACGGGTCGAAGGACTCCCCTTCGAGCCTGTAGAAAGCCCTCCCTTCGGAGGCCCAGGTTAATCTCCTAACACGTTTCATTGGCGTAAAACCATTCACCTGCGAACTGGTTACCATGTAGGAATCCGCCAATCGAAGCCTTAAGCCCTTCGGGGTATCTCCCACGAAGGAACTAGCACGAAGGACAATCCTGACCTGGTCAAACCCACGTCTCCTCTTCCCTTGGCTTTCCCGCCAAAACAGAGATCGTGGGCTACAAAGCCCTAGCAGTTACCACAAATCATGGGACGCCCCCATGATCTCCGAAACATGTGCAAACCGCCCACTAAGGCCTATTTCTCCCCTATAAATAGCTTAGTCGGGCATGAAAAATGTAAGTTAACTTCACTCTCTCAATTTACGACCTACTTATCATCACACATACTTACTCGCACGTCGGAGGTGGTTCGCAGGGTCCAACCCCTGCGCAATCACTTAACGTAGTGTCTTCGTATTTCTTATTTCAGGTTAAGAACAAGCTTGGCGCAATCTCAACACCCCATTATTCCTTTGATCACCATCGAAGGCTTGGTTTTGCAATTATTTGTTCAACCAATTACAAAAAGAGCTAGCGTAGTGGGATGAGGTTTGGCCGAAAGGACTCACCCATGAAATTAGTAGAAACATGGATTTTCTTGATATGACCCATTGACTAGAAGTCCTTATGAAAATTGATATGTGCCTTCTAAGTTTCACCCAAACATGTTGATGAAGCGAAAAGTGAACCACTTTTAGGGGGTCATTTAAGCCCTAAATCGTATTTATTTGATCAAATATTGCCCTAAATCGTTCCTTTTGTCATTTTAGGTACTTTGGAGGCGAAATCTGGAAAAGGAAGCATTTTGGACGTTTTTGGAGCATAAAAGTGAAGAAAACGACAAAGTCTCCAAAGTTGCTGGAAAAGTACTCTTGACGGCGTCAAGGATTGCTCCTGACGGCGTCATGTCTTGGCAAAAAAGGTGGATATGAAAAATACACATGATAAGCCAGGGAATTTTACAATGGAAAGTCTGACGGCGTCACCCTTTAAGGTGATCAAGGCCATTACGGTTTAAGTTAAAGCGAGACGGCGTCAAGCACATTTCTGACGGCGTCAAGCCTTGATAAGCCAGGGAAGATTTTGGAGGACTAAAGAGGGACGGCGTCAGGAAGGCCATCCGGGAACCTTAAACGCGGCGAGGTGACGGCGTCAAGATCTACAACGTGACGCCGTCAGATACTAAACTCTATATATAGTTTTGCAATTTTTATTCATTGTGTGGAACTTATTGTGTGTAACTTTGTGAGGAGAAACCCTAGACGAATTTCTGCCATTTTTAAGGGTTTTCATACCCTTGGATCTCCTATGTTTAATTGAAGATAAGTTATCATTTAATCATTCAATATGTCTATGTGTTGTTTGATTATATCTTGTTCTTGTCTTTTAATTAACATGCTAGGCTAGATTTATCTTGTGTTTGCTTAGATCTAATGAAACCTAACTATTGATTATTGGTTATTAGTGTGTTATTAATTGTATTGGATGATTGTTTATCGATGTTAGGCTTAAGAAAACTGGCTAACCTCCTATACGGTAACTTGCTTGAACGTCTTAAGAAGCATGAACCAATGCGTACTAGGTTATTATGGTTGTATTTAATATATGAGCGAATTCTAGTGATCCCATGTTAGGAGCTTCCTAGCCGGCTCGACATAGGAGTGAAGTAGGAGCTTATAGAGTTGGGGAAGTACGTACGCCACCCCACGATTGGTATTAAGGAATACACCCGTCATCCACGCAATTAATACACACTAATCAACCAGTAAAAGATAGTTAGGGAGTAAGGAAATCTAAGTAAACACATTTCTCTCCATATAAGTTTCACCACCTTTTCATTTTCAGTTATTTTATTTTATTTGCATTTGTAGTTATTTGGGTTAGTTGACTAGCAACTAATTCCGCCCACTCCTTCAAACCCGAGATTTTACTTGCTTTCATTAAAATATAAAAATACAAAAAAGAATCTTCCCTCACCCTTAGACCTATTAGAGTAGTTTTTCAATCCTAACGACACTATTCCCTGTGGAGAACGATCAATCCCCCGTACTTACCACTACACTATACTACATCGGTCAGGTACACTGCCTGGTGGGGTTGTAAGCTTCTTGAGATCCCTCGAGAGGTAAAACCTGTTGTAAGGTCGCAAAACCACGCATCAAGTTTTTGGCGCCGCTGCCGGGGAATAGTTATTGTTTAGGTTGAATTTTTATTTTATTAGGTCTACTCACTAGATTCCTTTCTAGTGAGATTTTTATTTTATTTTTCTAGATTTTCTTTAGTCTATCTTATTTCTTTGTACTTTTGTTTGTGATACCTTCCACTTACCTCATGAGTAATAGTGATCGTTTGATCCCTGTTATTCGTATTTTCCGCCGTGCAAACTTCCAACTACCCGTTCCCGCCCCCATCGTAGAAAACAACAACCTTTCACCCGACCACCACTTTGGTAACGATTCTGAGATGGAGGAGTCTGACCATGAGAATGACTATGCAGTTAGTCTATTTTACGACTCAGACTCCGATGAGGATGCTGGTAATGGAGAAGTAGTTAACGAGGAATGGAGAAAAGAGGAAATTGATCCCTTTAAGTATGTTGACCCTAGGACTAAGATCGAAAAGGATAGCCTCTTTAACATGCAATTTCCATGTAAGATTGGTTATCATAGTTTTCATGCTTATCTTAACTCATCTTTGCCTATGAACATTATCTCTCGCGCTAATTATAATAAAATCATGGTAGATGAGCTAGAATATCAAGGAGATAACATTGTTGCTAGGATTGAGCCACTACACGTATTCGTAGGAAGTTTTGTGTATTTGGTGGATTTTATGGTTATGGAGAACTTAGGAGAATTTATTGATGACAAATTAACCCAAGTCATTTTTGGAGAACCCTTCAAAAGGTTGACCAACCTTGACAAAAAACTTGTGGACGGGTTAATTACATTCTCGGATGGGGATGAAGATTTTGTTTAACAAATGCCCCGATCACATCCTAGGTTTAAGAACTTCTCTATTGAATCGTGCAATAGACTTGTGCCTATTGACTTGTTAAGTGAGAATGATAAGAGAAAGGGGCTCAAATATCCACATGAGAAAAATAAGAGATATTATCATGGATGTCTGGAGCTGAATGATGAATACAAGAAAGATGAGGCAACAATTAGATGGCTCACACTCGGATACGTGAGCATAAGCGACACTAGATGAGCCTGACTTTGAGTCTAGCTACAAGACTCGTTAATAAAGAAAAGCGCTTCTTGGGAGGCAACCCAAGCTTTATTTGCTTTGTGTGTTTATTTATTTGCTTGTTTGATTTTATTTGCTTCCGTATGTATGTTTAATTTTTATTATTATTGATTCATGTTCGAAACTAATTTGTGAAAATGCTTTATCTTGTTTTTAACTTCGTCTTAACTACATATAAAGGTATTTTGCAAAAGATAAGTGTAAGGGAAATCCAAATCGGTTTATTAGAACACAAATGAACATGAATCGTAATAATAATTAAATTAACATACATATTAGTAATTGTTTGAGTCAAATGCTTGTATCGAGTCTTAATGATGTTTTGCAGGAATTCCAGGAAGTAAGGTATAGGTTTTTCCAGAAATTTTCCGGAAACTTAACATGAAAATTCTGTCAGATCATTTCTGACGGCGTCAGGCTTTACAACCTGACGGCGTCAGGTTTTAATTTTCTGAAATTTTTGAAAGTTTTGTTTTCATAAAATGTTTTATTAAATATATAACTTATAAACTCCAGGAATTTGCAAAATTATCATTCCACAAGCATTATATCCTTATATAGAATTTATCCCGCCGATGTTATGCAGGTTTTCGTGTTTGTTTTCTCAGGTTTAACAGGTTATTTTGGACAAGGAGATGTTTGTGGAATCAAGCTTTTGGCGATGCATTAGTCATGAAGCGTCAACATTACCTTGGAAGAAGATCTAACCATATTACCCCTTTATCCACCGAACGAATCAGGGGAGTATTTGATTTCATTCTTTTACCTTATTACTTTTACATCTTGTTATTTGAACATTGGGGACAATGTTCATCTTAAGTGTAAGGGGGGGGGTAAAGTACGATAAGAGAATGCTTTTACGCTTGATTTTTGTTTGTTTAATAGTAGATGTGTAATAAAACTGAGAGAAATACCTGTTAGGGCAATTTTAGTGCCAAATTTAAAATTTTTTACAACATATAGGAGTGAAACTTTGATCTTAATGAGCATCTCACGGATAGGAGTTATATGACTAGCACAAAACCGTACCACTAAAAAATTTTCCACCCCCAAATATGTGAGGTTCGCCCCTAGAATTGGTAGGAAAAGCATTTATGCTATGATGTGTGTACCGGTAGCACTTAGATTCTAGAACTTGCGTTAGGACCATTCCCAGGCCACAAGTGAGACTACATTCATGTAGTTAGATTTACTACATGATAAGAGGCATTAGGATTAACCCATTGTTTTACACCTGTGTTTTTGTTATAATTACTTTGGCTACATTGGTCAAGTAATTCTCCCAAACCCTTTGCGTTGTACTCATTCTTAGTACACGATACCCCTAGTACACCCCTCAGAGCCTATCTTTTCATTTCGACCTTTAAGCATTTTACTTAAAGGAAGAATTTGTTTACACCCCACTTAAATGTACACCCAAATCGCCTTAGCCTACCTTGTATGCACTCATTTTTTGTGCATTATTGTGACAACATTTGTTTAAACCCCAAGTTAATTATCTAACTGATTGCATGGTTGCTAAGTCGAGTCATATCCTTGTACATATTGTTTTGGGACGATTGGGACTCATGGGTAAAGTACTAGTGTAATGGAGTAATGGGGAAGAACAACATTATTACCCCATTTGTGCTAAATATTTTAAAAGTACTCCAAGTTTTTCAATTATCTTAATTCGAGTCATTAGAATAGTTATTTGTAAAGTTATGTAAAAGTTCAAGTGTAAGGGGAATGCAACGCCCCTATGATGTATTATTTTGGATGGTAGGGCAAGAGTGTATTAAAAAAAAATCAAAAAAATCAAGAAAAATACAAAAAAATGAGAAAAAGAAATGTAGAAAAAACATACGGACTACCATCCCGTTTCATTTTATGTTTATTTTATGTTTTTGTTATTTTGTTTTTAGCTTAAGATTGAGTCGAGTCTTGGCTTAGCAACATTGTATAGTACATGTAATTAATCAAGATCTTTAACTCGCCACCAGTAAAATATCCCTTATCCAACAAATCCGTGTTTATCATATCCCTACACCTAACGTTATAACCCGTTTAAAAGCCCTCTTTGATAGTTTATCTTAGGTGCTTACGCCTAGTGGAGGAGGTTTTCGATCCTTTCCCAAGCCTATGGTAATCTATTTGCTATGACAGGTAGTGAGAGATATTATCCATTTTCATGTATGAGATTTATTTTGATGACACCTGAGAGATGTGAGTATCTGAACACTACTTGTGAGGTGCTAGTTTGTAATCTCCGTGCTTATTATGATTAAAGTGGAACGACTATTTGTTGTAATTACTTTTATATTAGTGTTAAATGACCCCTAACTTTTATTTTGATTAGAATAAAAGCGCATTTGCTTGAGGACAAGCAAATCTCAAGTGTAAGGGTATTTGATGAAGCGAAAAGTGAACCACTTTTAGGGGGTCATTTAAGCCCTAAATCGTATTTATTTGATCAAATATTGCCCTAAATCGTTCCTTTTGTCATTTTAGGTACTTTGGAGGCGAAATCTGGAAAAGGAAGCATTTTGGACGTTTTTGGAGCATAAAAGTGAAGAAAATGACAAAGTCTCCAAAGTTGCTGGAAAAGTACTCTTGACGGCGTCAAGGATTGCTCCTGACGGCGTCATGGCTTGGCAAAAAAGGTGGATATGAAAAATACACATGATAAGCCAGGGAATTTTACAATGGAAAGTCTGACGGCGTCACCCTTTAAGGTGATCAAGGCCATCATGGTTTAAGTTAAAGCGAGACGGCGTCAAGCACATTTCTGACGGCGTCAAGCCTTGATAAGCCAGGGAGGATTTTGGAGGACTAAAGAGGGACGGCGTCAGGAAGGCCATCCGGGAACCCTAAACGTGGCGAGGTGACGGCGTCAAGATCTACAACGTGACGCCGTCAGATACTAAACTCTATATATAGTTTTGCAATTTTTATTCATTGTGTGGAACTTATTGTGTGTAACATTGTGAGGAGAAACCCTAGACGAATTTCTGCCATTTTTAAGGGTTTTCATACCCTTGGATCTCCTATGTTTAATTGAAGATAAGTTATCATTTAATCATTCAATATGTCTATGTGTTGTTTGATTATATCTTGTTCTTGTCTTTTAATTAACATGCTAGGCTAGATTTATCTTGTGTTTGCTTAGATCTAATGAAACCTAACTATTGATTATTGGTTATTAGTGTGTTATTAATTGTATTGGATGATTGTTTATCGATGTTAGGCTTAAGAAAACTGGCTAACCTCCTATACGGTAACTTGCTTGAACGTCTTAAGAAGCATGAACCAATGCGTACTAGGTTATTATGGTTGTATTTAATACATGAGCGAATTCTAGTGACCCCATGTTAGGAGCTTCCTAGCCGGCTCGACATAGGAGTGAAGTAGGAGCTTATAGAGTTGGGGAAGTACGTACGCCACCCCACGATTGGTATTAAGGAATACACCCATCATCCACGCAATTAATACACACTAATCAACCGGTAAAAGATAGTTAGGGAGTAAGGAAATCTAAGTAAACACATTTCTCTCCATATAAGTTTCACCACCTTTTCATTTTCAGTATTTTATTTTATTTGCATTTGTAGTTATTTGGGTTAGTTGACTAGCAACTAATTCCGCCCACTCCTTCAAACCCGAGATTTTACTTGCTTTCATTAAAATATAAAAATACAAAAAAGAATCTTCCCTCACCCTTAGACCTATTAGAGTAGTTTTTCAATCCTAACGACACTATTCCCTGTGGAGAACGATCAATCCCCCGTACTTACCACTACACTATACTACATCGGTCAGGTACATTGCCTGGTGGGGTTGTAAGACTCTTGAGATCCCTCGAGAGGTAAAACCTATTGTAAGGTCGCAAAACCATGCATCACATGTTCCACATTCTATCACGATTAGTCATGGCTCCTAAACAAGTATTTCTTTATTTAATTGTTTGTTTGATTGAGTTGAATTGAAACCATTATTTGTTTAAATCGTTTCTAGTGCTTTTGATCGTGACAATCTTAAGTGCTATTCTTTTGCTACTATTAATGTAACTTAAACCTCAACTAGTAGTTCCTTGGGACGAACCTTATTTACCATCAACAATACTACAATTGAACGAGTATACTTGCTCGTATGTGTTTCTTAGAAAACGGTAATAAGGCAATAAATTTTTTTAAAATTTGAGTGAAATTGGGATATAATATAAGAAACCCTCTACTACGAAACGCATCAAGTTTTTGGCGCCGCTGCCGGGGGACTATTACTATTTTCTTTTTAGTTAGTTTTAGTGTACATAGTAGTGTAAGTTGTTTTAGTGTTTTGCATAATTTTAATTTGTTTCATGTTTGTTTATTTGAATGTTTGGTATGTTTGGTTAATGATTGCTAAGTGTTTGTTTGTCTTATTTTAGATGAGTTTTCTTGATCTAATTTTTAAGTTTAGTTATAAAAAATAAAAAATAAAAATATATATAAAAATATAAAACCATATAAAGAAAACAAGTTTTTTTTGAAAAATTTTCTGCTGCCAACCTTTGGTTTGAGGCCTAAACCGCCGGTTTTGGCAGTCGAAAAAAGAAAAGAAAGAAAAAAGATTTCCTTGGCCGCCGGCCTACAGCCAAACCAAACGGCCAGGAACCTTCTGTGAACCTTTGCAAATTCTGACCGCCGACCTTGACCTTGAAACCGCCGGTTTGTCATAAAAAAATAAAATAATAATATATTTTTTTTCTAGACCGCCAGTCTACAGCCAAACCGGGCGGCCCAGACCCTACTGTTAACATCACCACACCCAGACCGCCGGTCTGAAGAGCTGACCGCCGGCCACACAGCCTTAAAAATATTTTTTTGTTTCTTTTTGTTTTTAGTTGTATTTATTTTGTACCTTGATTGTATTTAGCTTTGTTCTAACTTTTGTATGATTTGATTTATTTTTCTCGAAGTTACTTAGTTTTTTTTTTACTAACCCCTAACGTTTGATTTGGATATGTTGTTTATGAATGTTTAGCTTATTCTTAGTTATGGATTCACCTAGCGAAGTTTCGGCTTACTTGAAAAAATTAGAAATGGAATTGATGGATGATGGAGATGCTATGTCTAGAATGGAAAAAATGGTTGATTTTGAAAAGATGAAGTTGCAAGTGAAAGGGAAGGAAGTTGAATGTATGGAATATGAGCATGAAAAGCCTCGGGTAGTTACTTTTACTCGTGCTAAGTTGAGAGAATATGACGAGTCAGGTATGAGGTATTCCACACCTTGTGGAATAGAAGGATTAGGAGCTTGGGATGCTGAATGTAACCTTGGACAAAATGATAGTTATGTGACTTTTGCTTTCTATGAGAAATTTGGAAATGGGAAATTTGAAGTTGACAAGTATAATAGGAGAATTGCACGGGATGTGAAAATTGACATTCATGGTTATACCTTTGCCATGGATTTGATTATTGATGAGTATGAAGATACGACGGATCCTTCCGTGGTGTTTGGACGAAATTTCTTGTTAGCAACGAAATGTGTTATTGATTTTGATTTGGGTGAAATGCAAATTAGAGTTGGAGATTTGCAAGATGACAAAGATGTTAATTGGTTAATCGAACAAATGGAGGAAGTTTGTGAAAATGAAGATGGTCTTAATGGGAGCATGGAAATGGTTAAAATGGGAAAGGCCACCCATTTGAAACAAAAATACCCGCCTTTTAAAGGTCTTATACCTTCACCGTCATCATTACCACAACCTACCACACTCATAAAAGGAGAAAATTCTTCTAACAAAACACCCTCACCAAAAGAAAAACCAACCAAAGAACCCATTGATGAAGCAAAATGTGTTGAGGAGATTACTATGAATTTCAAAGAATTGTTGAATGAAAAGCCAATACTTCATGTGTTGGAACACTATGCTTACTATAGGAAGTTGTTGGATGAAATTTTGGTGGAGAAAATGAAACTTGATAAGAAGGAAATTGAAGAAGAAGAAGAGGAGAAAGTGATGGAGAGAGGATTACCTAAAAAGAAAGAAGATCCGGGTAATTATCTTATTCCACTTAAAGTGAACGGAACTATTGCAATCAATGCCTTGGCAGATACGGGGGCAAGTGTTAGCATAATGCCTTATAAGCTTTACAAGATTATGGAATTGGGAAGAGCTTATCCTTCCAATGATGTGTTATTGATGGCTGACAATACCATGGCAAAAGCTTATGGTAAGGTGAAGAATGTGAGATTACAAATTGGATTTCAAACATATTTGTGTGACTTTTTGATTATGCATGTACCTATTGATAAAGAGACACCGATGTTGGTGGGACGCCCATTCTTGAGTACAATAGGAGCAATAATTGATAATGGGAAAGGAACTATGGAGATTGATGATGGAGTGGCAAGAAGGATTTACCATGCAAAGAAAAACAAAGTTCTAGCAGACGAAGAATCAGATGAAGAAGATTGGTTGGATGTATTTGATATAAGCCATAACAATGAAGGCAATCCAAAATATGGGAAAACAGCCCCATCGTTTGATCATATTAAAGATGATATGGAGAGAGCATTGGCTATGGAGAATTACTTCAATCCTTTCAAGAACATTATAGTTTTCAAGAAAATGGTTGATTTCCTTGGTTCCATGCCAATTAAGCTTAAAAATATTGAATGGACATCGGATGGGTATAGCAAATATCAAAAGGTTGAAGGTGATAATGATTGGTACACTAAGATAGAGATTACTAGTCCGGGTGGACGTCGATTCACTCGTGAGTTCAAAACAAAGGAAACCGATAGAGTTCTTTCGAGGAAGTTTCATTCGGATGATATTCTAAGGTTTGGGAGTGATGAACTCAAATAAGTACATTTTATTACTATCATTTATCCTATTAATTTGACTTGTTTTACTATATTATGTATGAGGATTGATACTTAATCGTTTACTTTTGTAATTCTCAGTTGAAAACAAGTATTTGGTGAAACTTAGCAATTTTGGACTGATTATGGAGCAAAACGTGCAAGAAGTTAAGAGTCTACTGAAATGAAGAAGATCAAGACTAATCTGCTCCAGATGCGCCGCATCTCATTCATTACATACGACGCATCTCTATTAAGATTCCACCAGATACGATCCAAGATACAAGAGGACATGCGCCGCATCTAATCATGGAGTTACGCCGCATCTTCTGGCGGTGTACGAATATTCCTGAATATTATAATCTTGGACCCCACGCGAAGTTAAGTACATGCGCCGCATCTACTTATAAGATGCGCCGCATCTTCCCTCAGACGGTAACTATAAATACCCCAAAGACCAGACGAATTAGAGAGCTTTTGTCAGACATATATTAAATCCGAAGACCGAAGCAGCAGAACCCTAGGACGAATTCAGTCAAGGAGGCAGCACAAGACACACCAAACGAAGATACAAGAGCTGTAAGAAGGTGCTGCATGTGTTTAATTCATTAAGTAGTTTTGTTTTATTGTGTTAGCAAACTTTAATTCATCAGGATTGGTGGCTTGTGTAATGTGACAACGAAAGATTGCACTCCCTTTAATACTTGCTTTCCCATCAATTAAAGTTTATATGTTGATGTCTTTGGTTACTACTTATTAGTGCATTGATAACCTCTGTGTTTATTAGTGGCTTGCGGGCATTTGACTGCGGAAAATAATGTGGCTCCCACGGTTGTTACTAAATTGATCACTTAGGAATAACTTTTAGACATAAGTAATCATTAAGGGTTTACTCGCCGATAAGAATAGGACCAACGAGAAAGGGTTAACTACATACACTTCATATAAAGCTATCAATAAAACAAGTGACAATCTACTTAATCATAAGGACAGCCCTCTTATTGTCTCGAGTATTTATCTGTGTACGTGTGTGCTACTTGCTGATTCGTGCCTATTGGTTTATTTTATTATTTAATTGCAAACAAATCGTGCCAGTCTCTCAGGCTGAAACCCCCTTGCGTTAGGATATTAAAATACTGATTAAAATAACGAGATAATACGTTCCACTCTTAGTGATCGACACTCTACTTACCATTATATTCATACTGACCGGGTACACTGCTCGTTAAGTGTGTGTGTTATTGATAAGTCGGCTAAATATAAATTTAAAACTTGAGTAGGCATTAAAACTGCTAAACCGCAACGACACATCACGCCCATCAAGTTTTTGGCGCCGCTGCCGGGGAGTGAATTGTTATTATCTGTTAATTTGATTAGTATTTTAATTAGGTTTTTCTTTTTATTAGATTAATTGCATCATTGTATTATTTTGCATATTTGTTGTTTTGTGTGTTATTTGTTTGCTTTTATTTTTGTTTTTGTGTTTATTTTTGTTTGTGTGTTTTAATTTTTGTTTTTATTTTTCGTATTTTTTTCTGTTCTGCTATCGTTGTACTGTGCTAAATCAAACGATACGGCGCATCTGATCTCCCAGATACGGCGTATTGCGTTTAATTTTTTTTAATACAACGCGTTTAATTAATTCGATACGACGCATCTTTTCCCCAAGATACGGCGTATCTGTTTTTAATAAGAAATTTTTTTCTAAGCGATAAAGTAATACGACGCATCTGCTTTAGCAGATACGGCGTATCTGTTTTTGATAAGAAATTTTTTTCTAAACGTTAACGCCATACGACGCATCTGCTTTAGCAGATACGGCGTATCTATTATTTTAATTAAAAACAGTTTGCGAATTATTAAACAGATACGACGTATCGATTTTTATCGATACGGCGCATCTTCTGAATCAAAAATCTCGTATTTTGAAACGTAACGAAAATACGGCGCATTAACTTTTGTTAATACGACGATTATAATTTGATAAATATAGTTGATTTTTGATATTTACTTTGATCGGTCCGCTACTCTCGTGTGCAAGTTATTTATTTTCAGGATAAATGATGACTCGCGCATCACCATGAAGGATTACATTCTGAACCAAACCATGAGAAGCTAGCTGGAGTGATCAAACGAAACCTCTTCGATTATCCAACCAACCCAAAGGGAAGTTCTCTACATCACAATCTCAATTTTACCTATCCGTATAATACATCTGATTAAAATTGTAATCTTAATTTTGTATGCTTAAAAACGATATTTGTTCCTAACCTCGGAATAAATTCTTATCCTCTAAACTATAAGATTACAATTGTTAATAAAACGTTTATACCTATTGCTCTTATTTTGAATTCATTTATATCGTATGGTGTAACCGTTTTACCCCAATTTGGTGTATAAAGAATCGTGTTGCGGAGGCCAAGGTACGTTCCTCATTTAAATTTCGTTTGCTAACATAGCGATACGGCGGATCTAACTATCCAAAGCGCCGTATCTCTGACCATCTAGGATTCATTGACTAGTCGACGAAATTAAATAGATACGGCGCATCCCAATTTTCAATACGGCGCATCCTTTTCGCCTATAAATACGACGGGAATGCGCCGGATCTAAAATCTTTACCGCATTAAAAAAACACACAGTTAAGAACACGCACTAAAATTATACTCGAATCCCGATCATTCTTCTTTAATCCACCTTTAATCCGACCTAGAATCTTCCTCCTAATCATCAAATTAAGGTAATTATTCCATTTCGATTTAATCTTGATTAATACGAAAATTAGGGTTTATATGATTGAATCGATTCGTGCTTAAATGATATAGAGATATGATTAGGACTTGCTCTAGATGGTTTCCCCCGTATTTAATTTGCATAAATAATTGAACTTATAACCTAATTTGATTTAACCGAAAATTAAGGTTTTGGGTTCGATTTTGAATATTTAGCGGAAGGCGAATTAGTAGTGGTGGAATGAGATATTAGAACTGATATAAGGAGTATATGATACTGTGATATTTAGTGGTAGTTTACGTCACGGATACGGATTCTTGAAAAAAACGTGCCTGACCCTTTATTTTATACTGATATGCTTTTAGATGCGGCGCATCTAGGTTGATTAATGCGGCGTAACGACCTATTTCAAAATTGATAAAATTCTAGATACGTCGTATTGATTAATCTAGATACGACGCATCTCCATACGCCGTATCTGTTGTCTTGCACCGCATCTCTTATACTTTATTCAGATACGCCACACTGATTAAATCGGATGCGCCGTATCTACCTATTTTGCAGACTGTTTACTGACTGTGAATATCTATTTCAGATGGCATTACCAGAGGTCACACTAAGGCATCAGTGGCTACAATTTGAGAACATGGGACTAACTCCTGGGACTCTGGAGGATTACTTGCGTAGGCTTGACTCGATTTACTTCAAGAAAATATTCAGAGTCCAGGTTTTGAATTTCGATGATGTAGGATTGATTGGTGGTGGACATGCAGCTGAGAGTTTACAGCATCGGATGGAGATGGTGGTTGCTGGGGATGATGAGGAGGTGGTGTTCAGGTCTAGTGCTTGGGAGAGACTGTTTAGGATTGACGAGCCTCTGATCAGGGAGCTCATGCTGGAGTTCTTTAGCACGATTCATTACAGGGAGACGGATATGGAGATTGATACAGCTGACACTCTGGTGTTTAGGTTAGGAGGTGTGCATAGGCAGATGTCGATGAGGCAGTTTATTTTGGCCATGGGGCTACACACTGAGGAGGAGCTTGGATCTGCTGGGTTTGCCAGGCATTGGGCTGAGAGTTTACGGGTTGTCCCTGACAGAGGGGTATTCAGTGATTACTGGGTTAGGATTTCTTCGATGGGTGACATTGTTACTTCCACCCCATCCTACACATTGATCAGGGAGCCGATGAGGCGGCTATGCCACCGTTTGATTGAACTCACCATTGCTGGGAGGGGTCAGTCACCTGAGAAGGTGACCACTCTGGACCTCTTCCTCTTGAGGAGCATGGATGAGGGGTTGTGTGTGAACATCCCCCACTTTTTGGCACACTACCTCCACCGATCAGCTGCTGGGAGAGATCGGAGGAGCCATATGACTGGCGGGCATTTTGTTTCTCGGTTGGCCCGCCATTTCGGAGTGATTGGAGCAGAGATTCCAGCGGGGCTGGAGGTTGTGGTGGCCCGTCTCCTGGTTATCGATAGGGACTATTTGGTTAGACTCGGGATCTGCCAGGTGGCTGCGGGAGGCCACTTTTGGGTAGCATTAGGGCCCGCCAGAGCTGCAGGACCAGAGGCGGAGCAGGGAGGCCCTCAGGGACCTCCGGCTGCTGCTCCAGCCCATCAGGAGGAGCCGCAGGCACCAGTACCCCCACCAGTCCCTGTACGCACCATGGGTCAGAGACTTGACGCAGTCGAGGGAGAGTTGAGAGCCCTGAGGAGGGACTCAGAGTGGTTGGTTATGAGTGTGAGCAGACTATTGGAGCAGCAGGGTATTACCCACACCCGTTCAGATGGTACTCATGTTGAGGGAGTGACACGTGCATACGAGCGCAGAGTCCGCCAGAGGACTGATGGAGCCAGCACTTCCGGGACCCATCCAGACGACGTCACTCACCCATGATCTCACTCTCTTGATTTTACAGACATTGTTCCACATATTATTATTATTTTTTGGATTGTACTGATCACTATTCTCGTGTATATATTTAATGTTTCAGTTTATGTTTCTTGTTATATTTGATGAAGACTGGCATTAAGTTCAGCATGAGAGTACGAGAGGACGTGAGAGATCAAACCGTGGAACGAGTCATTTTACAGCAGACTGTTATCAGTCTGTTTGGTAACCACATGCGCCGCATCTGGTAAACAGATGCGACGCATCCTATCCTTTATTTCGTTTTATTTTTGTTTCAGGCCGCCGAGGATACGGCGCATCTCAATCCTGAGATGCGACGCATCTCCTGCAATGGTCATATCTTATTTTATTTCATTTTTCTGCATTTTTTATTTTCGACTTTAAAAGTTTTTATCAGTTTATTTTAATACGGCGCATCCCTGGTTAAGGATGCGGCGCATCTTTATTCTGATCCGTATTTATTCCAGGCTCGATACGGCGTATCTTCTTCCATAAGATACGGCGCATCGACTGACCTGATGATTTTCAGTTTTAATTTTTAAGTTTTATTTTTCCTAACTACTAATGTATTATGCAAGTTTGAACCTTTCTTATCTTAGGTGTGTTTTAAAGTGTTGGTGGTATTATAGTTTCCTGGATTTCCTGTGGATACATCAAGTATGAAGCTTTAAACGTTCTAATCCAGAAGAAAGATGATTTTTGCTCTTAAACTAATGGAGGATCATACCGAGCAAATCTCAGGGGAGTTTTTCTGTTCTAATTCTTTTATTTTCCAGTTTTTAACCTTTTATACAAACAACGAGGACGTTGTTTAACTTAAGTGGGGGGATTGGAGAATTAGAACACTTAACAATTACTTGTTCCTAAACTTTTTCAAAAATTATGCTTAAAATGTGCTTAATATATCAAACTTAAAAAAAAATTTAGCATGTTTTTGTTTAAGATCTAAGTTGCATAGCTGCACACATGACGTTATTTTCAAAAATTGTGATTTTCTCAAAATTCACAAATCTATGAGTGTGCCGGTGACTTGTAAACTTTAGAACTTGGCTTGTATACTATTCGAGACCACCATAATAAGTATTATATTTATATAATTGGAATGACTTGTCTAAATTGGTAAAATTCTAGGATTACACCCAAATAGCCTATTATATGTTACGTGTTATTAGCTAACTACACTGGTTAGTTAACCCCCGTATAAACCCTTTTGTTACTCTCATTTTTAGAGTAAGATACCCCTAGAAAAACACTCAGAGCCATTCCTTTCGTTTCTTACACCTATGTTTAAAATGTTTCGTTACACCCTTACACCTTAGCCTACCCTGTAGATTAGAATCCGTGGTTGGTTAATTGCTATAGGCAAAGTGTGTTTCCTTACATTACCTGTGTTCGCGTGCGTAATTCATTATCTATGGTTAGGTCGGGAAATTGCACAATGCAATTGGAGTGAAAGTAAATATTGTATATCTTTGAGTTTATTTTTCGTGTGTTTACTACTTTCACTATTACCGTTATTTCTGAAAGTATGAAAAGTATGAAAAAATTATCCGGAAAGAAAGTTATAGTGATGTGGTGAAATTTTACACATCTATGTTTATGTTTCAAGTTAAAAAAAAAAAAAAAAAAAAAAAAAAATCGAAAAAATGAGAAAAGAAAAAGAAAAAGAGTTGGATTTTGTTTTTAAACCAACGATGTAAAGTTATGTAAGTGGTCGATATCACCACTATTTGTTGTACTATATCTATGGATTGAATGGGAATTGGCAGTTATGGGAACGCCAATTAAAGTTTATTCTTTGATTAAGATCTTGTTGAGTATAATTCGTGTCTACCTAAAGCGTGTGTTTCAAGTGTTAAAGCGTGAGTTATTCGATGATATGAGTCTTATTCATGGGATGGTTGGGATAGTGATTAACCACACTTAGGATTTTAATTTATTTGTTTTGTTTATTTTTTTATTTTTACACCAATTTATATCCCAAATGTTATCCATACCCTTTATTATTCTTTATCCAACCAAACCTTTGATTTATTGAGATTAGGGATTTGAGCAATCTTAAGTATCGTAGTCGTGGATTCGGCTATGTATTTATGATTTTGTCGCCCTTTTTGATATATTATTATTGGTGAAGTTTGGACCTATCTTTAGCCTATTCGAGTTAAGGATTTGAGCAATTGCAAGTATCGTGTTCGTGGATTCGATCATGTATTTGTGATTTTGTCGCCTTTTCTGGAATTTGAGATCGATAGTGAAAGAGAATTGATTGCGAGTCAATTTAATTTATCTCAAAAGGAAATCACAAAATGCGAAATTATGTGAAAACCCCAGGTTCGTTGTCCCGACGAGGGTGTGAATGGAACTTCGTGTTTTCGGAACGTGAAACGTGTCGTGAATGTGATAAAAAGTGAGAGATTTTGATTTTTTAAACTACGAAAGATCGAATATCAAATAAAAACGACTAATAAAGCTACGAGTACAAATAATCTAAGCGTACGAAATCTAAAACGAAAATTTAAATTAAAAACGTACGTCACGAATTTTAAAAAACGTAAATAAAAGTGATTTTCTAAATTTTAAAAGCTAAAAATATAAAAATAATTTTTCTAAACTCTAAATATAAAAAGAAAATTTTGGAAAAAAGAAAAATATTTTTTTGACTTTTTAATAATTTTTTATAAATTAAAAACTATTTAAACTAAAATAATTGATTAAAAATACTAAATGGAAAAAGAAAATTCTGAAATTTTTATCTAAAATACTTTAAGTTGATAAAAAGCTAAGAAAAATAAAAATGTTGAAAAAGTTTTAGTCCATAAGCTGTTAAAGACCAAACAGCTTATATAAGCTTAAAACAAAATAACAAAAACAAATTGTTTAAAAGAAAAAAGAAGAAGAGTTTAACAGATAAAAGGGCTTTAGCATATTGGTTTGGGTTGAGTGTTGAGTTGCTGCTGCCCTGGGTTCGAGTCCCAGGTTGAGCAGTTTTTACAATCTATTTTTTTTTTCTTTTCTTGATCTTCTTTTTGAACAACCCAAATCAACAAATCAATAACACACTTTCAAGAACTAATGACCCTTTTTATCAAAGCAAAACACACAAACATTAAAAACTGCTAATAGTCAACTCAAACACAAACATTAAAAACTGCTAATAATAAACTCAAACACAAACAATAAACATAAACCATATGAATAATAAACTCAAACACAAACATTAAACAAAACACGTTCAATCTTAATAAGCAGTTACTAAAAAAAAATACGACTAGTGCTACCCTATTGACCCGTTTGACTTTAAAAGTCAAAACAGCCTTGCTATAACAAACACAATAACCTAACAACCAAACAATAACCACAATAACCAAACAATAAACAACTCAAACAAAAACATTCAGTAACTTAGAAAACATTAACCAACTCAAACAACTAAGCAGAAAAAAACAAGATAAGCTAAAAACACATTAAACTATACGCAGTAACAAGAACTAATACGCAGATCATAAGCAGTAAATAACTAAATAATAAACTTTAAACTAAGCAGAACGATTGACTAAATTGACTTTCATTAACTAAACTAAATTAAATTACATCCGATTAAAACTGAAAATAAATTACAACTAAAAAAAATAAAAACATACCGAAAAAAAAAGCTAAACTAAACCTAATTCTGAAAATAAATTACAACTAAAAAAAAGAAAAACATACCGAAAAAAAGCTAAAATAAAACCTAGAAAAAAAAGAGAGTGTCGGCTGCCTTAACTATTTATACTAAAAAAATAAGAAACCCTAGCAACGAGTGTGCTAGTTGTGTGAGAGTGTTCCCTTGTGCTCTTGTGTGTTTCTTTGTAGACCCTTGGATCGAACTTGGTCCTCACTTCTTTTTATCTTGATCGTTGATTTCTTTTGTAGCCCTCGGATTGATGAGGTGGAGGGGAGGGGACCAAAGACAAGGTCATGTGGTGTTTGTCTGGTTGTGGTGAGGTGGTGAGAGGTGATTAACGAGCGGATTAGGGATGATAAGGGCGGTTTTTTTAGGTGAAGAAGAAGAGGAGGTGGCTGCTTGTGTTTTAGCATTAGGGATTTTGACCTTGTGTTTGGGGGTTTGACCAAATATAATGATCCGGTGTAAGTTATTTAACTAAAAGGTGGGTCGGTGGTTGTTTAGAGGTGTGGGCCGGGTTTGATGGTTAAGTGAATTGGGCCGGTTGTGTTGATTGTTTAGTGTTGTGGGCTGTTGGGGTGGTGGGTTAATTAGTGGATTGTGGTTAAGGGATGGGCTATTTAGTTTTTAGGATCCGGTTGTGTATTTTTGTAGGTTTAGGATATATTTAGGTTTAACCAAGGACCAAAAGTGTAATTGTTGTAAGTTCGGGGACCCAACTGCCACATCTTCAAAGTTAATCCAAGGGTTTTTTTTGCCAAGTAAAAATAATCCAAGGGTCATTCTTCAAAAATATTATCTTTGACGAAATTTTTCCCGGCTTCGGCTCTATAAATCTCTTTTCCACGTCTCGTGCTCATTTTCTCGGATTTTGCTTGATTTTGTCCTTTTTTCATGATATCCGTACCTGCATCGAAACAAACACAAAAACACAATATCTTTGGCATTTATGGTTAGTTTTTGGTCGTTTTGGGTCCGGTTTTGGTCAAATAAAAGTATGTGTTTAAGCACATACCAAAATTCCCCCAGACTAAGATATTGACGTGTCCTCACGCAATGTTATAAAAACACGTTTTTAAAACCAAAAATTTCCAATCTCTTTTTACTAACTTTGAGAAGTAGCAAAATTTTCAAAAGAGATTAAGAAATCTTAAGTTCTAAAAACTCCCCGATTTTCCTTTTATTCTATTTTTGTATTTTTTTATCATAATCATGTGACGGCTTTGTTGACAATCATTATCTCACGATAACTTTTAGGTTCTTCGAGTAGGAAACACGACTCATGAAGAAGTGACCATACGGATAAAATTCGTCGTTCCTGATTTTTCACGAGTCCCCAAACTAAGCGTAAAAACGAAATCATTGTCGTTTACAAGTTAGATTGCTATCACTACTCATAAAAGCTAATTGTGGACTTCTTGTTCCCAAATTCCTATTTTCCTCTATTTATTTTATTTTTGGTGAGAAATGAATTTCTTCAAAGTCTCGTTTCGATAATTTTTATCCGATAAAGATACCTAGTTTAGACGCTAAGTAGTTTCCAAATCTTCCCTCGAAAACCGTTGCATACAAAAATGAGGTCCACATCAAGGTCTCTGATTTAACACGATTTTGAGGATATCCCTTTTATATACGACCGAAACAACTCATCTACGAGTCCAGAGACGGAAGCTTTTATTAGGACACCCCCGGAGTCGAAGTTTGGCATTTTTAACATTATAAAGCACATTAACGTATTTAATCCTTGGCCCTTTATAACAATCACAACATCGGCTGCGAACCGGCAAGATGTGATAGTCTATTATGACCTTGGAATTTTTCCTCTGCCTTTATTAGAAGTCTACAACATCGGCTGCGAACCGGCAAGATGTAGAAAACTTTTTATGGCTTTGGATTATTATTATACATTATCATATTCATTAATTATTTGCCAAACCCCAAGTCCTACGGCTTTTATAACAATCCCAACATCGGTTGTGAGCCGGCAAGATGGAATAGTCTATTACACCGTAACACTGGCAGTACCTTGATGTGTACCCAACTTTCATAAGCAAGAATTCTCTAAGGAAGAAATAAAAACTAATTATCGCCAAAACCAAAATACCTTTAATTATTCCTAGATTACTATTTTTGAGTGAAACAAGATTATGGGAACAAAAAGCCACAAATAACTTCGATGAGCTCTAAAGAGAACCAACTACTCCACGTTTAGCAATCTAACTTATAAACAACTCTATCATTTCTCGTTCTTCGCAAATTTAAAATCTTAAATAATAAGATCCGCGAATGCTTAGCCAAATAATCAAGCCATGCATATATAAAGTCGATACGGGAACTTGCAAACTCTTGAAAAGAATTCGCATTTTATAGCTCCTTGTGTAAAAGACTAGCACGAGCTTATAGATTATAAATGGTTAAGGGGACAAGCTAGGGCTCAACACGCCCGGTCAAGTCAGAATTTTATTCCTACTCTCACCAGCGGAAAGTCAACAAAAATGTCAAAATTTATTATATTTTTGCAAAAATTTTTAAATTTTTCTCATTTTTTTGGATTTTTTTCAAATTTTGAGGAAAAACGGGGTTGCGAGAGAAAACGGCAAAAATGCAAGGCAAAAATCAAATCGAAAGATTACCCCCCCCCAGACTAAAACGAGACATTGTCCTCAATGTCTTAAAGGTAAGGGTTCTCCTACATAAATCTAAGGCCGTTTATTAATTATGCCAAAGATAAACGTAAAACGATAAGATTAAGGATATCGGATGAGCAACGAATGATGAGACTCGAGTGGAGAGAAGGCAGAACCATGAGCACGAGAGTCTTCATCATTGGGCAATCCTGAACACAGCACAGAAAACCACGAAACACAACAAATGGAAGAGGAAACACCTCCTCACGTCACTTTATTAGAAAATAGATGGATAAGCATGGGGTGCCTCCCACGAAGCGCTTGTTTTGGTATCGAGTCGGAAAGCTTAGACTCGCCCCGAATTCATTTGTCCATGGGGGAGCATGTGGAAAAAGAAATCTCCATCGGACTTTCGTTCAAGATGTTTGGATAAACACTGAAGCATACGAAAGTTCCACTCCGATGAGATACCCACGGTATTTTTAGAAAGAAGAACCAGAATTTGGTAATACCGGGGTCAAAGATGGTATCCTCACTCCCGAAGGAGTGAAGGATGGGAGAAGCCACAGTATATGTGATGAAAGGGAGAAAGATTTTGATAACAATTAAGATCAAATCTTCATCATCAAAAGAAATTTTGTCAAAAGTCTTGGGCGGGAGGGTTGGGATGAAATCTTCATGAGAAGGTACACCTCCCCCCAGACTAGTATCTTCCTCCAGATCAAAATAGAAATGATCGTATTCCGGAGGAGATAACAAAAGAGAGAGTTCATCGGAGAACTCCTCGTGATAGAGATCATTCAATTCGAAGAGAAATGAATCATATTCGGGAGGAGAGATATGAGCATGAGAAGTGGTACTGCCACTACTCGTCTCCTCCGAATGATCAATATCAAAGTAGAAGGCTTCAAAAGCCGGGATAGAGAAATCAGAATGAGAAGTGGGATTGCCACTACTCTCATCATCAAATATGAAACTCTCATATTCGGGAAAAGCATCCTTGAGCTCAAGCTCCGGAGGATTTGACGGAGTGGGATTGCCACTCGGAGAATTATCCGAAAAAAAGTCATTATCCTTGACGGGGATAGGAAACGAGGAGGGAGAATTGAGCACATAACCAGAAGATGGAGTTGGATTGTCATTCAATGATTCAATCTTAGAAATTAGAAGATTGATATTCAACAATCTTTCACGAAGTATATCATCCTTGATCGTCAGAAGAATATCAGTGTCAATCTCTCCATCAACGAGCTCAAAATGGGGAGGTGATGCCTCAACATAATCGATGTCTCCATAAGAATCATCATCACTCGAAGTATAATCATCGAAAGAAGTCTCAAAAGTATCGAGAGGAGGCAAATCACATATTTTGTCGGAAATACCCTCGGACTCACTTTGGATTGGGACAAGGTCCTCAACACTAGACTTTATTACTTTGTCCGATTCCGTTGCCGGAATAGTGCTAAGATGCTCGTCCCCCATTATGAGAGAGTCCTCTGGGTCCATCGTCGGTAAGACGGGAAGGATTGCAGCTGACGAATTCTCATAATACTCCTTCATTTGAATGGAATCCTCATCATCATCGTCATTTTGAACGAAAGTATTGCAGATTTGGGCACTCACTTTAGCTGCTTGCTCTACGGTTAGTAATTCTCCAATTGAATTTTCATTGCGAAATTGGGAACTTACTACCGGTTTGTTTCGTGCAGTGCGAACTTTCGATTTATTTTCGATAATCGTCATGAGGTCCTTTGGAGTTCGACAATAGATATTGCCACCGGCGGCAGTATTAAACGAATCTTGATCCGATTGAGTTAAAGCATTATAGAATATATCAACTTGTTGCAATTCCGAAAAACCGTGATGTGGGCATTTCCATTTTAAATCTTTAAATCTCTCCCAAGCCTCGGCAAAAGTCTCATCAAAACATTGTTGAAAATTCATTATTTCTTTTCTGAGCTCAAATGTTTTGGAATGAGGACAAAAACGATTTAAGAACTTTGATGCAAGATCATTCCAAGTGGTGATGGAGTTAGGAGGTTCATAATCAAGCCATTTCCTGGCTGCTCCTTTAAGTGTCAACGGAAACAAGATTAACTTCACCGCATCATCAGGCACTTGATGTAGTTTGAAAGTTTCAGTTATTAGAAGAAATCTGCTGATGTGTGAATAAGGATCATCATTTTCAAAACCATGGAAAGGATTTATGAAATTAAGTAACTCGACGTTTATTTCATATTCATTCGCAGGAATTGGTGGAATAACGATGGCCTTTTCAAATCGAACAGGTATGCGTAGTAATTCCTCCATAGAACGCGTGTCCGCCATAAGAATTAAACAATATAGAGGGATAAGAGGAGAAGAATTAAACGGTATGAGAGGGTGAAGAGATAAGAATTAAACATATAAGAGGAGACGAAGATTATTTTTGGGTTTTTAAATTTTGGAAACATTGAAAATCACAAAAGAAAAAGGAAAAATAATTTGGAGAAGAAAATCTTTTTGGGTTTTCAAGGTTTTTCAATTTTTTTGGATTTTTGACAAAAAATATTCACAAGATATATACGAAACTTCACGAGGAAGGTTCTTCAAAACACGAATCGAGAAACAAATTCACGAATTCACTTCAACCCTCCCCGGCAGCGGCGCCAAAAATTGATTGCGTGTCAATTTAATTTATCTCAAAAGGAAATCACAAAAGGCGAAATTATGTGAAAACCCCAGGTTCGTTGTCCCGACGAGGGTGTGAATGGAACTTCGTGTTTTCGGAACGTGAAACGTGTCGTGAATGTGATAAAAAGTGAGAGATTTTGATTTTTTAAACTACGAAAGATCGAATATCAAATAAAAACGACTAATAAAGCTACGAGTACAAATAATCTAAGCGTACGAAATCTAAAACGAAAATTTAAATTAAAAACGTACGTCACGAATTTTAAAAAACGTAAATAAAAGTGATTTTCTAAATTTTAAAAGCTAAAAATATAAAAATAATTTTTCTAAACTCTAAATATAAAAAGAAAATTTTGGAAAAAAGAAAAATATTTTTTTGACTTTTTAATAATTTTTTATAAATTAAAAACTATTTAAACTAAAATAATTGATTAAAAATACTAAATGGAAAAAGAAAATTCTGAAATTTTTATCTAAAATACTTTAAGTTGATAAAAAGCTAAGAAAAATGAAAATGTTGAAAAAGTTTTAGTCCATAAGCTGTTAAAGACCAAACAGCTTATATAAGCTTAAAACAAAATAACAAAAACAAATTGTTTAAAAGAAAAAAGAAGAAGATTTTAACAGATAAAAGGGCTTTAGCATATTGGTTTGGGTTGAGTGTTGAGTTGCTGCTGCCCTGGGTTCGAGTCCCAGGTTGAGCAGTTTTTACAATCTATTTTTTTTTTCTTTTCTTGATCTTCTTTTTGAACAACCCAAATCAACAAATCAATAACACACTTTCAAGAACTAATGACCCTTTTTATCAAAGCAAAACACACAAACATTAAAAACTGCTAATAGTCAACTCAAACACAAACATTAAAAACTGCTAATAATAAACTCAAACACAAACAATAAACATAAACCATATGAATAATAAACTCAAACACAAACATTAAACAAAACACGTTCAATCTTAATAAGCAGTTACTAAAAAAAAATACGACTAGTGCTACCCTATTGACCCGTTTGACTTTAAAAGTCAAAACAGCCTTGCTATAACAAACACAATAACCTAACAACCAAACAATAACCACAATAACCAAACAATAAACAACTCAAACAAAAACATTCAGTAACTTAGAAAACATTAACCAACTCAAACAACTAAGCAGAAAAAAACAAGATAAGCTAAAAACACATTAAACTATACGCAGTAACAAGAACTAATACGCAGATCATAAGCAGTAAATAACTAAATAATAAACTTTAAACTAAGCAGAACGATTGACTAAATTGACTTTCATTAACTAAACTAAATTAAATTACATCCGATTAAAACTGAAAATAAATTACAACTAAAAAAAATAAAAACATACCGAAAAAAAAAGCTAAACTAAACCTAATTCTGAAAATAAATTACAACTAAAAAAAAGAAAAACATACCGAAAAAAAGCTAAAATAAAACCTAGAAAAAAAAGAGAGTGTCGGCTGCCTTAACTATTTATACTAAAAAAATAAGAAACCCTAGCAACGAGTGTGCTAGTTGTGTGAGAGTGTTCCCTTGTGCTCTTGTGTGTTTCTTTGTAGACCCTTGGATCGAACTTGGTCCTCACTTCTTTTTATCTTGATCGTTGATTTCTTTTGTAGCCCTCGGATTGATGAGGTGGAGGGGAGGGGACCAAAGACAAGGTCATGTGGTGTTTGTCTGGTTGTGGTGAGGTGGTGAGAGGTGATTAACGAGCGGATTAGGGATGATAAGGGTGGTTTTTTAGGTGAAGAAGAAGAGGAGGTGGCTGCTTGTGTTTTAGCATTAGGGATTTTGACCTTGTGTTTGGGGGTTTGACCAAATATAATGATCCGGTGTAAGTTATTTAACTAAAAGGTGGGTCGGTGGTTGTTTAGAGGTGTGGGCCGGGTTTGATGGTTAAGTGAATTGGGCCGGTTGTGTTGATTGTTTAGTGTTGTGGGCTGTTGGGGTGGTGGGTTAATTAGTGGATTGTGGTTAAGGGATGGGCTATTTAGTTTTTAGGATCCGGTTGTGTATTTTTGTAGGTTTAGGATATATTTAGGTTTAACAAAGGACCAAAAGTGTAATTGTTGTAAGTTCGGGGACCCAACTGCCACATCTTCAAAGTTAATCCAAGGGACCATTTTTTTTTTTTGCCAAGTAAAAATAATCCAAGGGCCATTCTTCAAAAATATTATCTTTGACGAAATTTTTCCCGGCTTCGGCTCTATAAATCTCTTTTCCACGTCTCGTGCTCATTTTCTCGGATTTTGCTTGATTTTGTCCTTTTTTCATGATATCCGTACCTGCATCGAAACAAACACAAAAACACAATATCTTTGGCATTTATGGTTAGTTTTTGGTCGTTTTGGGTCCGGTTTTGGTCAAATAAAAGTATGTGTTTAAGCACATACCAAGAATAATTAACCCTTAAGCCTAAAAACCCTTTTTACCGCTTTAGACTTGTTATTCCTTAGCTTTAGTGGAGGAGATGTGTATACTTGCCAAGCTTATGATAGAATATTCGTCGCGACTGGACAATTAAACGATTAGATTTGCTTTTATCAACTTATTTTATTTTACTTCTAATTCGTAAAGTGTTTAGTTGTGTGATTATGAAATAAACAAATACATGCTTAAATATAAAAATAAATCCTAACATCTTTTAGGATACATTTTCATAAGTTTTAATCTAAGGTTTACTTGGGGACAAGTAAAGTTCAAGTGGGGGGATATTTGATGAACTCAAATAAGTACATTTTATTACTATCATTTATCCTATTAATTTGACTTGTTTTACTATATTATGTATGAGGATTGATACTTAATCGTTTACTTTTGTAATTCTCAGTTGAAAACAAGCATTTGGTGAAACTTAGCAATTTTGGACTGATTATGGAGCAAAACGTGCAAGAAGTTAAGAGTCTACTGAAATGAAGAAGATCAAGACTAATCTGCTCCAGATGCGCCGCATCTCATTCATTACATACGGCGCATCTCTATTAAGATTCCACCAGATACGATCCAAGATACAAGAGGACATGCGCCGCATCTAATCATGGAGTTACGCCGCATCTTCTGGCGGTGTACGAATATTCCTGAATATTATAATCTTGGACCCCACGCGAAGTTAAGTACATGCGCCGCATCTACTTATAAGATGCGCCGCATCTTCCCTCAGACGGTAACTATAAATACCCCAAAGACCAGACGAATTAGAGAGCTTTTGTCAGACATATATTAAATCCGAAGACCGAAGCAGCAGAACCCTAGGACGAATTCAGTCAAGGAGGCAGCACAAGACACACCAAACGAAGATACAAGAGCTGTAAGAAGGTGCTGCATGTGTTTAATTCATTAAGTAGTTTTGTTTTATTGTGTTAGCAAACTTTAATTCATCAGGATTGGTGGCTTGTGTAATGTGACAACGAAAGATTGCACTCCCTTTAATACTTGCTTTCCCATCAATTAAAGTTTATATGTTGATGTCTTTGGTTACTACTTATTAGTGCATTGATAACCTCTGTGTTTATTAGTGGCTTGCGGGCATTTGACTGCGGAAAATAATGTGGCTCCCACGGTTGTTACTAAATTGATCACTTAGGAATAACTTTTAGACATAAGTAATCATTAAGGGTTTACTCGCCGATAAGAATAGGACCAACGAGAAAGGGTTAACTACATACACTTCATATAAAGCTATCAATAAAACAAGTGACAATCTACTTAATCATAAGGACAGCCCTCTTATTGTCTCGAGTATTTATCTGTGTACGTGTGTGCTACTTGCTGATTCGTGCCTATTGGTTTATTTTATTATTTAATTGCAAACAAATCGTGCCAGTCTCTCAGGCTGAAACCCCCTTGCGTTAGGATATTAAAATACTGATTAAAATAACGAGATAATACGTTCCACTCTTAGTGATCGACACTCTACTTACCATTATATTCATACTGACCGGGTACACTGCTCGTTAAGTGTGTGTGTTATTGATAAGTCGGCTAAATATAAATTTAAAACTTGAGTAGGCATTAAAACTGCTAAACCGCAACGACACATCACGCCCATCAGGGAGTTATTTTGATTAAACGAAGCAAGGAATGAGGAAGAATAAGGAAGCTTATTACTAAGCTTTTGCTCATTTTGTTCTTATGAGTTTTTATCTTGTTTGTTTATTATTATTATGTTTTACATTTCTTTGTTAAGTTGAGTGTGTTTTAGCTCTTTAGTTTTATAAGAATAAGTGATATTTAAGTTTAAGTCAAGTTTTTTTGTTTTTGTTTATGTAGCTTGTTCAATGATAAGATTAAATGAAATGATGGAAGTGTTTTGGAATTGTGGAAATGTTTGTTAATGTTCAGGAATGAAAATGTTTTGAAACAAGTTTTGTGTTAAAATTTTATAGACCCACGGTTTTGGAACCAAACCCACGGTCCAAGTACTAAACCTTGGGTTTAGTATGAACATTATGCAGAAAAAAATTGAAAGGAAAGGAAGAGAAAAAACCACAATCCTCATCATTTCAAAGATTGAAGTTAGTGATCAAATTAAGGTTCTAGCAATCCTATGGCATCAAAAAGAGTAAGTAACATCCACCCAATTACTTTGCATTGTTCTAAATTCGAATTTAATTTTTAGGGTTCTTAATTGGGCGAGTTTGCTATAGTTCGAATTAAATGAAATTAGTTGATGGGTTTACTAGAGAATGGTTGTAAGGATTGATTAGAAGTAAAATTAGATGAAATGATTAAGAATTGAGAGAGAATTTGATGTTCTAAGATTTAGGGTTTATACATGTCGAAAATTTGGGCATAAATCATCAAGATTGATTGGGTTTATTGTGATATATGATTAAGAATTAGTGTTTGAATGCTAGATGATTAGTTATATGGACCACTACTTTGTTTGAATTAATTTTGATTCTTAGATTCTTGAAAATGAGACATGAAGGAGATTAAGGAATAAGCACTAATGGAATAAGGAGTAGGATGTAGATGAATTGGTAATGAAAAAAAAAAAACGAGAAGGAGGCTGCTGCAGACCGACGGCCAGAGGGCCTGACCGCCGGCCAAGACCCCAGAAGCACAGCCAGGCCGCCGGCCTACAGCCTGACCCAGCGGTCTGGAGGGGCTGTTAAATTTTTTTTTTTCTCTTTTCCTCTTTACTTTATTTCTTTTGCTAACTCATTTTACGTTCTAACCTTTAAAATCAATATTCCTCGTGTGCTTGTTTTGTTGTTTTGTAGAAGCGTGTTCGTCAAGATGGAGAAAATCCACTAATTGCTTTGCATAAGCGACATAATCAAGAAGGAGATGATAATCTTATGCCAGTAACGAGTGAATATCTGAAGTGGCACAAGTTGAGTAAAGAAGCGAAAGCGTGTTACAATAGTAGGTTGGCAAAGCTACAAAAGAAGGAAATCGCGGTTCCTAAGTTAGTAAGTGGAAGTTTATTGAGACAATATAACCTTATTGGTACTCTTAAGGGACTATGGGAGATTAGTACGGTATTTGAAAATCAAGTCTATGAAGATTTTAGTTTTGAGTATGCAATTGTAATAGGAGAAAAGCGAATCTTTAAAGAATGGTGTCTAGAGTTCTTTGCCACCATTTATTTTAACCAAAAGGTGAAAGATATTATGGATGAGAAGTGTGTTTGGTTTAGGTTATGTGGACATGATCATGCATGTACTTTGCCGGAATTTGGGCAATTTCTTGGGTTATATGACGAGAATGACCTTCAACATGTAGATTTTGAAGAACATCTCTTTAGGCTAGAGAAAGATCCGGAAAAATATGTTGGTAGGGAGATATGGAATCAGATAGGAGATCCCAATAGTGTTGCTGCTTTCAAGGAAAGGGAGATTCATTCATCGATAGCTCAGCTTCTAAATAAATTGATTGTGAACTCATTTGTGCATAGAGGGCATAGTCAACACAAAGTTCATGCAACAGATTTGTGGATAATTGATATGCTTATGGATCCAAATAAAAAGATAAATGTCTTATGGACTTTGGCAGTGTATTTATCAAAGAGGGCGACTATCATGACTGAACACAGTTTTATAAATGGTGGGCATTATGTTACTAAGATTGTAAAAACCTTAGGTTATGATACGGATGATGAGTTGAGGAAGATAACAGTGATGAAGGAGTGTGAGAAGCTTGACAAAAAGTTTTTAAAAGATTTGCTTGATGATGAAAGGATGAGTTTGGTTGATCGACTTGAAAATGTGATTTGCAATCCACCACCACCCCCAAAACAAAAAACTCAACAAAATGTTGTAGAGTCTTCGGGATTGAATGCTAGTTAGGGTGATTGGCATGTGAATTTGCCACAAGAGGATAAGAGAGACATATGGAGAGACATGAGTTTGATGAGACTTGGGCACCAAATGGATTATTATGCACCAATTCTCGCGCACCTTGGGAAAAATAGTGTACCACCTTATTCTTTTCCAATGGCGTATGAACCAATTGGTGTTCCACCTTACCTTTACCCATACACGCCTTATCCTTCGGGACATGTACCTTATCCGACATATAGCACAGGTCAAAGTAATGAAGGGTACAATTTTAACGAGGAACCTTTTGCGGGGTATTATTCTAATGTTGGGACACAAAGCTATGAAGTGGGAACGTCATCCGGTGGATTAGGATTTGGACCATTGGTTAACTATGAAGGAGATGAGACGGACGATGAATGATTTTTATTCATGACCATGATATGTGTTGAACAATATTTATGTTTTATTCGTACTTTATCATGTTGGATTATTTCTATTTTTATGTTTGGTTAGGATTTTTACCTTGGTTATTAGTATTGTTGCATTTTGTTTTGTGTTTTGTTTGTTCGTTTATTTTTTTTCAGGTTTAAGATACCATGAGATCATTGCTCGTTCATATGGTTGGTATATTTTGGAGCTTGGAGTTTCCAACTCATGCGTTTAACACCAAATATGGATCTCGCTTGATTTCTCGGTGATATCATTTAACTATTTTATTTTTCCCTATTTCCTTTACTTTGAAGTTAATTTTTCACATTGAGGACAATGCAAAACTTAAGTGTGGGGGAGGGAAGTAAATAGTGAAAATGATTCAATTTTTAAATTTTTGTGATTATTTTGGAATTTGTTTTTATTGCCCTTAAGGAAGTAGTAATTTTTACACGTAAAGAATTTAAAACAACTTTCCAATAGCATAAAATGGCAATTTGAAATTTTTAACGAATCTTGGTTAAGTGAAAGAATCTATTCTTAGGATTGATAACATTATTTGAGCATTTTTAGCCTATTCTACCAAATATGTGAGGATTTGAGCCTATCATTTGAAGCATATATTTTCTATGCTTAAATTATATTTTCTTGCTTAGAGTGTGCCGGTGATTGAATTGATTCTAGAACTTGTACTTGTCGTGCATTACGAATTCCAAAGTAAGGTCATATTTTTGTGATATAAATAAATTTAAATGATAAGAGGCAACTTAGGATTAAACCAAATAGCCTTCCATTTTACATGTATTGATTTATTAGCTAGCCAAATTGGTTAGTTAATCGCCTATTCTATGGACCCATTTGTTAGCACTCATTTTTAGTGCTAGATACCCTTAGTTCACCCCTTTGAGACTGTCTTTTCATTTTTGTTACACCCAGAAAAACAAAAAGATTTTGCACCTTTAACCTTAGCCTAACCTTTTAGTCAAGTTGAATCGATGAATTACTTGTTGTTGATCAGAAGAATTTTTGATGATTATGAGTCTACACTTTGTATTTCGAATATACCTTTCTGACGAAGACGAAGGTAGCTACTTCTTATTTGTATCTTTTTGAGGTATATGCTCATCCAAAGTGTGGGGGAAGATATATATATATATATATATAAAAAAAAAAAAAAAAAAAAAAAAAAAAAAAAAAGAAAAGGAAAAAGAGATATTAATAGCCAATGAGCTATAATGGTGGAAATTAGCCAATGCGCTAAGACTTGATACGAATAGTGATCGATGAATGAAATAAAGGAGGAAGGAAAGAATTGTTATGAAGGCTATAATCATTTGAGGATACATGGTTCGATTTTTTTTTTTTTTTTTTTTTTTTTTTTTTTTTGCAACAAGTGATTCTGGTATTTGACTTGATTCTTGTAAATTGTATTCGCCAAAATAATCCCATGTCTTATCCTAACCCTTTTTGCTTTGTGAAAATAGCGAATGTATGAATATTATAGTGACCATCCGGTTTTTGAAAAGCTGGACAACGTCGCTAGCGAACTAGAGCGTGTTTTGGTGACCATCCGTTATGTAAATAATGTTGTTAGTGATCCAAGGTACAAACTAGCGACCATCCGTTATTCGACTAATCAAGAATTCGTTGTTAGCAATCTATTATATTGGTGCAATAGTTATTTGAGCATAAGTTGATATTAACCCTTAGCCTAACATTTCATCCCGAATAAAAGTCCTCTTTGATAAATTAATTTATTTCTTACATGATTTGGATTAGTTTTGATACTTGTACAAGCCTATGGTATGACATGAAATCACGACTGAGCAATTGAGTGAAATATATCCCCTACAAAAGAAATGAGTGCGAGTGAATTATATATTATCTTTTTCTTTTCGTGAGGAGCTTAGTTGTGTTATCTAGCTTGATCGAGTAAGTCGTTTAAATTTCACAAATAAAAGTAAAAATCACTTTTTGACCTTTTGCCTTGGTATTAAGGAAGATTAGTGAAAAATTTTCGAAAATCATGATTAGTGGCTATTGGAAAAATAAATTTTCCAAATGATTACTTTGCTTGAGGGCAAGCAAAACTTAAGTGTGGGAGATTTGATAACGCTCATTTTGTACATGTTTTTATAGCGTTATTTGTGTGTTTTTATATGAAATTTAGTTATGTTTATGATTGTTTTATGCTTAAAAGTTGTTAAAGATGTGTTCAAGCCTAGGTACAAGGAAATATCAAGAAAGACGAAGAAAAGCTATAAAATTCAAGTAAATGTTGAAGAAAAGATCGTCAACAAAGATATTGATTCATGATATGATTATTTCCGTTGTACGTGAGAGGGATGAAAGGATAAAGTCAAGATTAAGAGCCAAAAAGTATATTGAAAGTTGGAGTTTCATGCTAGCTCGAAGTTAAAATTATGTGCAAAAAGTTGGTTTCAAACCCAAGGTCTACCTTCCAAACCCAAGGCCAAAGAAGGGACCCCAGGCCTAAGGTCCAGGAGCTCGACCCAAGGTTTAGCCAATGTCTAGACCCAAGGTTTACACTTCAGACCCAAGGTTTAGAGAAATTCTGAGTTGAAGAGTTGCATTAACTCATAACTTTAACCACCATAATGGCTTGAGTCCGATCATTACCCTCTTCTTTATGATTACTGAAGTCACATTTTAGTTTTTGGGGTGTTTTACAAGCTTAAATAAGGCCCTAATCACCCATTTGTGACACAACACTTACAATCAAACCTTACACCATAAGGATTTGATCATATTACTTTCTAACCCAAAAGAGCTCAACAATCTCTGCCATTCTTAAGGAAGATCACTACTAGAAGAGGTGGAAGATTCCCTTGTTCAATTGGAGGCCTCAAGGAGTGCTATAACTCTTTCATTACTCATTGTAATCTTACTTTTGGGTAATTTTCTTTATTATTAATTAATCATGTTGGACTTGTTTAAGTTGAATGCAATGTTATGTTTTATGATGATGCTTGTTATGGAATGATTCGTGATACTTGTTTGGGGATGACGTGACTTTTTGTATGAATGTTGGACGTTTAGTTGGTTAGAAAAAGTGATTATTTTTATGGGTTTGTTTAAATATAATTCGCGTTCTAAAACTTGTTGGTTAAATATTGTTGGATTTAAAGGTTGAAAAGATTTCTAATGATTGTTTAATTCCAAGAGTTAGTGACAAACGAATTGGTATTTGATAAGTGACGCATATCAAATATGCAAGTTTTTAAATGGATTCGGAAATATTTAATCACGAGATTGGGTTGAAAAGACTCGTAAGAACTAATTTAACTAATCGACTTTTTCATACATTTGATTACAAAAAGAGCTAGCTTAGTGGGATGAGGTTTGGCCGAAAGGACTCACCCATGAAATTAGTAGAAACATGGATTTTCTTGATATGAACCATTGACTAGAAGTCCTTGTGAAAATTGATATGTGCCTTCTAAGTTTCACCCAAACATGTTCCACATTCTATCACTATTAGTCATGGCTCCTAAACAAGTATTTCTTTATTTAATTGTTTGTTTGATTGAGTTGAATTGAAACCATTGTTTGTTTAAATCGTTTCTAGTGCTTTTGATCGTGACAATCTTAAGTGCTATTCTTTTGCTACTATTAATGTAACTAAAACCTCAACTAGTAGTTCCTTGGGACGAACCTTATTTACCATCAACAATACTACAATTGAACGAGTATACTTGCTCGTATGTGTTTCTTAGAAAACGGTAATAAGGCAATAAAAAAATTTAAAATTCGAGTGAAATTGGGATATAATGTAAGAAACCCTCTACTACGAAACGCATCAGGGTTCATCATCAACGTCTGAGTCAAAAGCATCGCAGTCATCAGCTTGCAAGATGTTGGGATCATTTAGTGCTAAGTCGTGAACTGGTTGATCATCCACATCAGCATCAAACGTGTTCCCCTCATCACCAGCAAGAAACAATAACTCTTCTTCGTCCAAAGTTGCTCCATTCTCTTGAGCTTGCATCAACAGCATCTTATCTTTGAAGTAGTTAGAGTTCTATAGACGCTTTGGTTGAGTGCAGTTCCTTGCTATGTGTCCTAGTCCACCACAGTTGTAACACTTGCTTTGCCTTCCCTGTCCCTGATTAGCATTCCCAACTTTGTTCTGTATATTACCCCGGCCAATGTTCCTTTGATTCACATTCTGCCTTCCCTGGACATTCTGAACCACAACCCTTCCATCCTCCACAGTTGCTTGATTACGTGGGTTTGATGAAGTTCGAAGTTGATTGTTGGTTTGAGGGAGTGTTGCTCTGAACTGTTGGACAAGTAAGGAAACTTGGTTAGAGAGATTATCAATCATCTTGTCAGTATGAGAGTATCCTGAATCCAGTTGGGAGTTCACAGTAGATGGTGGGTGCAATGATGATTGGGCAAATGATGTCTGATTTTGTGGTGAAAAGGGATGGTGATAAACTTGATCAAGTGAGGATTGATTGAACGGCTGAACATTTGAGACAAATGCAAGAGGATCATTAGATGTTGTTGGATTGAGTTTTTCCCTCAGTTGATGATCATAGACAGCATGCTTTTCATGTTGTTGTAAGTAAGCATACAGCTGTTCATAGTAGGTCTGTCTCAATCCTTTGTTGAGCTTCACGGCTGTAACAAATCTATCCCACTAGGGTGACATGTTGTTCACAAACTTAGAATTGAGCTGGATATTTGGAATTGTCATCCTGATGATCCTCATGTCATTCACAAGCTTGTGAAATCTCACATAATAGTCAGTGATGTTTTCACCAGGATTCATCTTGAAATGATCAAACTCATCATACAACTGAGATTCACAATCTTTTTTGGTCAGTTCAGATCCAGCCAGAAGCATTTTGACATTGTCCCAAACAGCTTTGGCTTCAGTGTTGAAGTTGATAAGCTTGTAAACGTCTTTGGGAAGTCCT
This sequence comes from Artemisia tridentata subsp. tridentata, assembly GCA_021014915.2. NCBI lineage: Eukaryota > Viridiplantae > Streptophyta > Magnoliopsida > Asterales > Asteraceae > Artemisia > Artemisia tridentata. The sequence continues at coordinate 35,851,895 of CP139505.1, forward strand.
TGAATCACAATGTTGGAAGCTCTAATGTCTGCATCATAACGCTTCTTTTCCTCCTCATTAAGATCATTGTAAGTACGTGGTCTGTCGATTCCAAAAGTGACAGTTCCATCCTCAGTGGTAGTGACATCATCTCTAGTGGTGCCCATTTGAAAGGGTCCTTCATCAATGGATTTAAGAATGTTGAATCCATTCTCTTTTCCCAAGCAGTAAAGTCGTATTCTTTGTGCCCATGACTCATAATCCATCCTATCAAGCATAGGTGGGCGGGTATCGGACCCGGCAGCTTGAATGTCATCAGAAGAAGTGCTTGCCATGATGTAAACTTTCACGGGATTTTACAACTCTTGTGATTTAAACCGAGAAATCGAATCTTTCGCGGGATTTTATAAAATCAACAAAAGAAACCGTAAGATACTGATTACTTGAGTGTGATATGATAAGGTTTGCAAATCACAATGAATAACCACAGGTAAATTGCAATACAGGTCTTCAAAAGAAATCAAGTCACAGAAGTCAAGTCGCAACTGATCAAATCGCAACAAGTCAAGTCACAATTATTCAAATCGCAACAAGTCAAATCGCAATTAACCAAATCGCAATAAGTCAAATCGCAAGTATCAACTCGCAATGTCAAATCGAAACTGGTCAAATCACAATCAGTCAATTCGCAACTAGTCAAATCGCAACTTGTCAATTCGCAACTAATCAAATCGCAACTAGTCAAATAGCAGTGACTCAAATCGCAGAGACTCAAATCGCAGGTTCAAATCGCAATATCAAATCGCAATTCACAACCGGACAAAACTGTCACTTTCTTGCGATTTGTCTTCTTTCCCCTTTTAAGTAAAACGCCAAATCGCAGAACAAACAATACCCAAATCACAACCCAGAAATCCTTACCAAGACACAAATCGTAACTAAGAACACCTTCAAAACAACATTCGAATTGACACAAACACACCAATAGACGGATGAAACAAGCTATCCAAGCACTAAACTAAGCTCATACAACAACCCTAATCATGAAAGTAAAAACATCACTCAAGTCTAACCACAAACAAGATCAAACCAAGGTGTTTTCACTAAAAACTAGTCGAACCAAAAGAAAACCCCAAAACCAATCTACAAATCCGAGAACATACGATCAAACGAACCTAACCATGGCTCTTGATAACAAATGTAAGTAACTCTAAATCATAACATCTATGGTTCTTGTGGTTTTGTGCCGAATCTAGAGAGAGAAGATGGAACCTTGTGAGAGAAAATGTGAAGATGTTAGATTATGAAAAATGAGAAGGTCCAACCCTCTCCTTTGGAGGGAGAGGGTATTTATACAACAAACATAAACGTCCGATGTGGGCTGTGGAGTGAGCTGACAGTGGGTAAAGACCCGACCCAACTCCACGAATACTACGATAACTAAACTAATATTAATAATCCTATGAGCTACTTAATGCTAATAGATACTCGGGGTGACCGAGTCTTTCACATGAATATTTATATTCCTAACAAAGATCGAACTGAATCGAATAAAATCGAATTGAATTTGTACCCGAACCGAACTGAATTAATATTCGGTTTCGGTTTAGATATGGTTTTGACAAAATGAAAACCGGAACGAAAAAAATTATGAAACTAGACCAGTCGCCCCACGGCACTTCACTCTCTACCCAACTTTTTTTCAAAAGTTGAAGGGGCGACTTGGCAACTTATACAATTTCAACCATAAATCGACAAGTGTCCAAGTACTCAAAATTGAAATGACTAACATACCCTTCGTACTAAATCTTATTACAAAAAACCCATTTGTACTAACACCACCATCCCCTTCCCTTCTTCATCTCACACCCATAAAGAATAATACATCTCCTCCATTTCTCTCTCTATCAAACCCAGCCATGACCACTGTCGGCCGTCACTAACACCATAGCCGCCACCTGACGCCATGACTACAGCCTCCACCATCACCACAGTTAAACTCACACACACTAACCTTTATCACTACTAGAATCCTTACTACAAACTCTCAAAACCACTAAACCTATACAAGATCCTAGATCAAGATAATCTAAACAGACTACAAACTTTAAGAGAAAGAAACAGACTATGTGTAAATGAATAGAGAGAAACAGATTTGTGATATGATCTTGAGATCTGGGGATGAAGAGTATACATACTCTATATTTCCACTTCAGACCCTGTAGAATAAGAAACCTCCTAAACACAGACTAAATAGCAAACTGTGAGAAAAATGTACAGAAATAGCCCATGTACTTAAACCATGATAAAGCACTATGAAATATATCAACTTCCAACACCCCCCCTTTCAAGCTCATGGTTTAAACATATCCACAAGACCAAGTTTCTCACAAACCATTTGTGTTGAGCCATACTTAACCCTTTTGTAAAACCATTGATGTGTTTTTTTATAGTCTATAATTTTTAACCAAGTTTTAAATTTATTTATTGCTGAACTAACCTATAGACTCTAAACACTCACGAGCAGTGTACCCGATCAATTGATGCGTGGTTTTGTAACCTTACAATAGGTTTTACCTCTCGAGGGATCTCAAGAGGCTTACAACCCCACCAGGCAGTGTACCTGACCGATGTAGTATAGTGTAGTGGTAAGTACGGGGGATTGATCATTCTCCACAGGGAATAGTGTTCGTTAGGTATGAAAAACTACTCTAATAGGTCTAAGGGTGAGAGAAGATTCTTTTTATGTTTTTATATTTTATGGAAAGCAAGTAAAATCTCGGGTTTGAAGGAGTGGGCGGAATTAGTTGCTAGTCAACTAACCCAAATAACTACAAATGCAAATAAAATAAAATAACTGAAAATAAAATGTTGGTGAGAAACTTATGTGTAGAGAAATGTGTTTACTTAGATTTCCTTACTCCCTAACTATCTTTTACCGGTTGATTAGTGTGTATTAGTCGCGTGGATGACGGGTGTATTCCTTAATATCAATCGTGGGGTGGCGTACGTACTTCCCCAACTCTACAAGCTCCTACTTCACTCCTATGTCGAGCCGGCTAGGAAGCTCCTAACATGGGATCACTAGAATTCGCTTGTGCATTAAATACAACCATAAAAACCTTTAGTACGCATTTGGTTCATGTTTCTTAAGACGTTCAAGCAAGTTACCGAATAGGAAGTTAGCCAGTTTTCTTAAGCCTAACATAGATAAACAATCATCCAATACAACTAATAACACACTAATAACCAATAATCAATAGCTAGGTTTCATTAGATCTAAGCAAACACAAGATAAATCTAGCCTAACATGTTAAACAAAAGACAAGAACAAGATAAAATCAAACAACACATAGACATATTGAATGATTAATTGATAACTTATCTTTCAATGTAACATGGAAGATCTCAAGGCAAAAAGCCTTGAAAAAGATGCTAAAATCGTCTTAGGGTTTTCTCCCAAAAATTCCACACTCAGCTCTCTCTTAATGACAAAAAATTAGAAAACTATATATAGATTTTTACATCTGACGGCGTCACCTTATGGAGTGTGACGCCGTCACCTCGCCGCTTCTAGGGTTTCCGGATGACCTTCTTGACGCCGTCCCTCTTTAACTCTCTAAAATCCGTTCTGGCTTATCAAGGCTTGACGCCGTCAGCTCGTGAACGTGACGCCGTCCCTCTTTGATTTAAGCCGTGACGCCCTTGATCAGGTTAAAGCGTGACGCCGTCAGAATTCACATGCTATTTTCACTGGCTTATCATGAGTAAATTTCACGTCCACCTTTTCTTGCCAAGCCATGACGCCGTCCAGAGTAAAGTCTGACGCCGTCAAGGGTAACTTTTAGCCGATTTTTGAGACTTTGTCGTTTTCTTCACTTTTATGCTCCAAAAACGTCCAAAATGCCTCCTTTTCCAGATTTCTCCTCAAAAGTACCTAAAATGACAAAAGGAACGATTTAGGGCAATATTTGATCAAATAAATACGATTTAGGGCTTAAATGACCCCTTAAAAGCGGTACACTTTTCGCTTCATCAAATACCCTTACACTTGAGATTTGCTTGTCCTCAAGCAAATGCGCTTTTATTCTAATCAAAATACAAGTTAGGGGTCATTTAACGCAAACATAAAAGTTATTACAACAAATATTCGTTCCACTTCAATCATAATAAGCACGGAGATTATAAACTAGCACCTCACAAGTAGTGTTTAGATACTCACATCTCTCAAGTGTCATCAAAATAAATCTCATAAATGAAAACGGATAATATCTCTCACTACCTGTCATAGCAAATAGATTACCATAGGCTTGGGAAAGGATCGAAAACCTCCTCCACTAGGCGTAAGCACCAAAGATAAACTATCAAAGAGGGCTTTTAAATGGGTTATAACGTTAGGTGTAGGGAAAAGGAAAACACGGTTTTGTTGGATAAAGGATATTTTACTGGTGGCGAGTTAAAGATCTTGATCAATTACATGTACTATACAATGTTGCTAAGCCAAGACTCGACTCAATCTTAAGCTAGAAACAAAATAACAAAATAACAAAAACATAAAAATAAACATAAAATGAAACGGGATGGTAGTCCGTATGTTTTTTCTATTTTTCTTTTTCTCATTTTTTTTGTATTTTTCTTGATTTTTTTTTTTTTTTTTTTTTTTTTTTTTTTTGACATACACTTTTGCCCTACCATCCAAAATAATACATCATAGGGGCATTGCATCCCCCTTACACTTGAATTTTTACATAACTTTACAAATAACTATTCTAATGACTCGAATTAAGATAATTGAAAAACTTGGAGTACTTTTAAAATTATTAGCACATATGGGGGTAATAAATGATGTTCTTCCCCATTACTCCATTACACTAGTACTTTACCCATGAGTCCCAATCGTCCCAAAACAATATGTACAAGGATATGACTCGACTTAGCAACCATGTAATCAACTAGATAATTAACTTGGGTTTAAACAAATGTTGTAACAATAATGCACTAAAGATGAGTGCATACAAGGTAGGCTAAGGCGATTTGGGTGTACATTTAAGTGGGGTGTAACAAATTCTTCCTTTAAGTAAAATGCTTAAAGGTCGAAACGAAAAGATAGGCTCTGAGGGGTGTACTAGGGGTATCGTGTACTAAAAATGAGTACAACGTAAAGGGTGTGGGAGAATTACTTGACCAATGTAGCCAAAGTAATTATAACAAAAACACAGGTGTAAAACAATGGGTTAATCCTAATGCCTCTTATCATGTAGTAAATCTAACTACACGAATGTAGTCTCACTTGTGGCCTTGGAATGGTCCTAACGCAAGTTCTAGAATCTAAGTGCTACCGGTACACACATCATAGCATAAATGCTTTTCCTACCAATTCTAGGGGTGAACCTCACATATTTGGGGGTGGAAAATTTTTTAGTGGTACGGTTTTTGTGCTAGTCATATAACTCCTATCCGTGAGACGCTCATTAAGATCAAAGTTTCACTCCTATATGTTGTAAAAAATTTTAAATTTGGCACTAAAATTACCTTAACAAGTATTTCTCTCAGTTTTATTACACATCTACTATTAAACAAACAAAAATCAAGCGTAATAGTATTCTCTAATCGTACTTTTACCCTCCCTTACACTTAATATGAACATTGTCCCCAATGTTCAAATAACAAGATGTAAAAGAAAAAAGTAAAAGAATGAAATCAAATACTCCCCTGATTCGCTTGGTGGATAATGAAATAACACGGTTAAATCTTCTTCCAAAGTAATGTTGAAGCTCCATGACTAATGCATCGCCAAAAGCTTGATCCAAAAACATTTCCTTGTCCAAAATAACCTGTTAAACCAGAGAAAACAAACACGAAAACCTGCATAACATCGGCGGGATAAAATCTATATATAAGGATATAATGCTTGTGGAATGATAACTTTGCAGATTCCTGGAGATTATAAGTTGGAGATTTTAATAAAAACTTTTTTTAAAACAAAACTTTCAAAAATTTCTGAAAATTAAATCTGACGCCGTCAGGTTATAAACCCTGACGCCGTCAGAAATGACCTGACAAAAAATTTCATTTTAAGTTTCCGAAAAATTTCTGGAAAAACCTTTACCTTACTTCCTGGAAATCCTGCAAAACATCATTATGACTCGATACAAGCATTTGACTCAAACAAATACTAATATGTATGTTAATTTATTATTATTACGATTCATGTTAATTTGTGTTCTAATAAACCGATTTAGATTTCCCTTACACTTAACTTTTGCAAAATACCTTTATATGTAGTTAAGACGAAGTTAAAAACAAAATAAAGCATTTTCACAAATTAGTTTTGAACATGAATCAATAAGAATAAAAATTAAACATACATACGGAAACAAATAAAAACAAACAAACAAACAAATAAACACACAAAGCAAATAAATAAAATAAAGCTTGGGTTGCCTCCCAAGAAGCGCTTTTCTTTATTAACGAGTCTTATAGCTAGACTCAAAGTCACGTACATTACGTGACTCCATCATTGGTCACGGTTCCTAGGCCATTCTCCTTTGATTCTCTATCAGAATCACTTTCATAGTGAAGGTATTTCGGGTCCTCGAGATCAAAGGGATTATTTCGGTATTTAGAACTAAGCTCCTTATCATGCTTAAAGAATCCACTTGACAGGTCAAAAGTGTCCTTACACCCCCTTCTCACATCATCATCACACAACACGAGTTGGGAACTTAACCTATCGAGCCCATCATAATCAATCTCCTTGAATTCTCTCATCTTGTAAGGCATTTGGTATGAGATTTCCCTAATCCCATCGGTGAAAGTCATGATCCCATTGAGCTCGTCCACAACCAAGCTTGTGGCCTTGCAAAAAGGTGCCCCAAAAACAACTTGCGATAACCCGGGATCGATGTACTTTTCGATATTATCGACGATTGCGAAGCTCATAGTGAATGTCATGTTTCCTACAAACACCTGTACATCATCATCTATGCCAATGTCGTCCTTCCCTTTATGAATCATCCCCCATCTGCAAATATTGTTATAATGAAACAGAGACATCACATTTTTGGGCAAACATGTGTCAATGTAAACATTATAAAAATGCTTGTGACCAATCATGCAGGGTAACTTGAGATTATTCGGATCATGTTGCTTAATTCGGCCAGGCCTCCTACCGCATAGTCTCCATGTGTTGCCACATGCTGATGGTTGATACTCATACACTTCTTCACAGCCATCCCGAAAAATCACTTTCCTGACACCATCGGTAAATAATGCACTCCTATCATCCTCATTGAGTATCACTCCCGTTGCTTTTATGAATGGTTTGCCTAGAACAAGGCCAGTTAAGGATGGACTGATGATAGAGTTCATGTTATTAATTACAGTTAACTCGATATGAAAGAGGAACTTTTCTATCACAATTGGTACCCTCCTTATTACCCCGATGATATTAGGCCCTTCATATCTGACTTGTTCGGTGAAGGCTTCGTTATATAGAGAGAGGGATATTGCGCTCATAGAAGAGTTGGGGTTTATGTAGGCATCTTTTATAAACTTTTTCCTAGTGGTGCAAGATATCTTAAAGACCCTAGGAGCGCCACCCTCTATTCTCTCTCCGAATCCCATAGGCAACCTTGCTGTGCCCCTCTCAAGTTCCTCTACCAGGGGGCGGTCTAGCAGTCCTGGGAGCCCATGAGGTATTTCGGATTTCTCTTCCGAGCCCTCCTCATCACTCACCTCTCTTGTACACGAGTTTTTTGGTGAGTCTAGATAGTCGTCGGGCGCCTCGGGTTTCTTTTCGGGAACTTCACCGTCCATTTCATTGTCCACATTCTTGGTTGTTTGTTGGTCCGAATTTGGTTTAGGAACAGGTATTGTTGTAATGGTGTTCACGAAGTGGAGAGGTTTCGAAGGGGTATGAGTATCTCTTGTTTTTTTTTTCGTTTTGTGATATGTATTTGAAGAGTTTACTAGGGTGCTTGATTTTTACAGGAGGGGGTGTTTGGTGAGTCACCGTAACAGATTTGATCTCATTAACTCGTGCCAACTCACAAGTTGACCTGCCAGCAAGGCGATCATTGATAACCTTTAACAGGTTATCAACCTTGTTGTTCATATCAACTTGCTGTTGTCTGAATTGATTCTCAAGTTTGGAGAGCTGTGTTTCTTGAGAGAGAATGAATTTTTGCAGTGATTCCTCGCGATTTTGTTGTTTATGCGTGTGTTGCTGAGGATAATGTTCAGACCAGGTGAGCGGGGTAGAGTCATTGAATGATACGCTACGAGTTTGGTTCCAACTAAAATTTGGCTTATTCTTCCATGCCTCATACCTACCTTCGGAATTAGTAGTGAGCCACCTATCTCCCGCCTTATCGATTCGCGAGGATGCGAATTCTTTGAAAGCCTGTTTGGGGAGTTCCATGCAATCATGAGTGTCGTGGGGACCACTACATAATTTACACGAAGAAGTGATTTTGTTCACTTGGCTTGAAAGTTTAGGAGCCTCGTAGGATTTCATGAGAAACTTGACTTGGTCTTCAAGTTCTATGATCCTACGGTCGGAAGTGCTTGAATTGTTCGAAGGCAAAGATATTGCCTTGACCGTTTTATTCAAATCACGGGGATCACTCCAACTTTCGTTGTCATAAAGAGCAAGATCCTCTAGGAGAGCCCATGATTGTTCCGCACTTAGATCACGTAGCTTACCACCGGCCGATTGGTCAATGGTTTGCCTCGTGGAGAGATTGATATGGTCATAGAAGATTTGGACTTGAAGCCAAAGTTCTATGCCATGGTGAGGGACCTTTTGGAGTAAGTCCTTGAATCGAGTCCATGCCTCGTAGAGAGTTTCGCCTTGACGTTGTTGGAACATCAAGATATCATTCCTTAGCTTGGTAGTTCTTCCCGGTGGGAAAAACTGAGCAAGGAAACAAGTAGTGAGATCATCCCAAGAGGTGATGGATCCTGCGGGTTGACGTTCTAGCCACTGACTAGCTTGATCCCGCAGAGAGAATTGGAAGAGACGCAATCGGGTCGTCTCTCGAGTGGCAACATCAAGGTCTATAGAATCAACGATTTTAAGAAAGTCCTTGAGGTGTTGATTAGGATCTTCAGAACGAAGTCCATGGAATGCGCATCCGCTTTGCACCAACCGGATGGTGTCGGATCGCAAGGGTGTGATATTGGCTCCTTGAGTGAGCTCAATGGGTTTCGATAGCCATGGTGGCTAGGACGGGAATACTCTCCTAAAGTACGGGCTCTAGGAGGTGGTGGTTGTTGTGGTGGTGGGTTGTGGGGATTAAGGATATTACCATCTTCCATGATGTCGGATGGTATGGTTACGAACAAAGACACGAAGAAAATAGATAGACTAAAGAAAACCTAGAAAAATAAAACAAAAATATCACTAGAAAGGAATCTAGTGAGTAGACCTATAAAATAAAAATTCAACCTAAACAATAACTATTCCCCGGCAGCGGCGCCAAAAACTTGATGCGTGGTTTTGTAACCTTACAACAGGTTTTACCTCTCGAGGGATCTCAAGAGGCTTACAACCCCACCAGGCAGTGTACCTGACCGATGTAGTATAGTGTAGTGGTAAGTACGGGGGATTGATCATTCTCCACAGGGAATAGTGTTCGTTAGGTATGAAAAACTACTCTAATAGGTCTAAGGGTGAGAGAAGATTCTTTTTATGTTTTTATATTTTATGGAAAGCAAGTAAAATCTCGGGTTTGAAGGAGTGGGCGGAATTAGTTGCTAGTCAACTAACCCAAATAACTACAAATGCAAATAAAATAAAATAACTGAAAATAAAATGTTGGTGAGAAACTTATGTGTAGAGAAATGTGTTTACTTAGATTTCCTTACTCCCTAACTATCTTTTACCGGTTGATTAGTGTGTATTAGTCGCGTGGATGACGGGTGTATTCCTTAATATCAATCGTGGGGTGGCGTACGTACTTCCCCAACTCTACAAGCTCCTACTTCACTCCTATGTCGAGCCGGCTAGGAAGCTCCTAACATGGGATCACTAGAATTCGCTTGTGCATTAAATACAACCATAAAAACCTTTAGTACGCATTTGGTTCATGTTTCTTAAGACGTTCAAGCAAGTTACCGAATAGGAAGTTAGCCAGTTTTCTTAAGCCTAACATAGATAAACAATCATCCAATACAACTAATAACACACTAATAACCAATAATCAATAGCTAGGTTTCATTAGATCTAAGCAAACACAAGATAAATCTAGCCTAACATGTTAAACAAAAGACAAGAACAAGATAAAATCAAACAACACATAGACATATTGAATGATTAATTGATAACTTATCTTTCAATGTAACATGGAAGATCTCAAGGCAAAAAGCCTTGAAAAAGATGCTAAAATCGTCTTAGGGTTTTCTCCCAAAAATTCCACACTCAGCTCTCTCTTAATGACAAAAAATTAGAAAACTATATATAGATTTTTACATCTGACGGCGTCACCTTATGGAGTGTGACGCCGTCACCTCGCCGCTTCTAGGGTTTCCGGATGACCTTCTTGACGCCGTCCCTCTTTAACTCTCTAAAATCCGTTCTGGCTTATCAAGGCTTGACGCCGTCAGCTCGTGAACGTGACGCCGTCCCTCTTTGATTTAAGCCGTGACGCCCTTGATCAGGTTAAAGCGTGACGCCGTCAGAATTCACATGCTATTTTCACTGGCTTATCATGAGTAAATTTCACGTCCACCTTTTCTTGCCAAGCCATGACGCCGTCCAGAGTAAAGTCTGACGCCGTCAAGGGTAACTTTTAGCCGATTTTTGAGACTTTGTCGTTTTCTTCACTTTTATGCTCCAAAAACGTCCAAAATGCCTCCTTTTCCTGATTTCTCCTCAAAAGTACCTAAAATGACAAAAGGAACGATTTAAGGCAATATTTGATCAAATAAATACTATTTAGGGCTTAAATGACCCCTTAAAAGCGGTACACTTTTCGCTTCATCATCAATGTAGATAGTTTTTAGGTAAGCAAGGGTCGTTCACTAGGAGCGAAGCTAAAGTGATCTAAAGGTATTCTAATTACTAAACTAACTAACCTAGAAAGCAAGTAAATATTTTTGGGGTTTTAGCCTAAGAGGCTATCACGATTTTGTGTGTTTAATTAAACTAAATACGAGAAAATAAATATTAAACTAATTAAAAGCAAATTAAAGATAGATGAAGATAGATAGGAAGAACGGGTTAGCCATGTCTAATCCCTTTTATAGTTATACATGCTTATGTCTACTTGTTTTAATTCATTCAATTGTTTTGTCGCCAATCCGATTATTAATCCTGTCACGATTAAATAACCTACCATCGTGGTGGGAAAGAGGACATGATCATAGTGACTCGTCTAGCATCAATACTAACTTATTGCTTTAAAACCATCTAACCTAGTTCGGTATTACACGCTACTAGTCCTATTAGGTTGTAGACACGTTCCGTTTATGCCAAACAATGATTCCTAATAGAGATTCGGGTTAACACGCATATAACTCAACCTAAGCAACCACAATTACAGGTAGTTAAGTCACATCAATTAAAGTTATAAGGATCATAACCTAGTTACATAGACTTCTACTAGTTAATCGCAATAAACGAGTTTTTATCGACAAGCACCCAATCCAATAACAAAGCAAACACATCGACAAAATCATAAAAACTAATAAAACTTTATAAACATGGCTAACACCTAAGGGTGTTAGCCCATAATCTCTGTAACAAAATACAAAAATATAATCAAGATGAATAGAGTATTAAACATAAAGAATATGATACGCTAACCGAATGATTAATTAGTATAACAATGACAAGAGATGTTCTTCAAGTATAATTGGGTCTTCAAGGGTGATCTTCTGCTGTTTTGAGAGGCTTTGATCGTATGGGAATAGCCCTAAGGGTTCCCAAAGATGCCCTAATTCGTTAATGAGTTCGGTATTTATAGATTCTGAAATCTCGGTCGATACGGCGCATCTATAGAGTTAGATGCGCCGCATCTGTAAGTAAACGTAGCCTCCAAGTCTGAAACTGACCCGATATGGCGCATCTATAAATCTGATATGGAGCATCTCCGAATACGGCGCATCTAAAGACCTGATGCGTCGCATCTCCTTCAGATACAGATAGATCTCCTTTTTCTCTTTCCGTGGCCGCTTGAATCAACTAAAACGGAGTCCGGATGAAGATTTTATGGCCAAAATACGAAAGCATCTTCAAGTGTCGACTTGTAATCTTGACTTCTTCATTAAGCTTCTAATCTCCACTTGATTTCTTGGTAAGGATTGTGTATGGCCGATACGGCACATCGGATTGGTCCGATGCGGCGTATCTGGAGTAGAACAAGTTGGTTCTTCTTCGTTGACCAAAGTTTCATATGCGACGCATGATAAAATCAGATGCGGCGCATGCTTCAAAGTCAGGCAATGGTCTTTAATCTCTAAGTCTTTATGTACGACGTATCTATCAAGAATGATACGGCGCATCTTCCTTCAGTTCAGTAGACTTTTCCAACTTGATTCATTTTGCTCCAATTTCCGTCCGAAATCATTAACATTCACCTAATGCTTGTTTATAACTGAGAATTACAAAAGTAAACGATTAAGTATCAATTCTCATATAAAGTGATATAAAACAAGTCAATACTATAGGATAAATGAGGCTAATAATATGTCGTTATTTGATGTCATCAAATATCCCCCCACTTGAACTTTACTTGTCCTCAAGTAAACCTTAGATTAAAACTTATGAAAATGTATCCTGAATAGGATGTATTTTTACAATTAAGCATTTATTCATTTTATCATATATATAATTGCACAACCAAACACTTAACGAATTAGAAACAAAATAAAATATTTCGATAAAATCAAATCTAATCGTTTAACTGTCCAGTCGTGACGAATATTCTATCATAAGCTTGGCAAGTATATGCATCTCCCCCACTAAAGCCAAGGAATAACAAGTCTAAAGCGGTAAAAAGGGTTTGTTGCTTTAGGGTTAATCATTCTTCTTAATCTCTATCGATCTCAAATTCCAGAAAAGGCGACAAAATCACAAATACATGATCGAATCCACGAACACGATACTTGCAATTGCTCAAATCCTTAACTCGAATAGGCTAAAGATAGGACCAAGTAATCTTTACCAATAATATTATATCAAAAAGGGCAACAAAATCATAAATACATAGCCGAATCCACGACTACGATACTTAAGATTGCTCAAATCCCTAATCTCAATAAATCAAAGGTTTGGATAAAGAATAATATAGGGTATGGATAATATTTGGGATACAAATTGGTGTAAAATGAAAAATAAACAAAACAGATAAATTAAAATCCTAAGTGTGGTAAATTACTTTCCCAACCATCCCATGAATAAGACTCATATCATTGAATAACTCACGCTTTAACACTTGAAACACACGATTTAGGTAGACACGAATTATACTCAACAAGATCTCAATCAAAGAATAACCTTAGTTGGCGTTCCCATAACGTCCAACTCCCATTCAATCCATAAATATAGTACAACAACAATAATGATAACTTTACATAACTTTACAATGTTGGTAAAAACAAACTTCCAACTTTTCATTTTTCTTTTTCTTTTCTCATTTTTTTGAATTTTTTTTCTTTTTTTTTTTTTTTTTTTTTTTTTTTTGAACTTGAAACATAAACATAGATGTGTAAAATTTCACAACTTTTCTATCACTTTCTTTCCGGATAATTTTTCCATACTTTTCATACTTTTAGAAATAACTGTAATAGTGAAAGTAGTAAACACACGAAAAATAAACTCAAAGATATACAATATTTACTTTCATACCAATTGCATTGTGCAATTTCCTAACTCAACCAAAGATAATGAATTACGCACACGAACACATGTATTGTAAGAAAACACACTTTGCCTAATGCAATTAACCAACCACGGATTTTAATCTACAGGGTAGGCTAAGGTGTAAGGGTGTAACGAAACATTATAACAAAGGTGTAAGAAACGAAAGGAATGGCTCTGAGTGTTTTTCTAGGGGTATCTTACTCTAAAAGTGAGAGTAACAAAAGGGTTTATACGGGGGTTAACTAACCAGTGTAGTTAGTTAATATCACATAACATATAAAGGCTATTTGGGTGTAATCCTAGAAATTTACCAATTTAGACAAGTCATTCCAATTATATAGATAATACTTATTATGGTGGTCTCGAATAGTATACAAGCCAAGTTCTAAAGTTTACAAGTCACCGGCACACTCATAGATTTGTGAATTTTGATAAGTTCACAATTTTTGAAAATAAGGTTATGTGTGCAGCTATGCAACTTAGATTAAACAAAAACATGCTAAAAAATTTTTTAAATTTTTATAATTAAGCATAGATTAAAGCATATTTTTGAAAAATTAAGGACAAGTAACGTTCTAATTCTCCATCCCCCCCCCCCACTTAAGTTAAACAACGTCCTCGTTGTTTGTATTTGAAATTAAAAACAAGAGATAGAAAGAATTAGAACAGAGAACTCCCCTGAGATTTGCTCGGTATGATCCACCATGTAAGAATGCGAGCATATAAAATGTGGGAGTTCATCAACATCTTCATTCATCCAGACCTGTAAATATATAGAGACCACAGAAAAAATAGACTCGAGAACATCTCGTTAATCATTGGTTAGGAAAATAAAACTACGGGAAATTTCAGGCCAGAGTGTCGATGCGCCGTATCCATGGAATATTGGATACGCCGCATCAACTTCCTGTAACTAATACGCCGCATCCACTAAAAGTGCATGCGCCGTATTGACCAACTGACAGAAATACGAAAATAAAAATAAACTAAAAACAAAATAAAAGACAAGCATGGGTTGCCTCCCAAGAAGCGCTTGTTTTTGTTAGAGTCACGAGCCTGACTCCACCCTTATTTACTAGGCAATAGGCTGTTTTCCCCCCACTTGCGGTCAAGTGTGGGTGATAGTAGCAATAAGCACCATAACGGTGTAAATTTGCTACTAGAGATGGATAGAATATGTAAAGATAATACCTTGGCAATATGTGTACTTCGTTCATTACCTTACCCGGTTTGGTTGTTAAATTGGATGACATGAACATTACATGTGAGAGAGTAGTATGTTGAGGATCAATGAATCTCCCTTCTTCTTCGTTTGTTCTATTGGTAGTAAGGCGTCCCTTGACTTCCATAAAAGATGAGAAAGGGTCTTTGGCGAGTAAAAGTTCGGGTTCCTCTATATCCTTCATAGGATTGAAATCATCCTCTTCAATCATGGTCGTGTCCATCAGCTCATCCTTGAATTCTTTTTCTATTTCAACCAAAAATGGGTTGATAACAGGTGCTTTATATTCATCATTAGTTGGTGTAGTAAATTCCACCTCATCATTCTTTCGTTTTGCAACCTGTTTAGGAAAACTAGCAAGATTATTAGTAACGGGATTAATAATATTAAATAAATTAGTACCACTTTTTGTTGTAAGTGACTCCAATTCATCTTGTGAGTCTCCATCTTCAACTAGTGGTCTTGTAATTTCATCCTTTTCCCGAATAGCCGCCTCAAATAAGTCATCCCACATTTCTTCAAAATCCTTTGTGGGGTCATAATCTGGCTCATTTGTTCCACGCATGAATATTTCATTTTGTTGTGGCAATTGCGGTATGGCATCGTACACAATACAATCAAAACTTTCAATATTAGAATACTCATTATCTTCATCCGATGGAATATCATCATGGTGTTTTTGATATGATGAGAATATATTTTCCAACTCGGGTGAAAAATCACAAGTAATAGCACCATACACCATTGTTCCACATTCATCTTCATTTTCATCATAAGCACTTTCGGATGAATAAGCTTCTTTGTAAACAATTGCCGGATTTTCATTCAAATCAAACACTTGTGACTCTTCTTCATCTTGGGCAACTTCCGGAGAAATAACATCATCAATAACTATTGCCGGAAACCTAATTGCACCAAAATCGTATGATTCTTCTTCATCATCATCATTGGATAAAGTCCAAGTGTGTCTAAATGGCAATTTGTTTCTTTCTTTCCCTGATTTTTCCTGCTTTGATAATAAGTACTCTTCCATCGTGGGTTCTTTATCATTGATGACTTGTGCACCATATCTTGCTCTTTCCCAATCGTAAACCATTTTATTGCTCAAGGATCTTTCATTGTTAAGCCTAAGATATTCTTCCATAGTTATGTCCGGATTATCCATCCTCATTATTACCTGAAAGATAAACAACCAAGAACAGCAGTAACCGAAACAAAAACAATAAAAACTAAAACGAAAAATAAAAATTAAATAAACAAAAATAAAGAAAAACGATTAAAAAAATGGTCACAGAACGTCAATACGCCGTATACAATTGACCTGTATACGCCGTATTGATATAAGACAGATACGCCGCATCCACAGACAAGGATACGCCGTATTGCCTTTCTGAGACAGAAACACACAGAAACAAATAAAACTAACTAAACTTAAATACCAATAAATCAAATTAAAACAATCACTCCCCGGCAGCGGCGCCAAAAACTTGATGTGTTTTTTTTATAGTCTATAATTTTTAACCAAGTTTTAAATTTATTTATTGCCGAACTAACCTATAGACTCTAAACACTCACGAGCAGTGTACCCGATCAATGTAGATAGTTTTTAGGTAAGCAAGGGTCGTTCACTAGGAGCGAAGCTAAAGTGATCTAAAGGTATTCTAATTACTAAACTAACTAACCTAGAAAGCAAGTAAATATTTTTGGGGTTTTAGCCTGAGAGGCTATCACGATTTTGTGTGTTTAATTAAACTAAATACGAGAAAATAAATATTAAACTAATTAAAAGCAAATTAAAGATAGATGAAGATAGATAGGAAGAACGGGTTAGCCACGTCTAATCCATTTTATAGTTATACATGCTTATGTCTACTTGTTTTAATTCATTCAATTGTTTTGTCGCCAATCCGATTATTAATCCTGTCACGATTAAATAACCTACCATCGTGGTGGAAAGAGGACATGATCATAGTGACTCGTCTAGCATCAATACTAACTTATTGCTTTAAACCATCTAACCTAGTTCGGTATTACACGCTACTAGTCCTATTAGGTTGTAGACACGTTCCGTTTATGCCAAACAATGATTCCTAATAGAGATTCGGGTTAACACGCATATAACTCAACCTAAGCAACCACAATTACAGGTAGTTAAGTCACATCAATTAAAGTTATAAGGATCATAACCTAGTTACATAGACTTCTACTAGTTATAAGCAATAAACGAGTTAAGCTTCTAATCTCCACTTGATTTCTTGGTAAGGATTGTGTATGGCCGATACGGCGCATCGTATTTGTCCGATGCGGCGTATCTGGAGTAGAACAAGTTGGTTCTTCTTCGTTGACCAAAGTTTCATATGCGACGCATGATAAAATCAGATGCGGCGCATGCTTCAAAGTCAGGCAATGGTCTTTAATCTCTAAGTCTTTATGTACGACGTATCTATCAAGAATGATACGGCGCATCTTCCTTCAGTTCAGTAGACTTTTCCAACTTGATTCATTTTGCTCCAATTTCCGTCCGAAATCATTAACATTCACCTAATGCTTGTTTATAACTGAGAATTACAAAAGTAAACGATTAAGTATCAATTCTCATATAAAGTGATATAAAACAAGTCAATACTATAGGATAAATGATGCTAATAATATGTCGTTATTTGATGTCATCAAATATCCCCCCACTTGAACTTTACTTGTCCTCAAGTAAACCTTAGATTAAAACTTATGAAAATGTATCCTGAATAGGATGTATTTTTACAATTAAGCATTTATTTGTTTTATCATATATATAATTGCACAACCAAACACTTAACGAATTAGAAACAAAATAAAATATTTCGATAAAAGCAAATCTAATCGTTTAACTGTCCAGTCGTGACGAATATTCTATCATGAGCTTGGCAAGTATACGCATCTCCCCCACTAAAGCCAAGGAATAACAAGTCTAAAGCGGTAAAAAGGGTTTGTTGCTTAAGGGTTAATCATTCTTCTTAATCTCTATCGATCTCAAATTCCAGAAAAGGCGACAAAATCACAAATACATGATCGAATCCACGAACACGATACTTGCAATTACTCAAATCCTTAACTCGAATAGGCTAAAGATAGGACCAAGTAATCTTTACCAATAATATTATATCAAAAAGGGCAACAAAATCATAAATACATAGCCGAATCCACGACTACGATACTTAAGATTGCTCAAATCCCTAATCTCAATAAATCAAAGGTTTGGATAAAGAATAATATAGGGTATGGATAATATTTGGGATACAAATTGGTGTAAAATGAAAAATAAACAAAACAGATAAATTAAAATCCTAAGTGTGGTAAATTACTTTCCCAACCATCCCATGAATAAAACTCATATCATTGAATAACTCACGCTTTAACCCTTGAAACACACGATTTAGGTAGACACGAATTATACTCAACAAGATCTCAATCAAAGAATAACCTTAGTTGGCGTTCCCATAACGTCCAACTCCCATTCACTCCATAAATATAGTACAACAACAATAATGATAACTTTACATAACTTTACAATGTTGGTAAAAACAAACTTCCAACTTTTCATTTTTCTTTTTCTTTTCTATTTTTTTAGAATTTTTTTTTCTTTTTTTTTTTTTTTTTTTTGAACTTGAAACATAAACATAGATGTGTAAAATTTCACAACTTTTCTATCACTTTCTTTCCGGATAATTTTTCCATACTTTTCATACTTTCAGAAATAACTATAATAGTGAAAGTAGTAAACACACGAAAAATAAACTCAAAGATATACAATATTTACTTTCATACCAATTGCATTGTGCAATTTCCTGACTCAACCAAAGATAATGAATTACGCACGCGAACACAGGTAATGTAAGGAAACACACTTTGCCTAAAGCAATTAACCAACCACGGATTTTAATCTACAGGGTAGGCTAAGGTGTAAGGGTGTAACGAAACATTATAACAAAGGTGTAAGAAACGAAAGGAATGGCTCTGAGTGTTTTTCTAGGGGTATCTTACTCTAAAAGTGAGAGTAACAAAAGGGTTTATACGGGGGTTAACTAACCAGTGTAGTTAGTTAATATCACATAACATATAAAGGCTATTTGGGTTTAATCCTATAAATTTACCAATTTAGACAAGTCATTCCAATTATATAGATAATACTTATTATGGTGGTCTCGAATAGTATACAAGCCAAGTTCTAAAGTTTACAAGTCACGGGCACACTCATAGATTTGTGAATTTTGATAAGTTCACAATTTTTGAAAATAAGGTTATGTGTGCAGCTATGCAACTTAGATTAAACAAAAACATGCAAAAAAAAAATTTTAATTTTTATAATTAAGCATAGATTAAAGCATATTTTTGAAAAATTAAGGACAAGTAACGTTCTAATTCTCCATCCCCCCACTTAAGTTAAACAACGTCCTCGTTGTTTCTATTTGAAATTAAAAACAAGAGATAGAAAGAATTAGAACGGAGAACTCCCCTGAGATTTGCTCGGTATGATCCACCATGTAAGAATGCAAGCGTATAAAATGTGGGAGTTCATCAACATCTTCATTCATCCAGACCTGTAAATATATAGAGACCACAGAAAAAATAGACTCGAGAACATCTCGTTAATCATTGGTTAGGAAAATAAAACTACGGGAAATTACAGGCCAGAGTGTCGATGCGCCGTATCCATGGAATATTGGATACGCCGCATCAACTTCCTGTAACTAATACGCCGCATCCACTAAAAGTGCATGCGCCGTATTGACCAACTGAAAGAAATACGAAAATAAAAATAAACTAAAAACAAAATAAAAGACAAGCATGGGTTGCCTCCCAAGAAGCACTTGTTTTTGTTAGAGTCACGAGCCTGACTCCACCCTTATTTACTAGGCAATAGGGTGTTTTTCCCCCCACTTGCGGTCAAGTGTGGGTGATAGTAGCAATAAGCACCATAACGGTGTAAATTTGCTACTTGAGATGGATAGAATATGTAAAGATAATACCTTGGCAATATGTGTACTTCGTTCATTACCTTACCCGATTTGGTTGTTAAATTGGATGACATGAACATTACATGTGAGAGAGTAGTATGTTGAGGATCAATGAATCTCCCTTCTTCTTCGTTTGTTCTATTGGTAGTAAGGCGTCCCTTGACTTCCATAAAAGATGAGAAAGGGTCTTTGGCGAGTAAAAGTTCGGGTTCCTCTATATCCTTCATAGGATTGAAATCATCCTCTTCAATCATGGTCGTGTCCATCAGCTCATCCTTGAATTCTTTTTCTATTTCAACCAAAAATGGGTTGATAACAGGTGCTTTATATTCATCATTAGTTGGTGTAGTAAATTCCACCTCATCATTCTTTCGTTTTGCAACCTGTTTAGGAAAACTAGCAAGATTATTAGTAACGGGATTAATAATATTAAATAAATTAGTACCACTTTTTGTTGTAAGTGACTCCAATTCATCTTGTGAGTCTCCATCTTCAACTAGTGGTCTTGTAATTTCATCCTTTTCCCGAATAGCCGCCTCAAATAAGTCATCCCACATTTCTTCAAAATCCTTTGTGGGGTCATAATCTGGCTCATTTGTTCCACGCATGAATATTTCATTTTGTTGTGGCAATTGCGGTATGGCATCGTACACAATACAATCAAAACTTTCAATATTAGAATACTCATTATCTTCATCCGATGGAATATCATCATGGTGTTTTTGATATGATGAGAATATATTTTCCAACTCGGGTGAAAAATCACAAGTAATAGCACCATACACCATTGTTCCACATTCATCTTCATTTTCATCATAAGCACTTTCGGATGAATAAGCTTCTTTGTAAACAATTGCCGGATTTTCATTCAAATCAAACACTTGTGACTCTTCTTCATCTTGGGCAACTTCCGGAGAAATAACATCATCAATAACTATTGCCGGAAACCTAATTGCACCAAAATCGTATGATTCTTCTTCATCATCATCATTGGATAAAGTCCAAGTGTGTCGAAATGGCAATTTGTTTCTTTCTTTCCCTGATTTTTCCTGCTTTGATAATAAGTACTCTTCCATCGTGGGTTCTTTATCATTGATGACTTGTGCACCATATCTTGCTCTTTCCCAATCGTAAACCTTTTTATTGCTCAAGGATCTTTCATTGTTAAGCCTAAGATATTCTTCCATAGTTATGTCCGGATTATCCATCATCATTATTACCTGAAAGATAAACAACCAAGAACAGCAGTAACCGAAACAAAAACAATAAAAACTAAAACGAAAAATAAAAATTAAATAAACAAAAATAAAGAAAAACGATAAAAAAAAATTGGTCACAGAACGTCAATACGCCGTATACAATTGACCTGTATACGCCGTATTGATATAAGACAGATACGCCGCATCCACAGACAAGGATACGCCGTATTGCCTTTCTGAGACAGAAACAAATAAAACTAACTTAAATACCAATAAATCAAATTAAAACAATCACTCCCCGGCAGCGGCGCCAAAAACTTGATGTGTTTTTTTATAGTCTATAAATATCAACCAAGTTTTAAATTTATTTATTGCCGAACTAACCTATAGACTCTAAACACTCACGAGCAGTGTACCCGATCAATGTAGATAGTTTTTAGGTAAGCAAGGGTCGTTCACTAGGAGCGAAGCTAAAGTGATCTAAAGGTATTCTAATTACTAAACTAACTAACCTAGAAAGCAAGTAAATATTTTTGGGGTTTTAGCCTGAGAGGCTATCACGATTTTGTGTGTTTAATTAAACTAAATACGAGAAAATAAATATTAAACTAATTAAAAGCAAATTAAAGATAGATGAAGATAGATAGGAAGAACGGGTTAGCCATGTCTAATCCATTTTATAGTTATACATGCTTATGTCTACTTGTTTTAATTTATTCAATTGTTTTGTCGCCAATCCGATTATTAATCCTGTCACGATTAAATAACCTACCATCGTGGTGGGAAAGAGGACATGATCATAGTGACTCGTCTAGCATCAATACTAATTTATTTCTTTAAACCATCTAACCTAGTTCGGTATTACACGCTACTAGTCCTATTAGGTTGTAGACACGTTCCGTTTATGCCAAACAATGATTCCTAATAGAGATTCGGGTTAACACGCATATAACTCAACCTAAGCAACCACAATTACAGGTAGTTAAGTCACATCAATTAAAGTTATAAGGATCATAACCTAGTTACATAGACTTCTACTAGTTATAAGCAATGAACGAGTTTTTATCGACAAGCACCCAATCCAATAACAAAGCAAACACATCGACAAAATCATAAAAACTAATAAAACTTCATAAACATGGCTAACACCTAAGGGTGTTAGCCCATAATCTCTGTAACAAAATACAAAAATATAATCAAGATGAATAGAGTATTAAACATAAAGAATATGATACGCTAACCGAATGATTAATTAGTATAACAATGACAAGAGATGTTCTTCAAGTATAATTGGGTCTTCAAGGGTGATCTTCTGCTGTTTTGAGAGGCTTTGATCGTCTGGGAATAGCCCTAAGGGTTCCCAAAGATGCCCTAATTCGTTAATGAGTTCGGTATTTATAGATTCTGAAATCTGGGTCGATACGGCGCATCTAGAGAGTTAGATGCGCCGCATCTATAAGTAAACGTAGCCTCCAAGTCTGAAACTGACCCGATATGGCGCATCTATAAATCTGATATGGAGCATCTCCCAATACGGCGCATCTAAAGACCTGATGCGCCGCATCTCCTTCAGAAACAGGTAGATCTCCTTTTTCTCTTTCCGTGGCCGCTTGAATCAACTAAAACGGAGTCCGGATGAAGATTTTATGGCCAAAATACGAAAGCATCTTCAAGTGTCGACTTGTAATCTTGACTTCTTCATTAAGCTTCTAATCTCCACTTGATTTCTTGGTAAGGATTGTGTATGGCCGATACGGCGCATCGTATTTGTCCGATGCGGCGTATCTGGAGTAGAACAAGTTGGTTCTTCTTCGTTGACCAAAGTTTCATATGCGACGCATGATAAAATCAGATGCGGCGCATGCTTCAAAGTCAGGCAATGGTATTTAATCTCTAAGTCTTTATGTACGACGTATCTATCAAGAATGATACGGCGCATCTTCCTTCAGTTCAGTAGACTTTTCCAACTTGATTCATTTTGCTCCAATTTCTGTCCGAAATCATTAACATTCACCTAATGCTTGTTTATAACTGAGAATTACAAAAGTAAACGATTAAGTATCAATTCTCATATAAAGTGATATAAAACAAGTCAATACTATAGGATAAATGATGCTAATAATATGTCGTTATTTGATGTCATCAACCATCTACAGTATTATAAGCAGAACCAACCTTAACAGTTTAGATAACACCATATGTAACTTTCTCTCTTACCAAATGTAAGTCTATTTCAAAATGCTTAGTTTTTTCATGAAAAACTGGATTAGCAGCAATCTGAATTGCAGAAGTACTATCACAAAACAGATTTACAGGAAGCAAGCCCTCAATATCTAGATCTTTTAAAATTTTATTAATCCAAATAATCTCACAAGTCACAGATGTAAAACACATGTACTTAGCCTCAGCTGAAGATCTAGATATAGTTGTTTGCTTCTTACTTTTCCAAGACATGCACAAGATTATTACAAAGAAAGATACAAAAACCAAAAACAAATTTTCTAGACACAAGACACTTAGCCCAGTCTGCATCTCAAAAAGCATGCATACTGAATTCGTCACATTTATTAAACTGAATACCACATATGGACCTTGTTTTAAGTACTTAAACACTCTTAAACCTGCGGTAAAATGAGATTACAAAGGTGCATGCATATGTTGACTCAAACAATGAACAACATAAGCAATATCAGGTCTAGTAATAGAAAAGTAGATCAATTTACCAACAAGTTTCTGATATTCAGTCAAATTAGTAGTAAACTTGTTATTTTCAAATTCAATATAACTCAAGACTGCATTCTGCTGCAAAGGAGTTGCAGCAGGTTTGTAGGCTAATAAACCATATTCACAAAAAAGCTCTAAGCAATACCACCATTTTCATTTTCTAAGACTTCTATTCTTAGAAAGTATTTAAGAGTATCAAGATCTTTTATCATGAACTTAGAGTTTAAAAACTATTTGAACTTTTCAATTTTGGTTTTTGTTGATTAGGTTGATTAGGTGTCTGTGTTTTGGTGAAGATATTTTATGATAATTGATATATTTGGAGTGATGAAATTTAATGAGAGAATGAGTGGTGTGTTTGGTTTTTGGAAGATTGATGTGAAAGTCTTGAAATTTAGTGGGAAGGTGAGAGGATCTGGTGGATTTCCTCAGTGGTGGTGGTGGTGGTGGTGTGTTATCTGTAGAAGTGTTAGTATGTGTAGGTGTGGTGCCTGATAAGGATGTTGGTGATGGTGATGTTGGTATAGAGGGAGCAGAGGAAAGCGTGGTGTTAATGGGAGAAGGTGAAGGTGGTGACTGTGAAGGGAATGGAGTAGGATCAGTGTATACATGGGTAGGTGGTGATGGTGTATGGGTGAGGGGTGAGGGGTGAAGGTGTTGATGTTGTAAAATCTGATGGTGTTGAAGTTGGGGTGAATGATGAAGTTGGTGTGTCAGTAGATTTTGTGGCAAAAGGGAAAATAGATTCATTAAATCTTACATGTTTGCTAACAAAGGTTTTGTGTGTCGTGGTTTCATAAAGTAAGTAACCCTTTTAAGTTGTGGGGTAACCAATTAAAACACAAGGAATGGCTCTTGCTTCAAATTTGTCTGAGGTGTGTTGGTGTGCAAGTGCTTGGCATCCTATTATTCTCAAGTGAATGAGTGAAGGGGGTATTCGGTATAAGAGTTCATAGGGACTTTGTGGTTAAGGGGTTTGCAGGGTAGTCTGTTTATGAGATAGGTTGCTGCAAGGAGGCAATAGCCCCAAAAATGTATGGGAAAATGTGCCTGAAATCTTATAGCTCTAGCAACTTCCAATAAGTGTTTATGTTTTCTTTCTACTCTTGCATTTTGTTAGGGTGTGTAAGGACAGGATGTTTAGTGTATTATGCCATGATTTTAGAAAAACTCTTTGATTGATTGATTAATAAATTCTGAGCATTGTCACTTCTGACAGTTTTTAAGTTGATTTTGAAGTGATTGAGAAAGAAAGCATGAAACATTTTTATGTGTGAGGTAGTTTGGTGTTTGGATGAAAGAAGGTAGGTCCATGTTGCTCTGGAATAATCATCAACTATGGTTAGGAAATATTTGCATTTGTTAAAAGTGGAATGTTTGTAAGGTCCCCATACATCAACATGGATTAAATCAAACAAACCAGTTGCATGAGAGTTGCTATTTTCAAATGACAGAGCATGTTGTTTTGCCAAAGGGCAGATATTACAAACACGAGTTTTACATTTCTCAGATACATCAATTGATTTTATTTGGTGTAAAACAGAAAATGAAGGATGTTCAAGCCTTGAGTTCCAAAGTTCCACATTGGTGTTGCTGACTGAAAGGATTGTTGGTGAGATGAATTTAGGTTCTTGTTTGATGATGTAGAGACCATTACAGAGGCTGCCATGAGCAATCCTCCTGTGATGGTCCTGAAAGTAACATGAGAAAAGTGTGAAAAGGATGGATATGGGTATGTGTGAGCCAAGCTTGCTTACTGAGAGTAAGTTGTATGCAAAGGAGGGTATGTAAAGTACATCATGTAGTGTGATTGCAGGGTTAATATACACTGATCCTACCTTGGTTACTAAGGTGTGTTGTCCATTAGGTAATGTAACATATATACGTTTTGTGCATATTTGAATGTTGTGCATTGAGGTGAGGGATATACAAACATGGTCTGTGGCACCACTATCTACCACCCAGAGAAACTTTTGACTAATTAGGATAGATGCAATGACCTTATAAGTTCTAGCATTGATATGTGAAGCAATGACTTTATAGGTTTTGGTAGTATGAGTAGCAATGAGTCTAGGAATACCTTCTGAGTGCATACCAGTGATGTCTTTGCCATTTTGTATCATGAGCATCATTTGATTGAGCTGGTTTTGAAGTTGATCCATCCTTGCATACATTGCTGCATCATTTTATTGGGGTACTGCTTTTGGTGCTTCATCATTTGCTCTTTGACCAACTGCCATGTTAACTGTTCTGTGGTGTCAGTTGTCCTACACATTTTGTTTCTGATTTGGGGATTTGTACTTGCCATGGAGTGGATGATCAATTGGATAGCCTACCAGTTGGTAACACTCCTCCTTTGTGTGACCTTCTTTGTTACAATTACCACAGATAACTCCCTTTTTGAACTGACTTCTTCTTGTGTTGGTGTTGTTGCTGTTGTAGGTTCTTGTTGAAGATTCACTTTGATTAAAGCTCCTTCCAGTCCTTGAATTATTGTTGTATGAGTTCCTATAGTTGCTTGAATGAGCAGATAAGGCTGTAGCCATGGGCACCACTGAATTATGAGCTTCTCTCTGTTTTTTTTCTTGTCTTATCATACCATAAGCTTTTGCTACACTAGGCATTGGACTCATAAGCAAGATTTGGCCTCTAATGTTGGCATAGCATTCATCTAATCCCATTAAAAACTAAATTAACCTTTTCCTATGGTCTCTTTCACCATTCACTCTTCCATTTTCACAAGTACAGGCACATATACACATGTAGGGTACTTCTAGAGAGTCATATTCATCCCACAGTCCTTTCAATTTCTGGTAGTAAATCTATATAGCAGCATTGTTTTGTTTCAATTGAACTAAGTCATGAGTGAGTTGATATATTCTGTGGCCATCTAATTGTGAATAATGCTCTTGAAGTTCATTCCAAAGATCAGAAGCTGTGTTAATGAAACTGAGTGAGTTACTTATCTGTTCTGTGATGGTGTTAAATATCCAAGAAATGACCATATCATTTGTTCTTTCCCACAATGCCCTGATTCTTGAATCCATTCTTCGTTCAGTAAACTCCCCTATTATGAGCTTCATTTTGTTCTTTGCATTTAATGCAATCACCATTGACCTCTTCCAAGAACCATAGTTGTCAGAACCAGTCAGCTTCTTTGAGATTAGAATCAAACCAGGGTGATCTTGAGGGTGTAGGTAGAGTGGATGATGTGGTGAATTGACATCATCATCATCAATGTGGATTGTTGATGATGAAGATGCGTCTGGATTAGTTGTTGTCATGATTGTGTTTGAGTTGTCGGATGTTGTGACCTGAAATTGTATTCTTGATCAGAAATTGTGATGGTTTGACTAAAGATAGTAGTAAATGGGATCAGATTGATTGTTTTCTTGATCGGAATTGATGATTATTTAATTGTGGTTTATCAGAGTTGGTTGTTGTCACTAGTACATTCAGACGCTCCGGCGTCGACTTTTTTTCCACCGTGCCGACGTCATGACGTCGGCAACACACCTTCTCGACGTCATGTCGTCGGAAACATTTAGTCGACAGAGCCACGTCGGCAAAGTCCATACCGACGAATGACGCCGACGACAGAGAGGGACCCACATGTTTTTCGGTCAAACGTTAGTTTTTGTTCGACAATTTGTTACCGACGCCGAGTCGTCGGTAACATAATAAATATTTAATGACTTAATTAGATTAACTAAATAAAGTCAACGAAAGTCAAATATTAATGTAAATGTTGCCGACGCCCTTTTGTCGGTATCGTTTGCAATAGTCAACGAAAGTCAAATATTAATGTAAATGTTGTCGACGCCCTTTTGTCGGTATAGTTTGTAATAGTCAACGAAAAGTCAAGAAATTGCAAAATTGTGCCGACGTCATTTAGTCGGTAGAGTTTGAAATATAAAACATATGCATTATTCTACCGACGACATTTAGTCGGTAGAGTTTGAAATATAAAACATATGCATTATTCTACCGACGACATGGCGTCGGTATGGAAGTTTTATTGCAGCCTGCGCAGCTGCACTGCCCAGATTTTTGCCGCAAAAATGTGCAGCAAAAATCTACCAATTCCAGTTTCAATCCTGCTGTTATAAACCACACATTCCAATACAAACAACGGTTAAAACAGCTATAAAGTTTATAACGGCTAAAACGGCTATATATAACCACTAAACACTTAATAAACTTTACAAAACGGCCATAAACTTTACAAAACGGCCATAAACATTATAACACCCTCAAAATACATCATAAAGTTTACAAAATGGGTGTTATAATCGCTAAACCTAGCTACTATATGTACAAATGTTGCAATATCCTAAGTGTTCAAAGATAATAAGATTGGGGTCGTCAAAAATATAGTTCCAGAGACAAAACAACACAAAATAATACCTCTACAGCCCATCGTCTTCATCAGGATCATCATCATCACTCCCGCTCCTAGAGCCACTCCCGCTGCTAGATCCACTCCTGCTGCTAGAGCCACTCTCGCCGCCTGAGCCACTCTCGAGAGCGCCTGAGCCGCTCCCTCCTGCGCCTGAGCCGCTCCCTCCCGTGCCGCTCCCACTGCAGCCTCCAGCGTCACCTCGAGAACCAACCTGGGTAAGAAACGCGTCCCAGTCTGGGTTCCTCGAGATATAACGTGTCAAAAGCTCGAGCTTCTTCTCATTTTTCTTGGCTTTCTTCTTCTCTTTTTTCCTCTTTTTCTCAGCTTCAGCCAGACTCTTTTTAAATTCATCAATCTGCCCCGTAGCTTCAGCAAGCTTCCCTTTAAGCTCGGACGTACCTATAAACGAAATAATCAAAATTTAAAAACGGTCATTTCAATACATATATAAGATGCGTCATTTAATATTATCCAACTGTACATACCTGGTGGAGCTGGAGGCGGCATGTCTACCCGTGGCCTCTTCAAGTAGGGAACCACCTTGCCGACGCCGGGTATATGACCACGCTGCTTTCCCCTGATCACCCGAGCAAATATATCCTCCTCCGTGAGGCACGGCTCGTCTGCCGGCATATCAGATCTAGGCTGCCTCAGCCGGACCATCTCTTCCTGTGTAGTTGAAAAAAAATGAGAAAATTAATATATTAGTCGGGTTAATTACTAGATTATGTTTCAATAAATCACTAAGTGCGTGTTTGGAAAAAAATAAATAAATAAATAAATAAAAAACGATACTTACAAACCGAGCTCTAGCCTCATCCTACAACCATGCACCATTCTTGAAGTGGGTGTCAAGATATGTATCGAACATGGACGGATACTGGTGGTCCTGGCTCCTCTCAAACTGTATAAATATATACACATGCATATAGGATGAAACAAATTAAAATGACAAATCAAACACCATATATATTTTACTTAGTATAAATAATTTTAATTAATATATTATTAAAATTAAATAATCTTATAAAAATAAAATGTGTCTTACATATTCGTGTCGAGATGCCGCAAATGACTTCGAACCGTGGCGGCTGAGAATCTTGTTCTTCTTTCGATTCTCTTTGTTCACAGCCGATCTTTTCTGGGCCGCCTCCGACATGTACAAATCGACATACTTGTTCCACTCAGACATCTCCAAGCTCGGAGGAGGATTTCTTCTTATCTCTTCCACTCTAGCAGCCCCACCCTTTTTTGTAAAGTAATCGCGTTTCATATCATATTTATTGTCACGGTATCGACCAGCGAAATACGATGTGAGCGCCGAGCGAATGGTATCCCAGTCTGGTCTGCTCCTGTGGCGTTCCAAATCGAACATAAGCTGCAATCAAATATAGTTAAAATTAATATAAAGATATAAATAAATAAATAAAATTTAATAAATGTACACATTCAAATAATTAAATATAGAGATATAAATAAATAAACAAATTTAAATAAATATGCACATTTAAATAAATAAACACGATAACATAACAATATATATAAAAGGAAAATGAAATAACTGACCCCGAGCTGTGGAAGGAAGTCAGTCGTCTTCTCCGGCTCTATATCGTACCAGGAGGTATAGGAGAGCGGCAGCCGCCGAATGAGCTCGCCGACATAATTGCTAAACCATGCCGAGTTCGGGCCCACATGAGTGTAAGTCCCCTTATCACCAATCTCAAACTCAATCGACTGTGGGCCACCATCTCTCACGGCGTTCTTGAGCTTCACATTCTTATTTTCTTCGCGTGGGCGCTGCCTACCGCCACTCTGATCTCCCCTACCCCTGCCTCCCCTGCCTCCCCCCTGGCCCGACCTCCTCGGCGGGGTCGCCCTGATCCTGCAATTGGAGTGAGTGGAAACGTCATAAAGTAACTTATATAGATATATGTATATGTATGTATATACATATATGTGTGTGTATATATATATATATATATATATATATATATATATATATATATATATATATATATATATATATATATATATATATAATCACACAAAAATATAGATATATGTATATATATACATATATAGATATATGTATATATATACACATATATCTATATATATACATAATATGTGTATATATATATATATATATATATATATATATATATATATATATATATATATATATATATATATGTAATCTAGAAATTCTTACCACCATCACGGCAACCGCTCTCAATCTGACGGGGAGGGGAAGGTGGGTCACCGGCACCGTCACCACCGTGACCACGCGCGACTGCTGCTGCCATCTGTAAAAGTACAAGTTGAGTAACATATAGAAATTCGGGAACAAATTAACATAAGCATGCACACATTCAAATACATACACATTCAAAAGAAATATACACTTTTAAACAATCCATAACAATTTCATTAAAATAAGTTTCGTTTTACAAGTTACATTTTAAGATCAATCTGCACAATCACAATCACTATCATAAACAACATTAGTCGCATCAACTTCATCATCAGAATTGTTTGCGACTTCATTATCAGAATCTACTAAATCATAAGGATCGTCGTCTTCATCATCAATAAAATCATCGTCGTCATCAACAGGAATGATTGGTGGTGGTGCCTCAACTAACATTGATTCACCATCGATATTTAAGGTTTCAAGTTACAAATCATTCAAATTAGCAGACAGTTGGAGATCGGATGAGTTGTTGCCATGTATCACATCATCATCGTCTTCTACCACGATGACATCCCAGGTTGTGTTGTGATTTACTTCTTGGACGACCTTCCAATGGAGTGGTCGTCTGGCAGGATCTTCAAGGTAGAAGACTTGTTTTGCTTGTGTTGCGAGAATGTAAGGTTGATCTTCGAACGCATAGCTACATGCCAAAATTTGTGTCATGTTGTTTCTAGTGGTAAAACGTTGGACTCTACGGTTTTTGTTGCTTAAGTCGAACCACTTAACTCGAAACAACACAACTTTGAACTGGGAATATGCGAACTCCAGAATTTCTTCTAGCTGACCATAATACATTTCTCCCTCCTTCTCACCAGGTGAACAAATTCCGCTGTTCTGAGTTGTACGTTTTATATCGCGGCTGTGTACGACAAACCTCACACCGTTGGCTACGCAAGAGTTGACTGAGATTGGGGTCGGTGATGGTCCACAAGCCAAAGCGAATAAGTCGGGAGTACAGCTTGGGTCATCGGCTATGTAAAGTTTACGGGTCTATGAAAAAAGATAAGAATAGATGGAGATGAGTAATAGTCGTTATTTATACATGGAAATACATACAATAAGTTTACCTTCGTCTCAAACCAGCTCGGAAATGCTTGTTGCATGTCGATATGAGGAAATTCCCAGAAAATGTTCATGATATTAGAATAAATCGAAAAGATAACTTGGGAAACAGAAATTTCAAAATATAAACGCATACCTCTCGAACTCGTCCATGTACTTGTCGATCTCAGGACTGTTGTGAAGTACATACCATATCACTCTCTTCATTTCTTGGAGACCTAACTTAATCAATGTCTCTTTACCATAATTGGTACATAGTGATCGGAACACCTGGAAATCACTTGTTGGGCGAGGACGGTCCTGATATGCAGCGGGATGATTAAATTTTGTCCCAACACCACGAAAATAACGAGAACAGAAAGTTAATGCTTCATCTGCAACATAACCCTCCGCTATTGAACCCTCCGGCTTAGCTTTATTTCGGACATAGTTTTTAAGCTTCTTCATGTATCTTTCAAATGGATACATCCACCGGAATGAAACAGGCCCGCCTTCAATAGCCTCTTCAGGTAAATGCATAACCAAGTGAATCATAATGTCAAAAAAAGCAGGAGGATATATTTGCTCGAGACTATCATTAAGGCACGCACATGTCACTCATCTCACGTTGTGTTGTGTTATCAAGAATATCATATTGATCATTATTCGGAGGATCCGGTTCACCGTGATCCTTCCATTGTGTATAAGTTGGGTCCCACCCATTGTGGCCTATGTGGTATTTAAGACCTTCGAGAGATACCCATGGAACATTACGACAACGACGACACGGACATTTTATGTTTTCGAAACTATTCAATAACGGTTTGCAATGATCGAGGAAGGCGGCAAGACCATCAAGAAATTCTTTTGAACCACGATGCTCTATACGGGTCCAACTCTTATCAATTATCATAACTGCATTTTTATGATGCAATCTGTTATTATATGCACTTAATTAATGATTACGAGTTGTTTTGTTCACCTAGCGCAACTATGGAAGGCAATCCTAACCCACTCTTTGAATGATTTGTCCCATATATGAATGCGTATAACTGATTTACTATTTGAGAAAATTTCGGCAGCATTTCCCCTCAACTCCCCAAATATGTGCATTAAGGATATATTCGTAGGAGTAAAGGAGAAACATTGTCGAAATAATCTCAAATAGTAAATCAGTTATACGCATCCATATCCTAAATGAGACAAAACATTCAAAAAGCAGTCCCAAACAGGGGACTTTCCGAAATTAATTTCTAATAAATTAATTCCGGACGGGTTTTCTATAGGATGATTAACTTCGGACGGGGACTTTCCGAAATTAATCACTAAAATCCTAAAACATAATACACTGCTACTAAAGGTATACACTGCTACTAAACTAGGCCGGTTCTTAAACACGGTTTTAAACAATCAAATTACACTTAATCCGTCACGCAACATTCACAAACATACTGATATGTAAAAAATAATACGGATATGAAAAAAATAACAACATACTATATCGGCTGTGGTCTGTGGCTCTCGACTGTGGTCTCAGGCTGCAGCTTGGGCTGCAGTCTCGGGCTGCGGTCTCGGGCTCGGGCTATATTAAAAGTGAGCACATTAATATATAAAAAGTTTAAAAAAAAAACTATTGTCGGCGACATGTCGTCGGGATACCAAAAGTTAAAAAAAAAAAAAAAAAAAAAAAAAAAAAAAAAAAAAAAAAAAAAAAAAAAAAAAAAAAAAAAAAAAAAAAAAGGACCACATTACCTCTGTCTCGGCTGTCTCAGCTCTCGACTCTCGCTCTCGGCTGTCTTGGTGGAGCTGTGGTGGTGTCGGAGGTGGAGCTGTGGTGTCGGCTGTATAAAATAAATAAAGAAAATAAAACAAAATTAACAAAAAACAAAATTAACAAACATTAACACTAAGATTAAACAAAATTAACAAAAAACAAAATTAACAAAAATCAAAATTACCTGTTTTGTAGATCGAAGAAGAAGACGAATTAAACAAATGAGGGGTTGAGGATTGAATTAAACATGAGAGGAGGAGGAGGTGGAGGAGGTGCACGTGTAGTTGTGGTGGAGCTGTGGTGGAGCTGCGGTGGTGTCGGAGGTGGAGTTGTGGTGCCGGAGGTGGTGGGTGTAGTGATGGTGGAGCTGTGGTAGTGGTGGAGTAGTGGTAGTGGTTTCGAAGGTGGTAGTGGTAGTGAATCGCCGGCGTCTTTTTCAATTATTGAGGAGAAAAAAGTTATACGTTTTTTTTCTAAGTGTTGACAAGATTAGTTTTGTTATAATTTTAATGTTACCGACGTCATGTCGTCGGTAAAGTAAAGGAATTTGTCGTTTTAGTTTGGCGGGAGTAAAATTTTAGTGAAAATTTGGCGGTTATATTACGACGACAAGTAGACGGTAATATATAATATATTTTTATAAAATTATAAAAAATAGTTTTATAAAATTAGAAAAATAAGTAGTTAATTTTTTATTTATTATAAATACTTTTATAAAATTAAAAAAAAATCAAAAATAGTTTTTGGTTTTAATTAGAGATGTTTTAAACGAACAACCGAGATGTTATGGTTATACACTAGATTGTTTAACGAAAGAGCGAGATGTTATGGTTATACACGAGATGTTTAACGAACGAGCCGGATGTTATGGTTCTACACGAGATGATTTAACGAACGAGCCGAGATGTTATGGTTATATACTAGATGTTTAACGAACGAGCCGAGATGTTATGGTTATACACTAGATGTTTAACGAACGAGCCGAGATGTTATGGTTATACACGAGATGTTTAACGAACGAGCTGAGATGTTATGGTTACTACACGAGATGATTAACGAACGAGCCGAGATGTTATGGTTATACACTAGATGTTTAACGAACGAGCCGAGATGTTATGGTTCTACACGAGATGTTTAACGAACGTGCCGAGATGTTATGGTTGTACACAGATGTTAATGAACGAGCCGAGATGTTATGGTTGTACACTAGATGTTTAATGAACGAGCCGAGATGTTATGGTTTACACATAGATGTTTAACGAACGATCCGAGATGTTATGGTTTGTACACAAGATGTTTAACGAACGAGCCGAGATGTTATGGTTATACACGGATGTTTAACGAACGAGCCGGATGTTATGGTTCTACACGAGATGATTAACGAACGAGCCGAGATGTTATGGTTATACACTAGATGTTTAACGAACGAGCCGAGATGTTATGGTTATACACTAGATGTTTAACGAACGAGCGAGATGTTATGTTTATACACGAGATGTTGAACGAACGAGCCGAGATGTTATGGTTCTACACGAGATGATTAACGAACGAGCCGAGATGTTATGGTTATACACTAGATGTTTAACGAACGAGCCGAGATGTTATGGTTATACACGAGATGTTTAACGAACTAGCTGAGATGTTATGGTTATACACGAGATGTTTAACGAACGAGCCGAGATTTTATGGTTGTACACGAGATGTTAAACGAACGAGCCGAGATGTTATGGTTGTACACTAGATGTTTAACGAACGAGCCGAGATGTTATGGTTTTACACGAGATGTTTAACGAACGATCCGAGATGTTATGGTTGTACACGAGATGTTTAACGAACGAGCCGAGATGTTATGGTTATACACGAAATGTTTAACGAACGAGCCGAGACGTTATGGTTATACACGAGATGTTTAACGAACGAGCCGAGATGTTATGGTTGTACACGAGATGTTTAACGAACGAGCCGAGATGTTATGGTTATACACTAGATATTTAACGAACGAGCCGAGATGTTATGGTTATACACGAGATGTTTAACGAACGAGCCGAGATGTTATGGTTATACACTAGATGTTTAACGAACGAGCCGAGATGTTATGGTTATACACGAGATGTTTAACGAACGAGCCGAGATGTTATGGTTGTACACGAGATGATTAACGAACGAGCCGAGATGTTATGGGTATACACGAGATGTTTAACGAACTAGCCGAGATGTTATGGTTGTACACGAGATGTTAAACGAATGAGCCGAGATGTTATGGTTATACACGAGATGTTTAACGAACGATCCGAGATGTTATGGTTGTACACGAGATGTTTAACGAACGAGCCGAGATGTTATGGTTATGCACGAAATGTTTAACGAACGAGCCGAGATGTTATGGTTATACACGAGATGTTTAACGAACGAGCCGAGATGTTATGGTTGTACACGAGATGTTAAACGAACGAGCCGAGATGTTATGGTTATACACGAGATGTTTAACGAACGAGCCGAGATGTTATGGTTCTACACGAGATGATTAACGAACGAGCCGAGATGTTATGGTTATACACGAGATGTATAACGAACGAGCCGAGATGTTATGGTTCTACACGAGATGATTAACGAACGAGCCGAGATGTTATGGTTATACACGAGATGTTTAACGAACGAGCCGAGATGTTATGGTTCTACACGAGATGATTAACGAACGAGCCGAGATGTCATGGTTATACACTAGATGTTTAACGAACGAGCCGAGATGTTATGGTTATACACGAGATATTTAACGAACGATCTGAGATGTTATGGTTGTACACGAGATGTTTAACGAACGAGCCGAGATGTTATGGTTGTACACGAGATGTTAAACGAACGAGCCGAGATGTTATGGTTATACACGAGATGTTTAACGAACGATCCGAGATGTTATGGTTGTACACGAGATGTTTAACGAACGAGCCAAGATGTTATGGTTATACACGAAATGTTTAACGAACAAGCCGAGATGTTATGGTTATACACGAGATGTTTAACGAACGAGCCGAGATGTTATGGTTATACACTAGATGTTATGGCGCCAAAACTTCCCTCCAAAAGATCTATTTTTTTTACCATATATAACAGTTAGCAGATCTGCTCTTAACCACACAAACACATTATACACTCTCAAATCCTCACAACCACAAACACACACTGTTATCATGGTGAATATGGCGGAATTTGAAGCTTTTGCTTGTCCTTGTGGACGAGGAGACGTAATTCTGCGACAATCGCATCGACCTCACTCCCGTGGTAAACAATACTATGCGTGTCCTTTATCCAAGGTAAACAATTACATACTTTTTTCTGTGTTATTTAAATAATTTGGTTAGTCGTTAAAAATTATAGTTTTTACTCTTTAACAGGGTGGGACAAAGGAGTATGGATGCGATTTTTTTTATGGAAGGATGAACGACTAGCCAAAATGACCGCTTCTGTTGGAGCTTCAACGCCTCCAACTCATTCCGCAAGACCATCCACAACTCCAACTCGATACACTGCAGGACCTTCAACATCAAGTCCTGGAAATACAGAGTGCTCAAACTGCATCAAACTGAATCACCAGATAATGGTACTCAATAAAATGCTAGAAGTGTATATGCATCCAAACAAACACACAACTGATTCAGCTGCCTTACTTCACGACCTTTATAATGACATGGTAGGTGATATGGGAAATCTTCGTATGTAGGTTGTTGTTGTTGATGTTATTGTTGTTGTTGTTGCTGTTATTGTCGTTGTTGTTGTTTGTTGTGTTATTGTTGTTGTTTAATAAAATGTTGTTGTTGTTGTGAAAACTGATGTCGAACGTGCTTTATATTTTTAATTTGTACGCTTTAATGTTGGAGGCGTTGTGAAAACTTAAGTATCCATCAAGATTCAACCATAAGGGGTCGTTTGGTTTATGATGTCCAAACAGGGCCGTTTGGTTTATGTTGTTTTCTTAACAACAGCCCACAAGAGCCGTTTGGTTTATGCTGTCCAAATAGGGGTGTTTGGGATTGCTTATTTCCTGCACCAAAAGGGTGTTTTGGTTTATGACCTTATTTGAAGAAACAACATCACAATTAACAAACACGAATGCACACATTTTATTTAAAACACGCAAGAGTTCTCAAACGAAAAACTCGACAACCAAACAAAACAACTCAAACTAAACAACTCGACAACCAAACGAAACAGATCAAACGAAACAACATTTTTATTTTATTTTTTGCGGCTACTTCCCGCTTTGCTGGAACTCGCACCATCTTTTCCCTTCCTTGCTCTCAGTTCCTTGATACGTGCAAACGTAGCTTCGAGATTTGTTACTCTATTTTCCAGATTACCAAATTCGGTGTTGAGGTCCAACGTGCTTTCAGCTTCATCGTCACCTCCAACAGCAGCAGCTTGAGCTTCAGCAGCACGTTGAGCTTCAGCAGCATCTAGCTCTTCCAAATACTCTCTATAGTACGGCTTTCTCCTCAACCATTCCAGAATCTTGTCCCTCTGCCACGGTGCACAGTTCTCATAAGAACCATATTCATCAAAAATTTCCCAGCCCCAATGAAGTATAATTTCATTATACAGGAGCTCGTGTGATAAAGCCTTCGACCATTCCTGTTCCGGCGTTAAACCATCCATTGTTATGTGTGTTTTATGTGAGAATTTACGTGTTTTGTGATAATTTTATTATATGATATATATATAAGTAAAAAATTGGCGGGATGGAGGGAAATTTTGGCGGGAATATCACCGACGACCTGTCGTCGGCATAATAAAGGCGGGAAAAAACCCCCGCCCAATTATTCGCTATTATTCACAAGAGGGAAAAGTCAAAATTTTGACTTAAATATGTGCCGACGTCATATCGTCGGCGTCATTAAACTAACGGCAAAACAATTCTTAATCATTCGCTAATCCCACGCTAATCACAATTATTTTTTGGTTTATACTATGCCGACGACATGACGTCGACATAGTTTTGGCGGGTCAAATCCCCGCCCAGTTTTTCACCAAGTCAAACACTAGGATAATTTTACCGACGAAACGTCGTCGGCATAATAATGACAGAAAAATTCAACGCAACCTTGGCTTGGTCAAGTCATTTTTTTGTCGTTTAGCGAATGTTGCCGATGACACTCGGTCGTCGGCACGGTGTCCGTCGCCCGTGCTATTTTTTCTTGTAGTGTGTTGCTGGAAAAAAAAGTTGTTATTTGATCGGAAAAGGTTGTTAGGTGGTTATTTCTGTTGGTTAGTTGTGGTTGACCCACCGAAGTTTGACTGGTGGCTCTGATACCATAATGAGAATCAAAGAGAATATGGAAAAGATGAAAAATTATGAAGTTTTCATTAAGTGAAAATATGAGGTACAACTGATATTTATACAGACTCCAAAAGAGGGAAAAATAAAGTCTAACTAACTTTTGACTTTTGCTTTGACTATCTATATACAATACTACTTTGACTTTCTATATACAACAGTTTACATGCTACTACACTTGATGAGGCATTTGTAGTGATGAGTATAATTTGTAGACAATGCTGAATTGACAACTCTTGAGTGATCAGCATGCTGAATTTGCTTCTTATCACCATTATTTATGAAATTGCTGTTCTTATTTTTGTCGTGTTAAGATTTTCTGTTAATCTCCATGATGCTTTCTTGGCTATATCAATTGCAAGAAATGAACCATATATAGAGATTAAAGGTAGTGACATATATATTTTCAGGGGTCATTGACACCGCTTGTTATGATCGTTGGTTGCACACAAAACAGATACTTTTCAGAAACTTTCAAGTTCATGAGACCAAAACAGTATGGAGAACACAAACTTTTTTACACAAGTTAACGCCATTATAGCTTGTAGAAACCTGGTTCATGGGTTTGATCAAAAATATTTTTGGTAGATGAATATTTTCATGTAAAGAATGCGTTAGTTACAATGTATGCCAGATTTGGGGATATTGACTTTGCAATGTTGGTGTTTGACTTGTGTTGTATAGCAACCTTAAACTTCATTCATGAAATTTCAAAAAATCTGATATTTTACAGAACAAAGAAGCTAAAACCGCGTTACATTTATTCTAAAGTCTAGAATTCTGAGACCACAAATTCAACATGTACCAAAATTAGATAAGTAAGTAACAATGGTAAGATCTAGATCCTTAACGCTGCGCAAAGAAAACTTTAGCGGGCCTAAACTCGATGCCTTGTACAAGAAGACCTGTCAAATTCCAGTTATCATAACTCTTCACGCGACAATTCATCGAAATAGATTCATGGCTGGCACCAGTTCTGAAGTCCCATATTTGAATTTCCAACCAACCATCTTTCCTCAGTTTTGGATGGCCTTTTATTTTGCGAGGCCTCAATGGGATGTCATGGGACTCGCCAACTTGTCGTCTAATAACCGGGATATCAGTAGGAGTAAGTAAATCGACAAGTTGTAGCTTGTCAGAAAGCTGCTCATCACCCACACGGTTTTCATCATCTATTTGTACCAAACCATCAACCATGGAGTCATTTCTAGGTAGTTTGTACACAAGGTAACATGCATATGTTGTTTCAAGCGACAGTAAATGGGATTCGATTTCACATTGAATGGTAAAACTTTTCACCTTACCACACTCAGCCACTAATTCAAACCTGCAAATTAACAGGGAAACATACTTTGTAAAAGATATATGGCATGCTTGATATGATCCTAACAATAATAAAAATAAATAAATGAGGCAGACATATATAATTATATATGTAAATCACCATGTTATGTGTTACTAACAATAATAAGAATGTACATATTAGTAACTCAATGGTGTCCGTTAGAACCGAGCTAGGAGAAAGAATTATAACCTTGATTCCGGCAGAGATCTCCATATCCATTGTTTCATTCCAGGCAAAAAGTTCCATATTGATCCTTTCTGCAAAACTACTATTGCCGGTAGCATATGACGCTTCTTCATATTTTTTGAAACAGAAAACCACTGTTCATAAATAAAACGTATTGTTAGTTGAGATGTCAAGGAAGTACTTTGTTTAGTCTCCAGTAATATTTAACAAGGGAATGCACATGCACATATATAGCCACATATCACGCCCTATTAACCATAATTTGAGTAGGAAGTTACCTTTTCAACATCTGTTTTGATGAGGAATCCTTCATGAAGAAGAGAGTAGAGTTCCTTGTAAGTTGACCACTGAAAATTATATTTTGACCACTTGATTATTTCAGCATAATCACTTGGCAATATTTTTTCCCAATCAGTGTCCAAATCCATGTCTGGTTTCATATCCACCTTATTTTCATCTTTCTCCTATAAAACAAAAACCAAAATTGGAATAAAGTTGATTATTGTTGCAGTACTAATTTCAATTCAACCGGATTGAAAAAGATGCAATCTACTGAACAAACACATGCATAAATAAATATTTTGAACTTACATGCTCCACAGGTAAGAATTCAATGCCCACAAGAAATAAATCACACTTTTTATCATCACCATGAACATGAAAATGATCAGGATGTAACCGGCCCACGATTTCAAAGCTAAAATCATGTTCTTTTTGGTAGCTAGTAAATTGGTATAATTCAGTTACTAGCAATTCACCTCTCCGCCGTGCTACACATGATGTCCAGTATTTTGTCTCTTCTTGCAATTTGTATTTCAGGGGTACATGTTCCCCTTTATCACTATTGTAATATTTGTAGAGAAGGTTGATGCTGTATGTGACATTTGTTGATAAGAACCGAGGGTTTGCTATCAAGTTGCGGGAGGAGCTCATCGAGACAAGGAAAGAACCTTTACCACTGCATACATCACAATCAAATATAAATTCACTATCCAACATGCAACAAAGATAGATACTTTATTTATTAAAATATGAGTTTTAAAATGAATTGCTCTTTCAAAGTTAAAGTTTAACGGGGTTTTTTAATCAAATTAAAAAACATGAAAGCAAAAATAAATATCACATGGTAATATTCGTAATGGAACGATCTCAGACACTAAGAAAATAAGTGACAGCTGAAACTGACTTATAGAATAAATTTCCTGTATTGCTCATGGAACTTTGTGCAAGTCTACGTAGCGGACGCGGCACACAGTTATATCCGCTTATCAGTTCACAATATTCGCCATTCTTGTCTCGTACAAGCCTCTGTGCAATACACATTTGATTCAGTAAATGAACAAACTTAACTCGTTAAACAGAGATCATATAAAACTGAAGATAAAACAAAATAGGTCAAGCAATTTCATATAACAAGGAAAAAAAACTTACATGCTCACCGGCATCCACAACAAAAATCCCTTTGGAGAGAATCAACTCAAGTTCAGCTTTAGATCTGCCAGTGATGGGAGTAGGTATGCCAGAGTTTTGAGTTATGTTCTGTTTTGCAATGCTGATTAATTCTTTATACACAGCTCTCTCGTTAACATCTTCAGACATTAACTCCTGTAAATATATTTATATTGTAAACCCACCTACTTGAACTTTTTTAACTTATTTATCGTTCAGGAAAAAAAAAAAAAAAAAAAAAAAAAAAAAAAAAGATAAATAATACTTGATGTTCAATTGCCATCACAAGCTCTTGGATGATCTGCGCCATCGTTGGTCTTTCTTTACGATCTCTGTGCAAACATCGATATGCAATGCTTGCAAACACTTCAAGAGAATACGTATCTGCATCTATCTCCATTTCTTTTTTGATGTTTTTTGAGACAATATCATGTATCCTTTTCTCTTCATAACATCTTTTCCAGTGACGCACATAAATCTTTGGCTCATTTTTACCCCATACAACGCATTGCATCCCACACATTACTTCAAATAGCACCACTCCAAAAGAGTACACATCTGACTCTTTCGAAAGTGAACCCGTCTCCATATACACTGGATCACAATACCC
Organism: Artemisia tridentata subsp. tridentata; assembly: GCA_021014915.2. Lineage (NCBI taxonomy): Eukaryota > Viridiplantae > Streptophyta > Magnoliopsida > Asterales > Asteraceae > Artemisia > Artemisia tridentata. Next base: position 35,894,270 of record CP139505.1, read on the forward strand.
TTGTGTACCTGCAATAGTTGAGATAAGGTATGTATATTGTTGGTTGGCTGGGCCAATTTTTGATAACCCGAAATCCGAGATTTTAGCAGTAAAATCTTCATCAAGTAGGATGTTTGAGCTCTTAACATCTCGGTGAAGAACCCTTTGGTTCATCCCCTTGGGATCGTGCAGGTAGTTTAGTCCACAAGCAGCCCCATGACAAATCTTGAGAAGTTGGGACCATGTTAGATTAGATTTGCCTAGATGGCGATCAAGGCTTCCATGAGCTGCGTACTCATAAACTAAAATTCTTTCGGAATTCTCATTGCAATATCCTACTAGAGAGATAAGATTCTCATGTTTGTACTGAGAAAGCATCATTATCTCCTTCCAAAACTCGGCATCTCCTTGCCCAAATTTACGGTCTAAGCGCTTAACAGCAACAATAGCTTTTCTCCCCTCCGGTGGGAGTGAAAGTTCTCCCTTGTAAACCTTTCCAAACCCACCGCCTCCAATGGCCTCATCAGTAAAATCATTGGTAGTCAACATTATATCTTTTAGTTGAATTTTGAGGTGTTCAAAATCAGTAATGTGAGACATTTTTTATCGTTAGATATGAAGGAAAGAAAACTAGAAGCGATTGTAAACAGATAGGCTAAGGTTTTTTTTTTGGTTGGATGGCTAGCTAAAGGGTCTCAAGATAGTGTGAAGTGGCTTTTATGTGCATAAGATATACAGTATGAAATATGATGTTAATAAAGTAGAGAAAAGTTCAAATGATTACTTTTATTTTGGTGCTTACTTGATCTAATGGTGGGGATTAACCTAAGAATAAATATGGAAACCTAAGTCCATGTTTTTTTTTTCTTTTTCTTTGTCTTATTATTATTATTATTATTATTATTATTATTATTATTATTATTATTATTATTATTATTATTATTATTTGTCTTTTTTTCTAATTCAAGTTATTTTTTTTCCTTTTATAGAAACCTAATTCCATGTCTTTTTTTTTCTCCTTTTTCTTTGTCTTTTTGTCTTTATTATTATTATTTTTTTCGTCTTTTTTTCTAATTCAAGGTTTTTTTTTTTTTTTTTTTTTTTTTTTTTTTTCCTTTTTTTTGGTCTTTTTTCTAATTCACGTTTTTTTCTTCGCTTTCACACGTTTTCTTCTATCTTCATACATTTTCGTCCGTTTTCACACATTTTCGTCTGTTTTCATACGTTTTCGTCATTTTTTTTACGTTTTAGTCTCTTTTCAAACGTTTTCGTCTGTTTTTGTCCGTTTTCGTCCATTTTTAGATGTTTTCGTCTGTTTTCATACGTTTTCGTCTATTTTTATACATTTTGGTCCGTTTTTACCCATCTACGTCTGTTTTCATACGTTTTCGTCCATTTTCTTTCGTTTTAATATGTTTTCGTCTGTTTTCTTTCGTTTTTGTTTGTTTTTAGACGTGTTTTTACGCTTTCATACATTTTCATCTGTTTTCTTACGTTTTCGTCCGTTTTCTTTCGTTTTCTTCCGTTTTCTTACGTTTTCGCCCATTTTCTTCCATTTTCATACGTTTTTGTCTCATTTCTTACGTTTGCGTTCGTTTTCACACGTTTTCGTCCGTTTTCATCCGTTTCCTTTTGTTTTCGTCCATTTTCATATGTTTTTGTCCGTTTTCATACATGTTTTTACGCTTTCATACGTTTTTGTTCGTTTTCATACGTATTCGTCCATTTTCTTACGTTTCTGAATATTACGATTGATATTCAGAATATCACTTGTGATTTTATGAATATCAGTTGTGATTTTCTTATGTTTTCGTCCGTTTTCATACGTATTCGTCCATTTTCATACGTTTTTGAATATTCTAAATAAAGTGACTCGAGTTTTTTAATACTTTACAACAAACGTACAATTGTCTTATTTGTAGCGAGCATAGATAGTGGTGTGGAAAACTAGAAGGGGGGTTGAATAGTTTTCCCGATTTTTAAGTTCTTTTAAAATCTTCTTAAAAACTTTACTATTGGAAACCTTAGATTCGATTCTTATGTGCAATCTATCAACACCAATATGAGGTACACACTAAACTAACTAATGATAAGTAATGAAAGTAAAGAGAAGAGATGGAAAGATCAAACCGGGACAAAAGGATTTATAGTGGTTCGGCTACGAAGCTCTTCTTCGCCCTACTTCACTCCCCGAGTACCACACTCGAGAGTTTCAAGCACTATGTCAACAACCTCCCTTTAGGCGGAGAAAACCGTACACGTCGCTTATCCTATTTCCGACACTAAGCTAGATGTCGAGTGCTAATCTTAGCTAGCACCAATCTACCACGATCCACTTGATCAATCACTCAAGCCCAATGGCTCCAAGAGATCTCCAAGATCTCACAAGATCACAATGATCAACACTCACTTGACTCAATCTATCCTATCGACCCTTGATCTTCTTGATCAACACACTAGCTCAAAAGCTACAAGAGATGTTTAATATCTCTATAAGATCACAATGATCTTCTTTCACACTCTCTCAAAAGAAAAATGATATTGATGTATGCTAGGATACAATCAAGCGTGTAACAAATGTTACAAGTGCTCTAACCTACAACTACAACACTTTGTATCTACTTGGATACCTTGTGTTCTTCTCTTGCACTTGAAGAGGAATGACAACACTTTGTATCTACTTGGATACTTTGTGTTCTTATCTTGCTATTGAAGAGGAATGAAGAGGATCACTTAGTTGGATGATTGGATCACTCTTGAACAAAAGAAAACTAAACTAGAATGGTCAAGAAGAGAAGATGGTGAAAGAGTTTTAAACTCAGAAGTTTCTGTGTGAGAAAGGGTGCACAAAATCTGTGAAGTGGGCTGGTATTTATAGGTAGAAAGAATCTGGCCATTATAAAGGGACGGCTCCATTAAATCACACACGGCTCCAATAAATTTAGTGGAACCGTGTCAGACAAAAATGCTCCTCTTTTTGTCTTTTCTGGTAAAAACTTATTTTGGGAAGTTTGGAGCTGATTTTGGGGGGGAAATAGTTGTTATGTATTTCAAAACTTATTTTTTCATTAAAACATTTCTTAATTATTCAAAAATAATTTGTACAGTATATTTTTGAAAGAAATGTTTTGTCACATTAAAATGTGAAGTCTTAAGCACAAATTCACTTCTTTGATCGTTAGCCAAGTTGTAACTTTGTTCTAGAGTGATTTGTGTAGGAACGGGATCTTTCGATTAAAAACTTGTTTACGTTAATTTTAACATAAGGTGTTTTCATATTTTGTCATCCTCAAAACGTGAAGTTATCGAAAGATATAAATAACGTTTTTAGAACATTATTTGCATAAACAATCTCCCCCTTTTTGATGATGACAAAACATAAACTCATTTTAAGTTAAAATTAGTTTTAAAAAGTTTTTATTGAGTTTACTCCCATTTCTCCCCCTTTTTGTCAAAGCAAAAAGGTTGCTAAAGCTCCCCCTTGATGTATACTCCCCCTTATTTGGAGAGCCCCAAGGAATTGAGCAATGAATTGTGCTACAAAACAAGGTTAGATGACAAGTATACAAGATCTAACATGTAGCACTTATGACAACTATCCAACCACAAAATAAATGACTAAGTAGCCAAGCCCAAAAAGAAATAAGACAACTACATAAAAGAAAAATTCATTCATATAGCAAGTGTCATACATATGTATGACTACATGATAAAGATAACAAAAGATAACAAGAAGCATAAATTCCTAATGACTAGAGGCAAGCTTCATTTCCAAAAGGAGTCCTAAAGGTTTATTGTTAAATAACTAAACATGAACATGTCTTGTTTTGTGGGCTAGGAGGTGGTGGAGATGGTGGCATCATTTGGGGTGGTGGTGGTGTCAAAAGATGCTCCACATAGGAGAACATGTAGTGAATCTCATCTCTCAAGAAAAAGATGAGGTTACGGTTGTGGAGGCAACATAGGCAATTAGAACTATGTAGATCGAAGGGATTGGTTTGGATTGGTTCTCCCATGATTTGGGAAGGAGGTGGTGGTGATTTTGTTGGTGATGGAGTTGGCATGGAAAAATCCAATGGAGTGATGGGTGAGAGGGTATAGTCCATGGATGATGGCATGGTGTTGAGAGAAGGAGATGACGAAGATGTTGTGTAAATAGAGGATGTTTTGGAAGGTGCATTAGGTGGAGATGGAGAGTTTGGAGTGGCTTGGGAAGGTGGTGTCATTGCTTCATCATCTTTTGTAAGATCCACTAAGAGAGGTTTTGAGGGTGGTCTTACGGTCATTCTAGGTTTCTTTGAGATGTGGGTTATGGATTCTTGTGTGGATGACATGGTGTTTGGGTGATGTGAGGTTGAAGATGAAAGCTTGCAATGGTGAGGCCTTATATAGGCAAGATGGGTGAAATTTGAATTAAAGTGGATGGTAGTGTCCTATGGTGTAGCAAGGGAATCTTAGGTTGTTTGTGAGGTTGCAAAATTTGCAGGTTTGAGGTTAGGGTTGCAGGAATTTAGGAGGAACAGTGAAAATCCGTCAAACAGGTACACGGTACCACTAAATACCGCACGGTACCGTTAAATTTAACGGTACCGTGGCCTATTTAACGGTACCGTGACACTGTTTGTCACGAATGTTTCTGTGTGGGCTAGTTCTGGGCAGCTAGAGGGATGATTTCTAGGGGAGCTATTTCCTAGAAATGATAGTGCCTCAAATCACTAAAGATATATTTGCCTAATATGATCCATATTAAGCTACTTCTAGCACATAAAGATTATCATATAATTTGCCAAGATAATCATAAGCATGCAAACATAAGGGACAAAATAAGCTATCATCCAAATATCACTTAAAATATTCATGCAAGGTGATAGATTAAATGTTAAGCATGCAAGTTAACAAGGAGTATACATCTCTAATATAATCTATCACAGATAAATCCTACTAGGAAGGATAGTCTTCTCCTAACTACTTCTGACTTGAGCTTTCTCCCATTTTCATCACACTCTCGTCTTGAGCATGCACCTCATTCTCATGATTTGGATCATCAAAGGGTGCATAGTGGATGGAGGATTCGAAAATGAGAATGGATGAGACATATGACTCGTTTAGGGGTTTCATGACGGGATCAAAGAGTGAGTATTGAGGACCACTAAGTTATGGGTGATAGTTCATGAAGTGGTGATAAAGACGAGTTAGGAACATCCCATAGGGTATCGATTTAGTTTTGTTACCCTTGAGATGTACAATTCGCTTAGCGAAGAAGTATACGAGATTGTATGGTTGTTGGGTTAGGAGACAGTAAATCATATGAGCACAACACGCCGGAAGTTGCTCACGATTTCCTGCTAGACTTAGAACATTTTCTTGCAGGATGACTGCCCAAGAAAGTAGTTCATGACGAACCTCATCCAAGCGAATTTTTGTTGGATTTGGGTAAGAGGAGGAGTACTTATGAGTACAAATGAGTTTAGTAAGTTCGGTTGGAGAGGGTATGTAGGAGCAGTATGGACTTTCCTCTTCACGATAGTTGAAGAGGGACTCAAGACACCAATCTTTAGTATAGGCACATTGCCCATGATTGGGAATATGAAGAATTTGAGCAAATTGCTCAAGGGTTAAGACAAATTTGAAACTTCGGATCGAAAACCAAAGTGACAAAGATTGATCCTCGTTACGTACGAGTTAAACTTTTCGAAAGAATTCTAACACAAAACGAGGACAAATGTGCTCGTTGATGTGGAGTAAGCAATCGAAACCTATAGCTCTAAATGAAGTGTTGATATCCCTGTGGTAAACTAAGGATGGATCAACGACTCGACCTTCATGAAACCGACGGGTTTCAAGATTGACATAGGCACGAATGTGGTTGTTGGGTGTTGTGGGTTCACGAGAGATTTCGGGTGTATAGGTATCGGTTAGAAGTTGATCAAAATCATACTCATGAGACATCTTTGTTTCCTATAAGAAAATTTTAGGAAAAATTAAAATTGAGAGTAGTTATATTAAAGATTCGTGCCTAGTGTGTGCCTATATGCGGACTATGTGGAGGTGCGGTAATCTCGACTCTAGAATTAAAAATGATGAGATTACCCAAACACTCCTAATTTTACTTTTGCTCAAACAAATATGTCAAAAAGTACATATTGTTTATGTAATTCGATCGATATTTGTGAGATCATGAATGCATGCAAAAACATTTTTAGTTTTCATCAACAATGCAAGAAAAGTATTTCATGATCCTAGTTTCGTGAAATTTTTCGAAAACTATGGAATTAGGGTGTTTGGCGACTTAAATGGTTTGGTGCCAAAATTTAATAAGGAACAAGGTTTGAACCAAAAATGTGTGATTTAGGTAGGTTTATGCAAATCCTATGTCAAGGAAATTATACCTTGTCTAATCCAAGTACTAATCTTATAAAGAATTTAAAAAAAAAATTGAAAAACCCCAATTCAATATGTATAAGCAAACCGTAGACTCAAGATTAAGGAAAATTAGAGTAAGATAACTTACAATTTATGTTGAAAAAGTGAAAGTGATTGATAATCTTGAAAATCAATGTCTTGAATATGATCTTGAAGGGGTGTAATTGAGTTTTGGGTAATGGGGTTTTCCTTTGACAGCAATGGAGGAAGTTGGGAAAGTTTGAATTTAGTAATGTGGGAAAAGGGGACTGAATTACGGGATGTATCAGATACACGGTTCCACGGGGCCGTGCCACTTTTAGTGGAGCCGTGATCTGCTGGGATGAAATTTTGCCCCATTTTGATTTATGACGAATAAGTCTCGCTGTTTTAGTGAGACTTTTTGACACGAGGAAAGAATTTATACCTAATAAATTCTTTTGACGAGGGGAACCTAGTCTAGATGACAAGAGATGACTTCAAAGAGTCATGAGATGAGACACACGAGATGACTTCAATATTTCCCGTGAAATATTGACATAGTCATGAGATTTATGGAATATGTTCCATCATTCCTAGACCTAGACGAAGGTAATTGAAGGATTCTCGTTTGAGAGGTTTGGTTAGGATATCGGCGATATTGTCTTGAGAAGGAACTTTCTCAATAGAAATGTTTCCTTTCTGAACGTTATCGCGAAGGAAGTGGTGACGGATTTCAATGTGTTTAGTACGGGAGTGTTGAACGGGATTTTTGCTCAAGTCAATAGCACCTTTATTATCGCACATAATGGGAACGTCATCTAGATGGATGTCATAGTCATTAAGGGCTTTTTTCATCCATAGTGCTTGTTGACATGCCTTTCTGGCGCTTACGTACTCGACTTCGGTCGTGGAGATAGCAAGAGCCGTTTGTTTCTTGGAGAACCAAGAAGTTAGACAACAACCCATGAAGGTACAAACGCCACTCCTACTTTTTCGATCCACATAATCTCCCGCATGATCAGAGTCGGCATAGACAACAGTTTCTACACCGGTCCCCTTGGGATAGAATAATCCCAAGTGTATAGTGTCTTTAATGTATCGGAAGATATGCTTAACCGCTTCAAGGTGAGAGGTTTTGGGATCCTCTTGGAAGCGAGCACAAAGGCAGACACTAAACATGATATCGGGCCTACTTACCATGAGGTATAGTAAACTTCCTATCATACCTCTATACTTAGTGCTATCCACGGACTCACCTTCTTCATCTTTCGTGAGTTTAACTTCCGTGGACATGGGAGTTTTCATGGGCTTAGATTCTTCTAAACTAAACTTCTTAAGCATCTCCTTACTATACTTAGATTGGTTAAAGAAGATACCATCTTCCATTTGTTTTATTTGTAAACCAAGGAAGAAATTTAATTCGCCCATCATGCTCATCTCAAACTCGTCACGCATGATCTTAGAGAAATCATCACACAGTTCTGGACAAGTTGAGCCAAATATGATGTCGTCGACATATATTTGAACAATGATGAGATGTGAATTATGCTTCTTTGTGAAAAGTGTGTTGTCAACCACTCTCATGGTATATTCATGTTCAATCAAGAATGCCTTTAGTCTATCGTACCAAGCTTTAGGAGCTTGTTTGAGACCGTAGAGAGCTTTCTTGAGTTTGTAAACATGATTCGGTTTCTCAAAATCAACGAATCCCGGAGGTTGTGCAACATATACCTCCTCGTTGATAAAACCATTTTGGAATGCACTTTTCACATCCATTTGGTACAATTTAAAATCTAAGGCACACGCATAGGCAAAGAGTATCCTAATGGATTATAATCTAGCTATGGGTGCATAGGTTTCGTCGTAGTCTATTCCTTCTTGTTGGTTATAGCCTTGTGCCACCAACCTTGCCTTATTCCTAGTTACGACGCCATTTTCGTCGAGTTTGTTCCTAAAAACCCGCTTAGTTCCTATGATGGTTTGGTTCGTAGGAGGAGGTACTAAATCCAAAACTTGGTTTGCGGTGAATTGATTAAGTTCCTCTTGCATGGCAACTACCCAACTTTCATCCCTAATCACTTCATCGATATTCTTAGGTTCTACGGTTGATATAAAACAAAAGAAATTACTTTTGTTTTGAGCTTGTGACCTAAGGGTTCTTTGGTTAAGGTTTCCTATGACATTTTCAATAGGATGGTTATTGGATTCCTTAATGTTGACAACTTCGTCAACTTCAACTATTTCATCCTCAATGTCATCTTCTAGTGTTTCTTGCCATTAACCTTAATGGCTTCATCCTCATCTAAGTCATCATCCACCAATGGTGATGTCTTAGTTGGTGGAGGACTTTCATCGAATGTCATGTTGAGTGACTCTTCGACTTTCATTGTTTCCTTATTTAGGACAATGTAGGCTTTACTATTTTAGGAGTAACCTAGGAAAACACATTCGTAAGACTTTGGGTCAAACTTGGTGAGGTAGTCTTTAGTGTTTAGTATGAAGCACTTGCTTCCAAACACTCTAAAGTAATCAAGAGTAGGTTTTCTACCTTTCATGATTTCATAGGGTGTTTTTCCTAATATAGGTCTAATTAGAATCCTATTAAGAATGTAAGTTGAGGTGTCCACTCCATTACACCAAAACTTTTACGGAATTGATTGTTCATTCAACATCGTTCTACTCATCTCTTGTAGAGTACGATTTTTCCGCTCAACTACCCCATTTGATTGTGGAGTGCGTGGAGCCGAGAAATTATGTGTAATACCATTAGCATCACAATATGCTCCAAATTTCACTTCATTATCAAATTCCCGACCATTATCCGTCCTAATGGAAACTATTTAATACCCTAGTTGATTTTGGACTTTCTTACTAAAGATTTTGAATTCCTCAAAAGCTTGTGTCTTATTCTTAAGAAATCTAGTCCAAGTATACCTAGAGTAGTCATCAACTATTACTAAGGTGTAGTAATTTCCTCCGTAGCTCTGTACGGCGGATGGACCAAATAAGTCCATATGAAGGAGTTCTAGGCATCTAGAGGTCGAGACCATATTCTTAGCTTTGTGACTAGAATGAGCCTGTTTTCCAACTTTACAAGCGTCACAAAAGTGTAGATCAAACTTAATCTTAGGTAGGTTTCTAACTAGTTCCTTAGACGCCAATGATTGTATCAAGCGCATATTGGCGTGACCTAATCTCCTATGCCATAGAGTGGAATTATCATCTATGGTTGTTAAGCAAATCTTATCCTGAGGCTTATTTCCTATTTTCATAACAAATAAGCCATTCCTCCTAACTCCTTTGCCTATGGTTTTACCATTCTTAATGATCTTACTACCCTCTTCGGAGAATATAACTCTACACTTATTGTCTACCATTTGACTAATGCTAAGCAAGTTAAATCCTAAGTTATCTACATGCTCAACATTTCTAATAGTGAGGGTGTTTTGAGTAATCGTACCTTTGCCTATTATGTTGCCCTTAAGTTTACTACCGAATGTAACATTACCTCCATTATATGCCTTGTATGACGAGAATAGACTTCGGTTACCCGTCATGTGATTAGTGCATCCACTATCCTTGACCCATTCGTCAGGCTCCAAGTCGATTCCCAAGCATATCTATTGAATAAGACAAACATTCAAACATTTGGCCCCCAATATCTCATGGGTCCAAAGTTGTTAGCATTAAACATCCCATGCATTAGTTGCATTTGGTTAGCATGTTGAAACGGAGGACAAATTTCCCAAGGTAAGTAACTTTGTAGTTGACGGTTATTTCAAGTTACGGGATAGTTACTTGGATAACTTTGTTTTCTAGAGTTACATCTCGGTAGAGGAGTTCTTGACCAAGGTTTAGGAACATTTGTTTTTCTAGGTGGAGGAGTCTTTGACCTAGTGTCGGGTTTTACAAAACTATGCCCGGGGGTTGACAAACGTTTGTAAAATCTTTTGACTTCCTTTATACTAGCAATGGGTACCTTGGTACCATTTACAACTATGTGACTTTGTTTAGGACTTGAATTATTTTTTAAATTTGATTCAGTTCTGTCTCCAGTTCCAGACGGTACCACAGTACCATTAAATTTAATGGTACCATTAAATTTAATGGTACCGTTCATACCTTTAGTGGTGCCGTCTGTTGTTTTGACAGAACTTGTGGGTTTTACAGATTCTACTTGTTTTGTTTTACTTGTTGAAGCTTTATTTGGGTCAAATCCTAAGCCCGCTTGGGTATATTGACCATGCTTAATGTTTTCAAGTATATCATTAAGTATCTTTGTTCCTTTTTCAAACTTAATGATACTAAATGCATTTTATTTGAGTTTTTCATTTTCTACTCAAAGACTTATGCATGACTTACAACCTACGTCTACTTCTTTATTTTTCTCAAGTCTTTTGACTTGATCATTTAGTTCTAAATCTTGCATTTCGAGTTCATGCAACTTTAATTTTAGTGATTTGTTTCTACCTAAAATTTTAGAACTAACTTTGCATAGTTTATTATATTCGTCATTTAGTGTGTTATCATCTATTGACGAATTTTCATCATAATAATCAGGATAGTCGTAACCTACCTCATTAGAAGTTTGAGCCATTAGGCATGTTTCGTCCTTGGGCTTCTTCTCTTCTTCTTCACCGCTATCACTCCAAGAGCCTCCTATGAAAGCTCGTTGGTTGTTGGATTTCGGTGGTTTGGGACACTCTCCTATGAGGTGATTAGGATCTCCGCATCTAAAGCATTTCCTATCACTTGTCCCTTTCTTTTCAACTCGGTTCTTTTGTGATGTCTTCTTTTCATCACGAGGTCGCCTAACGAACCTACCTCTTCTCCTAAAGAACTTTTTAAAGTCCCTAACTGCTAACGCATATTCTTCAACTTCACTATCGGAACTCGAACATTCCTCATCACTAGACTCCATCTTGGCTTTTAATGCTAGAGATCTAACTCTCTCTTTTTTGCCTTGGACTATATCGGAGTCTTTCTTGATTATCATCTCGTGAACTTTCAAGTTTCCTGTTAGTTCATCGAGAGATAATGTCGCCAAGTCCTTTGACTCTTCTATGGCGGTGACCTTTGCTCTCCATTTAGGATGTAGAGCCCTAAGAAACTTCCTAACATAATTCTTGCTAGAGTAACCTTCATCAAGAGCTTTAAGAATAGTGTTAATAGTATTAAATCTAGCAAAAGCATTATCTATTGATTCATCTTCCGAAATAGAAAATTGTTCATATTGTTGAACAAGAAGATCTATCTTGTTCTCTTTGACTTGGTTATTACCTTGGTGAGTGACTAACAAAGTTTTCCAAATATCTTTTGCCGTATTACACATAAAAATTCTTTCAAATACCTTTTTAGGCAAAGCATTGTAAACCATCATTTTAGCCTCACTATTTTTGGCTAGTTTTATTTTAAGTTCATCACTTTGTTTATCATAAGGAACTATTTCATCTCTTTTAGTTTCCGGATTCTTTTGAATCGGTTGAAAGTCACCCTCGGTGATAACATGCCAAAGATCAATGACTTTTGAATTCACATACGTTTCGAATCTTGTTTTCCAATAAATAAAACAATTGGTTTCGAAAAGTGGTGGTCTTTGCATAGATTGCCCTTCTAGATATTTGTCGGAATTCATTGATCGTTTCAAGTTTTAAAATACAATATACTTTAAAATCTTGACTGACGTGGCTTCTAATACCAATTGTGAAAAACTAGAAGGGGGGAGGGTTGAATAGTTTTCCCGGTTTTTAAGTTCTTTTAAAATCTTCTTAAAAACTTTACTATTGGAAACCTTAGATTCGATTCTTATGTGCAATCTATCAACACCAATATGAACTACACACTAAACTAACTAATGATAAGTAATTAAAGTAAAGAGAAGAGATGGAAAGATCAAACCGGGATAAAAGGATTTATAGTGGTTCGGCTACGAAGCTCTTCTTCGCCCTACTCTACTCCCCGAGTACCACACTCGAGAGTTTCAAGCACTATGTCAACAACCTCCCTTTAGGCGGAGAAAACCGTACACGTTGCTTATCCTATTTCCGACACTAAGCTAGATGTCGAGTGCTAATCTTAGCTAGCACCAATCTACCATGATCCACTTGATCAATCACTCAAGCCCAATGGCTCCAAGAGATCTCCAAGATCTCACAAGATCACAATGATCAACACTCACTTGACTCAATCTATCCTATCGACCCTTGATCTTCTTGATCAACACACTAGCTCAAAAGCTACAAGAGATATTCAATATCTCTATAAGATCACAATGATCTTCTCTCACACTCTCTCAAAAGAAAAATGATCTTGATGTATGCTAGGATACAATCAAGTATGTAACAAATGTTACAAGTGCTCTAACCTACAACTACAACACTTTGTATCTACTTGGATACCTTGTGTTCTTCTCTTGCACTTGAAGAGGAATGACAACACTTTGTATCTATTTGGATACTTTGTGTTCTTCTCTTGCTATTGAAGAGGAATGAAGAGGATCACTAAGTTGGATGATTGGATCACTCTTGAACAAAAGAAAACTAAACTAGAATGATCAAGAAGAGAAGATGGTGTAAGAGTTTTAAACTCAGAAGTTTCTGTGTGAGAAAGGGTGCCCAAAATCTGTGAAGTGGGCTGGTATTTATAGGCAGAAAAAATCTGGCCGTTATAAAGGGACGGCTCCACTAAATCACACACGGCTCCAATAAATTTAGTGGAACCGTGTCAGACAAAAACGCTCCTCTTTTTGTCTTTTCTGGTGAAAACTTATTTGGGGAAGTTTGGAGCTGATTTTTTTTTGGGGGGGGGGGGAATAGCTGTTATGTATTTTAAACTTATTTTTCCATTAAAACATTTCTTAATTATTCAAAAATAATTTGTAAAGTATATTTTTGAAAGAAATGTTTTGTCAAATTAAAATGTGACGTCTTAAGCACAAATTCACTTCTTTGATCATTAGCCAAGTTGTAACTTTGTTCTAGAGTGATTTGTGTAGAAACGGGATCTTTCGATTAAAAACTTGTTTACGTTAATTTAACATAACGATTTTTCACATTTTTTCATCCTCAAAACATGAAGTTATTGAAAGATAGAAATAACGTTTTTAGAACATTATTTGCATCAACAAGTGGATTAGTGGTTATATGGTTAAACAAGATGATAACGTAGTGTTGGTGACACTCGATCTTTTTATTAATAATGATCATCAGCCTTAAATTAAAAGTTAAAGTAAATTAGTTGCGTACCTTCAATTGAATGGATGATGTACATTTAACTGGATTCTCATGGTTCTTCTGGAGTTCCAAAGCTTTCTCAAGTCTTCTGACAACCTGATCAATATATGGACGATCTGCTCTTTCCTCTTTTATGCACCAATATGCTGCATCTGAGAAGATTTTGAATGCTTCTGGGTCCATCTATTTCCGTTAGTGTGGATTGATCATATCATCCAAATGAGATTTAGCGAGTTGGCTTAATAACCCCTCTCCCAACTCATCGATTTCATCTTTATCTTCATCCTCGTCTTCATTTCCGTTTTCGTCTTCGTCTTCATCTTCATCATCTGCACTCCTTCCGCACAAGATGTAACACCCCCGTTTTCGATATTCGCAGCAGAAATATAAGTTGGGGTGCTACTAAACAGTTCACAGTCATGATAATAGAAAATGACTCGAAAATGAGACGTTTTAGATAAAATTGTTATCATTCATTTATATCAGAGTTACAATATGCAGGTCCCAGCAGTAGGTTCTCAAAATATATTAATAAAATATATTATTGGTTTGAATGATAACATAGTCCATAGCCAATCCCGTGCCAATTCATGCTTCCAATAACCTGAGAATACATGCTAAAACGTCAACACAAAGGTTGAGTGAATTCATAAAGTTTTGTAAATGAAAAGGTTTCATTTATTCAGAAATATGATGGTTCCAGTTATTCAGAAATAAGCCAGTTTCTGTTGTCAAAATACGCTGTTCAATGGTTCAGAAATATGTTTGTCCAGTTATTCAGAAATACGTTATTCAGTTCGGTTGGAAATCATTTAAACACAAGATTAAATGTAATAATTGCCACACACACAATTATTATCGGGGAAAGATGTATTTTATTGCACTAAGTCTCATGGCACGCAAAACATTAACAGAACATCAACAGTCATGAGCTAATGATGTAATAGTTACCCCATAATTAAATGTAGGTAACCTTGCCCCCGGGTAGGAGATAGCCACATCTCTTTATTCATCTCAAATATAATGCTTTGGGTTACGTTACGGTAACACAAAGGGTTGTCAGCCCAATAGATCTATCCATAATATTCGCGCCCACCCTGGTTTGCGGGTGATTAGAGGTCCATGATGGGAGGTCTTTTTGGCTTAAGGTAACTTAGTTTAAGGCAATAAAATAAGAATAACTTTGGGAAATTACTTGTGTTTAATACGGGAAAAAGTCCATTAGTGATTCATAAGTCATGTAAATGCGAACAATGTTTATAAATGTTATGAGCATGTATCTCCCCAAAAATAATTCAAAACATGTAAAAGTAGGGGTTATGAACTCACCTGAGCAGTCTGGATGGAAAACAAATGAAAGAAAGTTGATAAACGTCTCCAGTCAAAGAACCTGGGTTGTTATGCCAATATTTAGTAATCATTTCTAATGATTATAGTTTATTTTATTTCGTTCTGTTTTGTTGTTTGATTGATGGTTAAATGTTTTAATCGAGCCAATATGTAGTTTCAAAAGTAAAATTTTATCTTATCTTTTATATATAAGTTCTGTTAAATATATATATTATATATATATATATATATATATATATATATATATATATATATATATATATATATATATATATATATATATCTTTCGTTCGTTCGTTCGTCAATAAAATAAACATGTCATGTTTATATTGAGTTGGAAAATAAAATAGAAATGATAAAAATAATGGTTATGAAAAGTTACACTTTAATCCCTAAGGTTTAGTCAAATGACGGTTTACACCCTGGACTTTTGGAAAATGACAGTTTCTACCCTTAAGTTTCAAAAATGACAGTTTCACCCCTTTTTATTTGTTATTGACAGAAAATAACCCTTGATTATAAATAATTACAAAATCAACACATGTAAACTTTAATAAAATAAAATCACACTTATGTTATACATGACTTGGCTAGAACTTTGGACGCGAATAACTCTACGAAAAATCAATCATTTTACGTGTTCTTAGTTTTTATGAAAAGCTAGCTAGGTCTTCTCTAAGTATATCAAGTCTCGTCATTTTTGAAAGTCATTTGCTACTCGAAATATTTGGCCAAAGTCGCTAGGTTAGATTAAGTTCTAATGAAAATCTGAAAATGAGTTTATAACTAGCGATCGACCAAACTTTGAACTCGAATAACTTTTGAACCACTCGACGGTTTTTCAAAATATTTCTTTCTAAATTAAGTTCATTATATGAACTCTAGTATACCTAAAACTTAAAATTTATAGGGATCAAATAGGGGTCGAAAGTTTGGTTAGAAGTTGGGTGGTTGGGTCGATAAGTATGAAAAATAATAACTGGAAATTAACTTCTACTTATAGCGATATGGGCAAAACTTTAGACTTAAATAACTTTTGACTCGTTTGATCTTTTTACGAAATTATTGCTCCTAATTAAAGTTTGCTAGGTGGACTTTAGACACGCTGAAAATCAGATTTTTCCAAAGTCGTTTGAGGGTCGAAAATCATGTCCTAAATAGGGTGACTAGTCGAGTGAAATAGAAAACAAGTAACTGAAAATTCTAATTTCTAATTGTAGCGATATTAATCAGATTTTAAGACTCGATAGTTTGATGAATACTTGACTATTTTTAGTGATTTTTGTTCCTAAATTTAGACAGCTGGGTGGACTTTCTAAATACTAAAAAACTAGAAATTTACAAGGTCGTTTGAGTGTTGGTTTCGAGTTTAAAAGTAGGGCTGTGAGGGTGAGTTGAACTCGATAAAAACACTGATAAACAACCCGATTAGATTTTAATATTTATAGGGTTTCTAACTAGGGTTTTTATGCATGTTACTATAATATTTGATATGTTTAATCAGGTTTAACATATTCTTGATTTGTTTAATCATTAGTTAGAATATTATGGATGCATGCGAGTTACTGATCAAACAGAAACAAAAAGAGAGAATGAAAACTTTAAGTTTTTGTTCTAGATATATTTTAGTTGTTGTTTACTTCTGTTTTTAGTTATTATAAGATAAATAAAACTGAATTTAAAAGGGTTTAGAATACTTACTTAGGGTTTTAGCCGATTAGGGCTTAGGGCTTGATTTGGTTCGACCTTGTTTCCCTCAGTATTCCTCCTCTCTTCTGGTTCTTCTAAGGTTTGTTGTGAGAGTGTTTTAAAGTTGTGATTAGGACAGAAAGGGTTTGCATTTGTACTAGTGTATTGGGTTCGATTTGGTGTGAAATGAAAAGAGGAGTATGTAGCAAGTTATAGAAGGGAAATTAGGGTTTAGTAAGAAGGTGATAAGGAGACATGTACTGATATAGAGGCTGACAGAAATGGGAGAAATAGGACACTTGGATAGGCGGAGGAGGAGGGAGAAGAGGTGGTGATGTGGCCGAATAGTGTCCATGGTTTCTATCTACCAATGAAGAGGCTTCTTGAAGATGAAGGTGTACAAGTGGAAGGGTTTATAGGAGAGGGCATGGAAAGGCTAGGTACATTGTATCCTTAAGGTGTAAGCTTAGTTTGGTTTATAGTTCTATTCGAACCAGAAATGGGAGGGGAGGTCGTGTAGGCTTAAGGTGATGGTACAACAAGCTTTAGTGGGAAGTATCTTATTTTTAGGGTTTAGTTACTTGGATTAGTTTATGTATTTAGATACCTAGAAAAATATTTAGGGTTGTTTTATTTGTATGTAATTCGAATTATACAGGAAGAGAAAGAAAAACATGTTGAGCTTAAAAGGGTTGTAAAATATGCTTAAATGAGTTGTACATAAATTTAGAAAATTAGAAAAATATAGTTTTAATAATTTAATAATTTATAAAAATTATTTGCTAACTTTTATCATGTTTAAAAGTGACTAAATGGAATTTATAGTTTTCGTGCATTAGGTACTTATACTTTGGGCTAAAAGACTTGTAAAATTATTTAAGAAGTTTAGGAAAAATGGTTTATAAAAGTTATGCATAAATGGTTTGTACTTTGTGCTTTA
This sequence comes from Artemisia tridentata subsp. tridentata, assembly GCA_021014915.2. NCBI lineage: Eukaryota > Viridiplantae > Streptophyta > Magnoliopsida > Asterales > Asteraceae > Artemisia > Artemisia tridentata. Next base: position 35,911,844 of record CP139505.1, read on the forward strand.
AAAAATAATATAAATGAGATTTTAATAAAGATTTTGTAAATAAATGATTTTATGCATAAATGACTTGTACTCTAGCTTAAATAACTTGTAAACTTTATATAAAAAAAATATTCTAGAAATAAATTAGGGTTTGTGAAATGAATGCATAAAATAACACTTATGTGAAATTAGGGTTTTATCGGGAACAAAATAGAATTATGGTTTCTGGTGCTTTAGTAACTTGTACATTAACTTAGATATGTTATATTTTTATGTTCTGATGTTTAGTTGTTCATATTTGGTGTTGTGGTAAATTTTAGGGTTTCCTAGAAACTCTATTCAGATAATGAATGTTTTGTTAAGGATTTATCGTAAAATGGTAAATGGTATTCTGTGATATTTTTATATCATGATGTTTATGAAATAAATATTAGGTTTGTTAGGCAGGTCTTGGGGAGCACGTTTATCAATGATGTGATCTACGTCACATAAGATGAGAGATACATTCAAATAAATAAAAAAAATTACTCGTAGAAAAAGGATAATAATTCTGTAAAGTAAATAGGAAATTTTACGAGTGGTTACACAAGACTTCAAATAATACAACACCGAACGAATACACATCCGACTTGTGGGTCACACCGCCAGTCTTTTTATATTTTGGGTCTTGGTATGCATTCTAATTGATATCACGAGTAAGAAGAAGACGGAGCCTCCGAGCTACTGTATTTTTCAACAAAAGTTCAAAACCAGAAAACTTGGGTTCCCATTTGTCATCTAGTAAAATATTCGAGCTCTTGATGTTGCAATGTATGACACTAAAATCTCGTCCAGGATCATAATGGATGTAACTCAATTCCTTCGCAACACCAACGCATATCTTAAACCTTTGCATCCATGTGAGGGTCTGGTCACTTAGATATGCTTCGAGACTTCGGTTGGCCTACTTCTTGTATATGATCATCTTATTGGTTACATCTTCATAAAACCCAATAAGAGACACTAGATTCTTATATTTGAGATTAGAAAGCATGGAAACTTCCGTCCAAAACCTTTTTGAAAAGCTCTTATCTTTTACATACTTTAAAGCGAACCACTTTATAATAATATCGATGGATTGTTCAAAATGTAAGAGACTGTTGGTCCACGAATTGTATGTGGATCTCTAAGTAGTCTTGAATACCTAGTAGATGGTTGGGATAAATCCAAACCAATCTAAGTGAGAAACCCTAGACGATTGTTAATGTTAATGCGGAATCTTAACAAGAACAATGAAGAACACACACAGAGATATCACTAACTTCGTATATTGATTTTAATCACAATAGTGAACTCGTACAACTCACACCCAGAACTAACAATCTTTAGGGATCCTTTTATAACACAAGGAAACCCTAATACTAACCGACTAAGAAGATATTCACAAATCTTCTATAAAGATACTTACACGTTTTGTATCTTTTCCTAACTTATCTCTAACAGACTTTCCTAACTTCACGACCAGACTTAACATTATAAGTCAACCAGACTTAACTTTGCATTACCAGACCTAATTACAAAGACAGACCTAACTCTGATATACTACCAGACCTAAGTTGTCTTCTCTTGAATCGTATCATAATTCCCAACAATCCTCCCCTAACTTGATCTTCATGCTCCATGAACTTCAAGTTCTTCTGATTAAGCCTTCTGAGGATTGAATCTTGAACACTTTGAATTGTATTTAGGTCTTGATCCTTTCTAGCAGCTTGAATCTTGATAAGCTCTTCTGATATGGTCTTTGCAGCAACATTGACTATATGTACATCAAATTCATTTAAGTTCCAGACTATTCTCATCACTTCCAAATGTGTTACCATCTGTGAGAGGTGAATCATTGAAAATGTAATGGATTTGAAATCTCTTTACCAATAGCCATTACCACTGGAGTAGCCAATGTTTTGGTGTGTAAGACCATGGTACATTAATAACCATATAATTTTTAGCAAATCATCAGCTTATCAACGGATTTGTTAAGTCTTTACCAAAAGCCGTTTGCTTCTGGACTAGCCAATTCTTTGATGGAAAAGCACCTCATCATGGTGAATTGATTACCATTTATGGTTTTCCACAGCCTTTACCACAAGCCATAACCTTTTGGGCTAGCCAACTCTTCACTTATCTTAGATATGGTGAGTTGAATACCATACAATTTTTGGCAAATTGTCATCCATAAACGGATTTGAGCAATCTTTACCTGTTAGCCGTTTGCTCAGGATTAGCCAGTCCTTGTGTTGATGAGACAAGGTGGACTGATAACCTTTTGATGTGTTAGTGCAAAGCACCTCCACCAAGTGAGAAGTTCTAATAGTCTCACTTAACAACTTGTGAAAATTCTTTCAAACACCCTTAAGCTACATCCTTCAAAGACTGCCTCTTAATCAAATCCAATAACATCTCATATCCTTCATCCTTCTTACCAGTATACAACTTTTTGCTCATCATTTCCTTGCAAACACTTGATGATAAAGGATATTCCACTTCTGCAAGCATGTAAATATCAGCATTCTTTAATGAAACACAATGTACCTTGCAGGTATGAAAGTATCTCCAGCTGACAATATTTTGCTCTTCAGGAAGTTTCCACACTATATCTGACTCAGTTGGTGGCTCAAACATCACCTTTAAATTACCCCAAAAGACTCTTTCAAATTCATCTTCAGGTGGATGATCTCCATATTTAATGTTTACCAACTGATAAAGTTCTTGAAGATCCTCCCTATTCACATCATTTAGAATTCTAGCAAAATTCATATAAACAATGTCAGAATTATTCTCCCTTATAATCTGATATGCAGCTCTTTCACCAGTCATGATTAATTGATACTTGACTACCTTAGTTGGTTCCTTTGTGCTTTCAATAGTCCCCATGGTGGCTCCTTCAGATGAAGGTTCTTCCTCTAATTCCTCTTCAACAACCACTTTCTTGGATTTACTTTTTCTTTCCAAACCTTTTCTTCTTTGAAACACAATAGGCTTTACTACTTCAGCTTGCACTTCTTCTGATGACTTCCCAACTTCAGGTTGTATATCAATCATTTTATCAGGTTCAATGACAAGTTTAGTCTCTTTGGCCTTTCTACCCTGAAAACAATATTTCTGCACATCATCATAGTCAATAGCTTTATAACCTTGATCTCTCTCAAATGCCTTGAGATATGCTACTTGAATTTCCTCATATGACTTCCCTTTCATCTGTTCCAAAGATAGATGCATTTGATTCTTAAGATACATCTTCATATCATGTTTCTTTTCTGCCATAGACATCTTATTGGGAATCTTTGATTTCTTCTGAAGCTTGAACTTTTCTAAGAATCCACCCAATGTATCATCATTATTTCTTTCATTTATGAAGTCAGCTAACTGTTTGGCTCGTTCATCAGCAGTTAAACCTTCAATAGTTAGAAGCTCCTCATACTTTTCTCTCACTTCATCATCAACATTGAGCAGCTTTGTAAATTCATCAGATTCTTCAGCCAATTGTCTTGCATAAACTGCATCTAGCTTCTTTTGTCTTTCTTCTTCAGCAATATCTTGTGCCTTAATCCTCTCAATTGCAGCCTCAGATGCTAGTTCTTCTCTTGTTTTGCTCTTAGACTTCTTTGGCTTTGAAGTTTCATCCACAACCTGCTTTCCCTTTCTTAGTGCAGATTGTTGCTCTTCATTACCAGAACTAAGTTCATTACCAGACTTTCCTTCACCAGACTTTTCATCAGATATTGTCCCAAACTTTTCAATCTCTTCCTCAGCAGACAAAATTAACCTTCTTCTCTTCCTATCCTGTTTAATTTTGCCCATTGATTGAGCCAAAGTCTCTGCTACTTCCAGTGTCTCTGGACTGATGGTGGTGACATTGTCTTGAACAAGAGGTTCTTGAACTGGTGTTTGAAGAATATTTTCTTGTTCTTGTTCCAAATTCCTCCCCTGTTTGGAAGAATTTTCAGCTTCTCCCTCCTCATCATCAAAAGAAACACCCTTTTTCTTCATTGCCACTCCCATTTTCTTTACTTTTTGCACCAAAGTCACATAAGCTTTTCTGAGTGCCTCATTAGACTTTTCCAAAATGGCAATCTTCTTTTGCAGTTGAGGAACTATGATAAGAAGATTTTCCACAGTTATGGGAGCATGTTCCTCCTCCCTTGCAGGACTTGGAACATTTGGTTGTGAAGGTGAAGATTGTTGGATAGGTGTAGGTAATCTTTCAGCAGATGGTGAGGGACCTGGTTGAGATGATGGAGTTGGGGTAGATGTAGGTGTAGCAGACCTAGATGATGCTTGGACTTGTTCCTCATCAGGGTGCACTTGTGCAGCTCCAGAAGTACCTGCATTGTTAGTACCAAGCATAGCAGCAAGCAAAGGTCTATGTGTCCCTTGAAAACCCCTTTTTATATTTGCAAAAAGTTTGGGAGTAAAGGCCACACTGATGTAAGGCACTTTATCCTTAGTTTCATAATTCAAGATCATTTGCAAAAATCGTGGATACATTAAAAATTTTGGGTCCTTAGCATTTTTCACCATTCCTTCAAAAATTAGTTTTGAAAAATTAAATTTCCTTCCAAGTGATAAACAGACCAATGCAGAAGCAATTCTGCTTCCAAATTGATCTCATCCACCACTCTTGGGACTTAAGCTCTGAAGTAAATGATGTACTAAAAACCTCCACTGAGGTGTAAAATGACTTTTCCAAAAGGTAAAACTTCCATCAGTGGGGTATCCAATGTTATTCAATCCCTCCAAAATATCATCACCAGGCAAATCAAATTCTCCTAAAGCAGTATCCAATTGGAGACTTTCCCTAATGGAGGCTTCAGTAATGGTAAAACCATTTTTATCTATAATTTCCCTTAAACATGGTGTCCCATCATCAAGAGTCTCAGAGGTAACCGACCTCCAGAACTGCTTAACAAGGGACTGATAAATAGTAGGATTATGAATTAATGAATAACAAATGTAAGAACCTTTTAAGAAATCCACAATCTCCTCGAAACCTGCACTTTGATCTGGCTTCTTCAAGAAACCAACTTGATTATGCTTGTCAACAAACTTGAGGTTAGCCATGGATGAGTTAATGATTTAGGTCTGGTTGATTGGAAGGGTAGGGTTTTGAAAATATTTGCGTAGAAACAGAGTCGTGAGTTCAAAATAAAGATGATTTAAATTTGGAAGCAAATAAAGAATAAAAGGAGATAAAATATATCAAATTTTAATCTTATATACTTCATAAATATCTCTTTTTACCGAAAATAGTGCAACGGTAATATATTAGATAAATCTTTATTACTCTGACCAGATCTAACGGTCATAAATTTAACACTACCCGACCTAAAATGGTCAACCAGGCCGAATCATAAACTTACCAGACCTAACCAAAAGAGTGGACTTACACACTGATTTTAGCGAATGCAAGGCTTTACATCATCTCATTCCAATCTTTTCTGCAAAAATTAGTTTAACAACAAGAAAAAGAGACTAAAACCAATCTTTGCAAGACACACAAGCTACCAGATTTAACACTTAAGTTTACCCGATTTAAAAACTTGTAAAACTTGTACATTTGCCTCCCCTTAAATGTACATTACCTCCCCTTAAGTGTAAATTCATTTTATTTATTTTTTAACAAAGATACTTAACCAAAATAAGAACTGTGGTCAACTTTCCAAAAGTACAATTAATAACTCTTTGCCTGCAAGTATTAACCCATACACCAACCGAGCATTAAATGGTATTAAACCTTGATTTTCCCTATAAAACCACCCATTGTTTTATCACAAAACCATCACAAACCAAAAGAAAAACCTTATAAATATTATGGATCCTTCCAACTCAGAAATCATAGAGATTTCATCCGATTCTTCTTGGGATCCAAATGGCTCATCTTCTGATTCATCATCAGGAGGATGGGGTGGATACTTCCCACCAGGGTATTCTTCAATCACAAGAAACAAGACATTAAGAGAATCAACTCTTAAGCAATGGCTAGCTGCTTATGATCTTACTGAAAAGGAACCAGAAGATGAAGCACCAAAGACTTCAAAACCAATTCCCCCTTCTGATGTAGATGATAGAAGTGCTGAAGAAGAAGACCCCTCAAATGATAATGAAGTGACTTTTCCTTCGAAGGTTGTGCCATCCTTGAGAAGTGGTTCTATACCACGTCCACCACCAAGCAGCCTGATTCTTGGACTCCCATGCCCAAAAGCGTGGAATCAGTTTGGTGGCAGAGGAGCCAAGAAGACCATTCCTGACTTCATGAGCAAAGGAAAACAGAAAATGTAGGTGGTGGTGTTTGGCTGGTTTATGTTAAAGCTTTTGTCTTATGATGCATTGTAAATTGCATCCTTGAATGCAATCACTTGTGTATAAATAAAAAGCTCCATGGTTCTGTTGTTTTAATTTTCCACATATGAATCACTTGCAATAGAGAAGAGTTAACAACTGCAAAACAAAGTTAAGCACAATATACCAAAAACAAACATACTATGGAAAGTTGAAAACAAAATAACTACTGAAAATAAGAATAACCAAGAAGAATAGCAAGATTAAAAACAAACAAATATACAGACTATACAAAGTTAAGAAAGAAAATCAGTTTTTCTTAACAACCCAGGCCTGAGTGGGCTTGAGTTCTTTCTGTGGAGCAACATACTTATAGGTTTTGTATGAACTTGCTCCAGTGAAACCATGTTTGGACTTATAGGTAAATTCATTTTTAAATGGATTCCAAGCCCAGCAATCAGAGAGGTTATCAGCAGAACCCCCATTTGAATTTGTTTGTCTCCTTACAGGTGAATGAGTTTTATAAAAATTATTTCTTTGAAAATTTGTATTCACCTGTGTCTTTTGAAATGGTTGTTTGGGTCTCACATAACCAGTGTTCACATTAGGCCTCATAAAATTAACATTTTGCCTATTCACATTAAAGTTCCTATAGCCAGACCTAAAATTTTGTCTACCAGAATTAACATAAGAGTTAGGTCTGGTAGAGTTATTGAGTTGGACAGGTCTGGGAACAAACTGGTTGGCATGATTAATTCTACTAGCATTATTCCAAACTGGTTTATTTGAACCATGACCCATATTAACATTCATTCTCTTTTGCTCAGCCTCTCTCTTCATTCTCTTTTCATGGAAGTCACAATCTCTTATTAAATGACTCAAACTTCCACACACAAAACATCTTTTAGGAGCATAAGTGTAACTACTCCTACTTTCTCTGTGAACACTATTGCTTCTAGGTGACTCACTTATTTTAACAGATTCCCTAGGAGTTTTTATGTGATTGACACAACTAGGTTTAACTATCTCAGGCTTTGGTTCAGTCACTACAGGTTTAGTAACAACAGGTTCACACTTCTTAACAACCTTAGGTTCAGGATTCTCTTTTACCTCACTTTTTGACTCAGACTTAGAGTGATTAGAGGAACCATCAATAGATCCTTCAGAGTCATTTGATTGACAAGAAGAATACCTACTGGATTTGTCCTAAGAGGTGTTTGACTCAGTTGTTTGAGGACCTTTCTTACCATACACAAAGAGTGAATCATCCAACTCTTCTTTATCAAGAGGAGTATAGTCATCACTCAAAGGTGGTGGTACTCCCTTAAAGTCTCCAGTCTTAACAAACCTATTATACAAAGGCTTATCAGTATAGTCCTCTTCTTTATTCTTAAATATAGCCTTATTCTCATTTTCCTTATATCCTAAGCCACATTTTTTATTTGACTTAATTTGAGAATCCCAACACTTAAACAGGTTATTATTTGAATTGTTCCACTGATCTACCCTTTTTCTCAACTCATCCCTCTCCTTCTGAATTCTAAGGCCCAATTGTCTATACCTTTTAAGCTTTTCATCTTGTTCATATATTTTATTAGCTTGAAAGTATAGTTTTTCATTTAAAGCAGCATGTTGGTTTTGAAGAGTGACCTTTTGTGCCTCTAATGTTTTTATAGCATTTTTATGTGCTAACAGATTTACTTCTAGGTCACCTATTTGTTCTAACTGCTCATCACACAAAGCCTTAACATGATTATATGAATCAGTACATAATTTAGAGCATAATAATACCTCATTACCAATGGCCATGAGAGCATGATCAGACTCCTCATTCACTCTTGGATGCTCACCTCAGTTGACTCCTCCAGCTTCCATTGTCAGCAGACTCATCTGATTCTTTTCCATCTTCCCATCATCATCTCTTTTCCCATCAGCAGGCTTCTTCTCTGGACAATCTCTTGAAAAATGTCCATGCTTGTGACAGTTGTAGCATTCAACTGTCCTCTTTGTGTATCCCACTGGTGATTTGTTGTTGAAGTTGATGGTCCTCCCATATTGCTTCTGAAATCGTTTGACCCTTAAAGCAACCATGGCAATGTGCCATTTTATGTCCATCTCCTCAACTTCAGCATCATTAATCTGTTCTAAGTCTTCACTAATAAAGCTTTCATCTTCCATTTGGTTGGCAAAGAAAGAATGTATCACCTCATCAGTAAAACTTGAAGCAGACCTTTCACTTGAAGGAGTTTCATAGATACCAGACCTGACACCACCAGGTTTAACCTTGTAAGTACTACTTTTGTTTTGTGACACAAAAGCAACATTTGATGAACTGGTTGAAGCCTGAGTGTTGTTACTGATGTCCCTTTCAAACATCCTGAGATTATTGTATAGGTCATCAGGTGTCATTGAATCTACTTCCTCCTTAATCCTCATCGCCACAGATACATTGCCCCATTCTGATGGTAAAGATCTAAGGAACTTGTGGTTTGCATCCTCATTTGAAACTGCTGCACCATGAACTTCCAGTTGTGTTAACAGATGTTGAAATCTGTCATAGCCCTTCTCCAATCCTTCAGTCTATGAAACACTGAATGTCTCAAATTGCTGTTTAAGAACAGCCTTTTGCATCTTCTTGGAGTTTGCATTTCCTCCAAATCGTTTCTTGATAGCCTCCCACATCTCCTTAGCATCAAGGATGCCATGAAACCTTTGTAGATGCTCCTTAGGAATAGCCATAAGAAGCAAGGTTCTGGCCTTCTTTTCCTTCTCCACAGCCCTAATCTCCTCAGCAGATACTGGTGGCATTATTCTTATCTGCCCATCATTCCCTTGTGAAATTCTTTTCTTAGAATTTCCCTTTTGAATAACCTTCCATACATCACTATCAATGTACTCCAGATAATGTTCCATCTCCGTGGCCCATATATCATATTCTTCTCTTTTCAGTAATGGAAGTTTTATGTTTGAGATTGTGGTTGTGGAAGGGATGGGTTGTTGTTGTGTTTGGGAGTTACTGGTTTTAGTTTTTCCTTCATCTTCATGGTTTAATTTCTCATTCTCACTGTTATGGATTGAGAAAGTTTCAGTGTTAACAGGCTTATCGAATTCAGACATTGTGTAGGGTGTTTTGAGTGAGAATTAAGTTTTTGAGATTAAGTGTTCTTCGAATTCAGAGTCTCTCGCCTTGCTCTGATACCACTTGTTGGTCCACGAATTGTATGTGGATCTCTAAGTAGTATTGAATACCTAGTAGATGGTTGGGATAAATCCAAACCAATCTAAGTGAGAAACCCTAGACAATTGTTAATGTTAATGTGGAATCTTAACAAGAACAATGAAGAACACACACAGAGATATCACTAACTTCGTATATTGATTTTAATCACAATAGTGAACTCGTACAACTCACACCTTAACTAACAATCTTTAGGGATCCTTTTATAACACAAGGAAACCCTAATAATAACCGACTAAGAAGATATTCACAAATCTTCTATAAAGATACTTACACGTTTTGTATCTTTTCCTAACTTATCTCTAACAGACTTTCCTAACTTCACGACCAGACTTAACATTATAAGTCAACCAGACTTAAACATACTACCAGACTTAACTTTGCATTACCAGACCTAATTACAAAGACAGACCTAACTCTGATATACTACCAGACCTAAGTTGTCTTCTCTTGAATCGTATCATAATTCCCAACAGAGACGGCGTTTTAAAATTACTCCAAGCTTAAACTTTTCGATAATATTCTCAATATGTCGAGTCGGAACCCAGGTTAATCAAAAAAAAATTGTTGGTTGCTGATGCAATATCATGTAAGCTGAGTTTTACGTAAGAAAGATCTTTGAGGAAAGACTTTGTCTTTTTGCTGATATGGACTCGACACGTGTAGATATGGTGGTCAATGATCCCTATATGTACCAAATAAGACAACATTACCAAGTGTTCCAAGAATGACACGTGTATATATGGAGTTCACTTTTCTAAAGTTTGAGTGACTTAAAACAATAGTACTCTCTCCGTCCCAATTTTATTGTCACTTATTTCTTTTTCGGACGTCCCAAAATTATTGTCACATACCCAAAATAGAAAGTGAATAGATAGTGGAGTTTGGTAAAGTTTACTATATTACCCTTGGTTGAAATTAATATTGCAAACTTTAAAGAAGTGGTAATTAATTGGTTAAGGGTAAACTTGTCATTTGGCAAAAAAGTAAGAGAGATAAGGTAGTGATAGTGACATTTTTCTAAAAGAATGTGTTTTTTATCGGGTGACAATAATTTTGGGACGGAGGGAGTAATAACGAGTGAGGGTACCCGCGCGTTGCTGCGGGAATGTTGTGTTTAATCTAAACTCGAAATGAAACGATTGTAAAAAAATTATTTTTGTTATTAAGGATTAAATATGCAAAAGATCAATAACCGCAAGTACTATTTTCGTAAAGTATTTATGAAAATAGTATAACTTTTTACGAAAAAAGTCCCTAAAGTTATCGGCATTTTGTAAAGTTAGTCCTTAGGGACTAACATTAAAATTTATAGCTAACCTGAGGGACTATTCACGTCATTTTCCCATGAAATGTAAACACTGTTCAATGAATACTAAACATTGTTCTGCACTGTAGCTAGCATTGTTCTGCACTGTAGCGACTTTATTTTACTTTTTAGTCCTTGAAAGTGTCAGTATGTTGCAAATTTAGTCCTTAGGGACTAACTTTGAAATTAAAAGTTAACCTGAGTGTCTGTTTCTGCTCAATATTTGCACAGAAACAATCCCTAAAGTTATTCATCTGTTGCAAATTTAAATAACGACTGTTAAGTAAAGGCCGTTAAGGACTAACTTTGCAATGGATCAATAACCTTAGGGTTTAAAATGAAAATTACGGAACTACTGTAGCCCCAGTGCTTTGGCACCACTGTTTAATGCTTTTTAGTGTGTGTCTATATATATATATATATATATATATATATATATATATATATATATATATATATATATATATATATATATATATATATATATATATATATATATATATATATATATATATATATATAATACATAAACAATTACCTTTTCATGATTGGATGATGTATCTTCAACTTTGCCCGCAACTATTGAATGTTTCTTCAATATCATAAATACAGTAATAAGTAAATAATTTTACTTGTGTTAATAGTATCAATAAATAGAGATTATTTATAAAAGAAAAATGAAAGAGAAAAACCATCTAAAAACATTTTGACGTTCCATTTGAAGTTTCAACGCATTTTCAAGTCTTGTAACAACCTCACTTATATCCCGGCGTTGAGATCTTTCTTCATTCAAGCAGTCATATGCTGTCTTCGCGAAAACGTTGAATGAGTCTGGATCCATTTGTTTCCTTAGAACTGGATCAATTATTTCATCTAGTATTTTCTTTTTATAATGAAAAATAGCCAGTGTAGCCAAATACTTATTATCTGGATTCTCACTTATTGATTTTCTACCATAGAGTAGTTCAAACAATACAATCCCAAAGGAGTAGTATCTGACTTGTGGTTCACACTTTTAGTCTCAATATATGTTGGGTCACCATACCCTTTCGCATACACAAGTCTATTAGTATGAAATGAATGGTGCCTTTGAGAAGCTTTAATCTTCATGGAACATTGAAATTCAGATAACTTGGGTTGCCATTCATCATTTAATAGAACTCTGCTATTGGTAATGAGCCGGTGTATTACACTGAAATCACGTGGCTCGTCATAATGAATGTAGCTCAATGCATGCGCAACACCGACAGATATCTCCAACCTTCGCACCCATGTCAACAACATCGGGTCACTTAGATAACTGCTGAGACTAAATCTGGTGTCAAACTTGATAATGATGATCTTCTCATCATTCACATCACAAACCCAACTAATGAAACTAGATTTTTATGCTTGAGACTAGAAAGCATGGAAATCTCCTTCCAAAACTGTTGTTCTCCATCCTGCAAGTCTTTATTTAACCTCCGAGCAAAAATATCAATCGACTCACCCGACCACAAAAGCTGCCCCTTATAACAGTTTCCAATTCCACCTGTGCCGATGACATTTTCATTAGCAAAATTGTTGGTGGCGGATAATATATGTTCAAGGGGGATTCTTAGATGAGCAAACTCGTCTTTCGGTGAAGACGTTATCTGCAAAAACGTAAGTTACAAAAAGGGAGTTTGAGTTACAAAATGATGGTCGGTTAATACACAAGTTCACACGAAAAGGGAGTTTAGTGAAGTGCATAATGCCTACAAAGTGTTCGATGAAATTCTTGAATCTTTCTAAAGATAGTCCTTGGGAATTATCCGTTTATCAAGTAAAAATGTAATACCCCATAATTTTACAGACGTATTATTAAAAGGAATTATCCCTATTTTTCATATACGAACTTTCTGAACTCATTTGGTTTAAAAACGTGAAGTTATCTCGCGAAACGTGGAAACCGTGCACAAGGCGCACTGGCACAACCGACGATTTGATTTAATTATTTTATTATTTGTGAGAAACGAGGCGTATGAATAGTCATTTTTTATTGGAAATATTATTCTGAGCATGATGGCGTAATTCACGTGTCTTGAATCAACCGTTTACTAGTCTAAACGAGCCCCGAACCTCATTTTGTGAAAGATTTGATAAATTACGGTAATAGTCCCTGGATTATATTTTCACTGCCGCCTCTTGGATTTTCAGATGTACGAGTTTAGTCCCTCTTTTTGTATAAAAGACCATTTTAGGGTTTTTGATATCATCATCACACCCCAAACCCTTGTTCCTCACTTCTTTCTCCTCCATATCCGGCCGCCACCCTCACCACTTGGCCGCCGCGATGGCTCAGCCACCATCACCAACAATACAACGCCACCACCACTGCTAAGCCAGTCATCACCACCACAGCTCATCCGGCGCACCACCTACGATGCTGCCTCCTGTCACCTACTGCCGTTGTGACGCTACCATCGCGAAGAGATCAAGAAGGAGATCGTTTGTTTGATACGGGTTTTAGTGTGATGGTCACGATTAGGTTATGTTTTGAGGTTTTGTTTTGGTTTGTGTTTGTCATCACCACCGTCACTCCCCTCTCGTCATCTTTTGCTCTCCTCATCACTTGGTAAGCACACAACACCACCACCACCTGTCGTTTTTAAAACGGAGCATATATATAATAAATTATTAATAGTTTTCGTGGATATAAGAAATGGTTATTAAGGTTTTGTCATCGTTTTGTGGATTAAAATGGACTAGGAAAAGTTCCTATCTAGATTTGGGTGGTAAGAAAGCAAAGGATGTTTGTTTTATTATTGTGGGTCTCGGATCGGATTAAACCCGAATAAGGTTTGGAGCGGGTTTTGTTAGTCCATTAGTTTTGGTCACGGATTGAATTTGGGATTACTTATTTATTTGTTTTTGGTCTCAGTTTGATTAATGGGTTGATATAATTATTGGTTTTGGTTTGTGTCATTGTTTGTGTTTGTTGTTTTGGGTTAAGTTCAACGAGACACCCCCGAAGGGTGTCGAGTACTTGTTGATCTCGAGTTGCAACAGGAAACACCAGGAGGGTGTTTTGTTTATTCCGGTTAAAGTTAATAATAGAAAAGGGTGTTTGCATATGCGTGTGATGCGTGTGTTTATTTGTGTGTTTCAGTCACAATGGGATGCGTTTGTGCTAGCAGCTGGGTTGGGATAAATGATAGTATTAGGGTACGTTTAATTTGGTATTATTGTGGGACAAACCCACAAGGGTGCATTTTGTTTGTGTATAGATTGTCAAAACGGGGTTATAAACCCATAAGCATTAAAACGGTTTGTGTTTGTGTAATAAAACAGGCCACAAGGCCCAACTGCTTTTAAGGGTGTGTTTGGTTATAAATTGTTGTGACAAAATATAATTGACTATCGAGTTTATTTGTATTTGACATTGTGACGATTGGTACGTTTCGGATATATATTGGGATTGATAATTTATAATTGGACGATACGGATACTTAACGGATTTAATACTTGGATTGTGGCTATTATATTTGGACATTTGGACAATTATTGGACCTTTATCGGATTTACGATATTAGATAATGGACTTATTGGACATTTTAGGACTTGAGACGACATAATATATTAAACTAAAAAAGAATTTAATATATTAGACTCGGACCGGACACAAAATACTCAATAAACCCAAAACTAGTGATTACGCGAATGATAAAGAAAAGGAGAATTTAAAAAATATTGCAATTACAGACTTGGTTAATTAAAGTCACGACGACTTGGGAAAGTTGTATAAATGGACGCATTATGCCAAAATTTATAAAACTTTCTAAACTTGTAGTTTTGCTAGCATGTAAACTTTTATTTGGCGATACACTAATTTAAGTTTTATAATTTGAATTACCTGCCTAGACTTATAGATTGTTTACAAGTAATTTGGAATTGTGGGGTAAATGCCGAAACTTACCAATTGTTTTAACTGCTTTTATAATATATTGGGATATATATTATACTTTGGCGTGAGTTTCATTTTGAGTCAGTGTCTTCGTACTACACCACACGAAACGTTGACGCTAAACTTTTACGAGTAATGATAAGGGTAATCTACGAAAACTATGACACGTTTTCTATTGTAGACTTAATTATTGTACTAGACGTATTTTGAGATAACTGTATACGTATTAGGTTATGTCAATCTCGTACCGTTGTGCCTGTACCTCTAGGTACCGTTGTGCCTGCCTCCTGGATACCGCTGTGATTAACTCTAGATGCTAGTCGTGTCCGTTGTGATGTTTGCATTACTGTGGCTAAGGTGAGTTCATGGCCCCTACTTTTACTGGTTTTTAAACTGTTTTGGGGGAGAATACATGCTCGTTTTTACTTAAACTCAATGCTTGTTTTACTTGAAACGTGATTTGTTTTCTCAAACATACTGTTTGGCTGAAATACTTGATTGTTTACTCGAATGCGTTATGTGTTTACATGTTACATACTTGATTTCTTACTCATGGACACAAATGCTTAAAACATTTATGCCTTCATAAGAGAATGAACTGGCCCAACTGCTATGTACATACATGACTGAATGAACTGGTCACATAACCGAATGAACTGGTAACATGACCGAATGAATTGGTCACATAACCTTAGCCAGCGTAACAGTTAAATTTGCATGACACTATATGAGTGTAGTATCTGTATGATTGATTATGGTTCGAGATGTTTTGGTTATGATATTATTTGCGGATTTGGTTTTGGAACAGTGATTTAGGCAGTATAATCCTACGTTGAATTTGACTTGTTTGTGAATGATGATTTGAACTCGAAAACCTTGTGGTTCAACCATATTGTTTTAAACTAAAACCTATGAACTCACCAACCTCGTGTTGATACTTTTAGCATGTATTTTTTGGTTAGGGCAATAGCTTATTTTTGGAGGCACTTGGGAAAGGGCACAGTCATAGATGACTCTGATATATATATATATATATATATATATATATATATATATATATATATATATATATATATATATATATATATATATATATATATATATATATATATTTGGGACTGCTTTATTATTATGGGCCTATATTCCACACTATATTTTGAATGATGTAAACTTAATGTTTTGATAATGAAATTTTCTTCTTGACGGTTGAGGTAAAACCGTTCTTTGTACCTTGTGTTGTGATACCAATTAAGTAGCACCCCAGTGACATGTATGCTTCCGCTGGACCCAATTTTGGGGGTGTTACAGATTGGTATCAGAGCCTAGGTTATAAAGAACTGGTTATATTTTTAAAACCTAGACTATAACCACTTTTGTGAAAACTTAAATCTATGACCGCCACGTGCTTGGCTACCAAGCCAAAGCCTCATTGATGATTTTGTTTGCTGGTATATGTGATTAGATGTTTGATGGTATATGTGACGAGATAATTGATGATATATTTGTTGAGATGAGTACCTGACTATTGGATAATGTATATCTGCCTATTTTAGTTGTTCACTATAAGCATTTCCATATGCTTATGCACGCACCGAACCTGTCACTGAGTTACACCATTTCCTTGTGTAATCTCATTATTTGATTTTGAGTTTATACACTCGGTGTGGTTTTTCAGAATGATTTGGATGTAAGGGACATATTACAAGTATAACTAGGCTGAGTATTTCAAAATTCATTGAACCTCGGGTGAATATAGACTGATCATCTATATTCAACAAAGGGACAGCGGGACACGGCCTGATCACCTATGTCCGACTCAGAGGTAAATTTTACGATACTGGCAGAAGTTATAATGGAATTATGCTCGGGTTGGTCTCTGAATTTTTGGAATGGTAAGGTTTTGCTTGTGTACACGAGCATTGTATATCATGAAAGCTTACCCCCACACACGACACACTGGCATCACAACACCTTGATGAACTCAAATAAGTACATTTTATTATCAACATTTATCCTATTTATTTGACTTGTTTTATTATATCATATATGAGAATTGATACGTTAATGTTCACTTTTGTAATTCTCAGGTAAAAACAAGTATTATGTGAAACTTGGCGATTTTGGACTAATTATGCAGCAAAACAAGCAAGATGTTAAGAGTCTACTGAAATGTACAAGATCAAGATCATTCTGCTCCAGATACGCCGCAACATACTTCGTACATACGGCGCATCACTATCAAGATTTCACAAGTGACAATCCAAGTCAGCAAAGGACATGCGCCGCATAAAGAAATGGAGTTACGCCGCATCTCAAGGCGGTGTACGAATATTCCTGAATATATTAATCTTGGACCCCACGTGAAGTTAAGTCAATGCGTCGCATCTACTTATCCTATGCGCCGCATCTAACCCTCAGACAGAAACTATAAATACCCCAAGGCCAAACGAATTTCGAAGACCGAGTACGAGACTTAGCTAAACTCAGAAGAGAAAGACAGCCGAATTCAGACGTATTAGCAGCACAAGACACACCCTAAACGAAGATACAAGAGCTGTAAGAAGGTCCTGCATGTATTCAATTCATTAAGTAGTTTTGTTTTATTGTATTAGTACACTTTAATTCATCAGGATTGATGGGCCGATTCCATGTGACTACGGAAAATCATGGGCACCCCTTAAAATTGCTTTCCCATTAATTAAAGTTTATATGTTGATGTCTTTGGTGACTTTTATTAGTGCATTGATAACCTCTGTGTCTAGCTGAGCATTGCTTGGGTCGCCATGCCCCTTCCTCGCCTGTCTATTCTAGCGTATACGAAACGTGGGCATCACAAATGCTCAATATTCTAGGATAGTGGGATAGACATAAGTGATCATTAAGGGTTTACTCACCGATAAGATTAGAGCCAACGAGAAAGGGTTAATTATATACACTTCATATAAAACTAGCAATAAAACAAGTGACAAGCTACTTAATTATCAGGACAGGTCTTCTTATTATCTCAAGTATCTATCTGTGTACGTGTGTGCTAATAGCTGATTCGTGCTCGTTAATATAGTTTACTATTTAATCATAACCAAACCGTGCCAGTCTCTCAGGCTGAACCCCCTTGCGTTAGATTAGGTTGTATAGCTAACTTAAGATATTAAAATACGGATTAGAATAACTAGATAATACGTTCCACTCTTAGTGATCGACACTCTACTTACCATTATATTCATACTGACCGGGTACACTGCTCGTTAAAGTGTGTGTTTTATTGATAAGTCGGCTAAATATAAATTTAAAACTTGAGTAGGCTTTAATACTGCTAAAACCACAACGACATCACGCGCGCACCAAATCTTTGGAGCCGCTACCGTGGATATAAAAGAATTAGAGTAATACACACGCACCATCAAGTTTTTGGCGCCGCTGCCGGGGAGTGAATTGTTATTATCTGTTAATTTGATTAGTATTTTAATTAGGTTTTTCTTTTTAATTTTTAGATTCTAACCACTAACCCGGTTATATATTAGATAAATTGCATTCATTGTATTATTTGCATATTTTCTGTTTTTGAGTGTTTTTATTTTTTCTTTAATTATTGTTTCTTTTTGTTTGTTTTTATTTTTGTTTTTCTTTTTCTATTTTCTTGCATTCTGCTATCGTTGTACTAAGCTGATACAAACGATACGGCGCATCTGTTTTCACAGAGACGGCGTATTGCGTTTAATTTTTATAAAAAACAACGCGTTTAATAAATTCGAGTACGACGCATCTTTCCCCAAGATACGGCGTATTCTGTTTTTAATAAGAAATTTTTCTAAACCCTAACGCCATACGACGCATCTGTTTTAACAGATACGGCGTATTTTCTATTTATATTAAAAACAGGGTTTCGAATTATTAAACAGATACGACGCATCGATTTCTATCGATACGGCGCATCTTCTAAATCAAAAATCTTATATTTTGAAACGTAACGAAAATACGGCGCATTAGCTTTTGTTAATACGACGCATTTAATTTTAATAAATATAATCGATTTTTGATAATTAAACTGATACGGCGCATTCTAAATTATAAGCGGCGTATCTGTTTTTTGAATAAAAGTCTGATTAAATTTTATCGATTGTAAGATACGGCGTATCCAACTTTCTGGATACGGCGCATCATCTGCAGATATCAGTTATTTTTATTCTTTATATCCGTTTCTAAATTCATTAATTTCTCTTCTAGCGAACAAATCCTACTGACGATTTTACCTATGATGACAGGCTTCGCTATGGAAGACATGTCAGTGAACGGATATCTTGCTAAGGAATTTATGGATGATAAGCACAATGAAAAGTCCTGCACCAGAAAGCCGTTGATTCTGGAAAGTGATGAGGAGTGTGATAACTATGAAGTTAGCTTGAGCAAGTTCCCAGCATTAAGCATTACTAAAAGTTCAGAACTGAAAAAGGAACTCTTGCTTTCGGATTCATTCGAAGGGGAAGTTTTTGAAGATGTCAACTTCAATGTGCTCATGATTAATGCCGATTTATTCTCTTGGGAGACCCCTCTTGAAGCTACTTATAAGGAATTCCAACGCTTATGCAATATTGAAGATGGAATATTCTCTTATGACTTACTAATGAGCTACACTAAAGATGAATTGTTACTTTTATGGCCCATCAGTGAATCTAAAGGATTAACTTGGACTACTATCGAAGAAAAAGATGGGAAATTCCAAATTGAATACATGAACTCAGCAAATGCAGTCAACAAATCGAGCAACAAAAGCTATGAAGTCCAACCTTTACAAACTTCTTATATGCCTTATTCCGAACAGTATTGGGGATTAGATAAAAGCTATCTGGATAACGAAAGAATGTATGCTGAATCGGAGATACTATTCCATGGAAAGTTGGTAAGGTTGATGGATATCTCTTTAGAAGAGTGGCTTGAACTTAAATATGACGATCCCAAATTTGCAATTATGAATGAAGTCAAACGGATTGTGACCTCATGGTTGACACGAAGTTTTAAAGAACAATTTAATGAGTTCATGGAGATAAGAAGGAATATGATTGGTAATACTAGCTTTGACGTTAACCACGATCCTAACAATGTTGATTTTTCAAATTGGTTAGCTAGTAAGTTCAATAACCATAAGAGCATGGACCGAGCTACTAAAGATGTGTTATGGGTATATTGGATGAGAGGGGAAGATGAGGAAGTAGAGAGCAACAATGGATCGTCAGATGAAAATTCAACAATCAAGGAAGGCATTGAAGAATTATTCAGCATAGACATTGATCTGCTCAATTATGAGACACCCTTGTGCGAACAGTTCAAAGAATTTAATTACCTTCTTCAAATCGACGCTGATGTGCTAATTGGAGATCTGCCAGAATTCAAAACTTATGATGAGTTCAAAAACACCTGGTACTACGAATGGAATGACCAAATACCATGGGTTTGGGATAAACCATGGGAATTTGGGCATATTGATCACACTTGTAAACCTTTCCGCTTCAAGGATGGATTTAGTGAATGGCCAACCTGTGATTATAAGAATGATGGAACCTGTAATGGGGGAAGTATAATTGGAATGAAACGGGTTGGAAACGATGTATACTTTGAAGACGATGATTGGTATGAAAAAGTTGAAGACTGCCCACGTAAAGCAGAGGCTTTGCATGAAAAAGGTAGAATCGAATACTTAAAAGAACTAAAGGGAGCTTCGAAAACTACTTTCTGGGAATGGGTTCATGGACAATTTGATGATTACACAAAGCTTAGTCGACGCTTGCAATGGGAATTGAAAAGAGAGTGGGATGAGATTCAAGATTATTATCAATCCTTTAACGTGGTTAATTATGATCCCTATGATAATAACGATGAGTCGCAAGGAGAATTGATTGATGAACTTGATGACTATTTGAATAAGGATCCTTATTTCAAGTTTGTTGATAAAGACGAAGAAGAATTCATCAAGAGAAAATGTCGACTACTTGGAATCACTTATAAAAACCCACCCATGATAATTTCTGAAAAAATTAAAGTCATCAAATAATCTTTGGGACCTGATGAGGAATATGTTGCGACGAAGACCAAAAAAATTTATTAGATTAAGTCGTATGGAAGAAAATGTTGCGGAACTATACAGGAACATCTTTCGGATGAAAGAAGAAGGATGGCACGTAACAAGAACAGAATAAGGAGCTGAACGTGAGGCTAACTTGAAGACTCTGGAATAAAGACAAGTGATGACCGGGAGACAACCCGGAGAAAATTTTTACTTTTCTGTTCTGTGTCGAGTCTTTCAGACCCGCAGAAGATACGGCGCATCTCCATCATAAGATGCGACGCATCGCTTGCACTGGTCATATCTTATTTAATTTTCTGCATTTTTATTTTTACTTTAAAACTTTCTGTCAGTATTTTAATGCGGCGCATCCCTGGTTAAGGATGCGACGCATCTTCTATTCTGATTCGTACTTATTCCAGGCTCGATACGGCGTATCTTCTTCCATAAGATACGGCGTATCGACTGACCTGATGATTTTCATTTTAATTTTTTTTTAAGTTTTATTTTTTCTAACTGCTAATGTATTATGCAAGTTTGAACCTTCTTAACTCAGGTGTGTTAAAGTCTGAATGGTATTATAGATTCCTGCATTCTTGTGGATACATCATTTTTTAAGCTTAAATGTTCTCATCCACAAGAAAGTTGATTTTTGCTCTTATACGAATAATGGAGGATCATACCGAGCAAATCTCAGGGGAGTTTTTCTGTTCTAATTCTTTTATTTTCCAATTTTTTAATCTTTGACACAAACAACGAGGACGTTGTTTAACTTAAGTGGGGGGATTGGAGAATTAGAACACTTACTTGTCCTAAACTTTTTCAAAATATGCTTAAAATGCGCTTAATATATCAAAATTTAAAATTTTTTAGCATGTTTTTGTTTAAAAGTCTAAATTACATAGCTGCACACATAACATTATTTCCAAAAATTGTGAACTTTTCAAAATTCACAAATCTATGAGTGTGCCGGTGACTTGTAAACTTTAAAACTTGGCTTGTATACTATTCGAGACCACCATAATAAGTATTATCTATATAATTGGAATGACTTGCCTAAATTGGTAAATTTCTAGGACTACACCCAAATAGCCTTTATATGTTATGTGATATTAACTAACTACATTGGTTAGTTAAACCCCCGTATAAACCCTTTGTTACTCTCACTTTTAGAGTAAGATACCCCTAGAAAAACATTCAGAGCCATTCCTTTCGTTTCTTACACCTTTGTTATAATGTTTCGTTACACCCTTACACCTTAGCCTACCCTGTAGATTAAAATCCGTGGTTAATTGCTTTAGGCAAAGTGTGTTTCCTTACATTACCTGTGTTCGCGTGCGTAATTCATTATCTTTGGTTGAGTCAGGAAATTGCACAATGCAATTGGTATGAAAGTAAATATTGTATATCTTTGAGTTTATTTTTCGTGTGTTTACTACTTTCGCTATTACAGTTATTTCTGAAAGTATAAAAATTATGGAAAAATTATCCGGAAAAATAGTGATAGAAAAGTTGTGAAATTTTACACATTTTATTAGTTCAAAAAAAATCGAAAAAAAATAGAAAAGAAAAAGAAAAAAGGGAAAGTTGGAAGTTTGTTTTAACCAACTTATGTAAAGTTTTGTATTAAGTGGGCGATATCACCACTATTTGTTGTATATTATATTTATGGATTGAATGGGAGTTGCCGTTATGGGAACGCCAACTAAGGTTATTCTTTGATTGAGATCTTGTTGAGTATAATTCGTGTCTACCTAAAGCGTGTGTTTCAAGTGTTAAAGCGTGAGTTATTCAATGATATGAGTCTTATTCATGGGATGGTTGGGAAAGTAATTTACCACACTTAGGATTTTAATTTATCTGTTTTGTTTATTTTTCATTTTACACCAATTTGTATCCCAAATATTATCCATACCCTACACCATTCTTTATCCAAACCTTTGATTTATTGAGATTAGGGATTTGAGCAATCTTAAGTATTGTAGTCGTGGATTCGGCTATGTATTTATGATTTTGTCGCCCTTTTTGATATAATATTATTTGTGAATATTACTTGGTCCTATCTTTAGCCCATTCGAGTTAAGGATTTGAGCAATTGCAAGTATCGTGGTCGTGGATTCGATCATGTATTTGTGATTTTGTCGCCTTTTCTGAAATGTGAGATCGATAGAGATTAAGAAGAATGATTTACCCTTAACCAACAAACCCTTTTTACCGCTTTAGACTTGTTATTCCTTAGCTTTAGTGGAGGAGATGCGTATACTTGCCAAGCTTATGATAGAATATTCGTCACGACTGGACAGTTAAACGATTAGATTTGCTTTTATCGAAATATTTTATTTTATCTCTAATTCGTTAAGTGTTTGGTTGTGCAATTATGACAAAAAACGAATACATGCTTAAATATAAAAATAAATCCTAATATCTTTTAGGATACATTTTCATAAGATTTATTCTAAGGTTTACTTGGGGACAAGTAAAGTTCAAGTGGGGGGATATTTGATGAACTCAAATAAGTACATTTTATTATCATCATTTATCCTATTTATTTGACTTGTTTTATTATATCATATATGAGAATTGATACGTTAATGTTCACTTTTGTAATTCTCAGGTAAAAACAATTATTATGTGAAACTTGGCGATTTTGGACTAATTATGGAGCAAAACAAGCAAGATGTTAAGAGTCTACTAAAATGTACAAGATCAAGATCATTCTGCTCCAGATACACCGCAACATACTTCGTACATACGGCGCATCACTATCAAGATTTCACAAGTGACAATCCAAGTCAGCAAAGGACATGCGCCGCATAAAGAAATGGAGTTACGCCGCATCTTAAGGCGGTGTACGAATATTCCTGAATATATTAATCTTGGACCCCACGCGAAGTTAAGTCAATGCGCCGCATCTACTTATCCTATGCGCCGCATCTAACCCTCAGACAGAAATTATAAATACCCCAAGGCCAGACGAATTTCGAGGACCTAGTACGAGACTTAGCTAAACTCAGAAGAGAAAGACAGCCGAATTCAGACGTGTTAGCAGCACAAGACACACCCTAAACGAAGTTACAAGAGCTGTAAGAAGGTCCTGCATGTATTCAATTCATTAAGTAGTTTTGTTTTATTGTATTAGTACACTATAATTCATCAGGATTGATGGGCCGATTCCATGTGACTACGGAAAATCATGGGCACCCCTTAAAATTGCTTTCCCATTAATTAAAGTTTATATGTTGATGTCTTTGGTGACTTTTATTAGTGCATTGATAACCTCTGTGTCTAGCTGAGCATTGCTTGGGTCGCCATGCCCCTTCCTCGCCTGTCTATTCTAGCGTATACGAAACGTGGGCATCACAAATGCTCAATATTCTAGGATAGTGGGATAGACATAAGTGATCATTAAGGGTTTACTCGCCGATAAGATTAGAGCCAACGAGAAAGGGTTAATTATATACACTTCATATAAAACTAGCAATAAAACAAGTGACAAGCTACTTAATTATCAGGACAGGTCTTCTTATTGTCTCAAGTATCTATCTGTGTACGTGTGTGCTAATCGCTGATTCGTGCTTGTTAATATAGTTTACTATTTAATCATAACCAAACCGTGCCAGTCTCTCAGGCTGAACCCCCTTGCGTTAGATTAGGTTGTATAGCTAACTTAAGATATTAAAATACTGATTAGAATAACTAGATAATACGTTCCACTCTTAGTGATCGACACTCTACTTACCATTATATTCATACTGACCGGGTACACTGCTCGTTAAAGTGTGTGTTTTATTGATAAGTCGGCTAAATATAAATTTAAAACTTGAGTAGGCATTAATACTGCTAAAACCACAACGACATCACGCGCGCACCAAATCTTTGGAGCCGCTACCGTGGATATAAAAGAATTAGAGCAATACACACGCACCATCACACCTCATGAACCATAATACTCCTGGCATCGCTATACTTCTCTGTTTATATGAAATTCCTATTTGTCGCTGTCTGATCATCTTTTGCACGGACGGGCTAGACGCGATTGGCACCGTTTTAATCCGAGTTGCTTATTTGTAACTCCTTGAAATTGTAATAAGCCCATTTGAGCTTATTGGAATGTTTAAATTTGATTTTAGCTACATTTGGAATTGATTTTGGCTACGTTTGGATTTGATTTTGGTTATGTTAGATTTGGTTTTGGTTATGTTATATCTGGTTTTGGCTATGTTTGAAATGGGATTCCGGCTACTGACTTAGCCTACTTTGACTATGCTATTCTTCTCATTTCAAAAGAAGAAGTAGCCCCGCCGACGACAACAGATTCAGTAGCTGGATTTTGTGATTTTGGCCTCATTCCGGATTTGGATTTGTTATTCGGCTTTGTTTTGTTGTGGTCTTAATATAGTCGCCTCTACCCTAAGCCTTGTACTTAATCGATGTCGTTCAATCGAAGTTGTTCAATCATTGTTGTACTTTACGCTTTAAGTACTATGTACATTACCGATTCAACTGACTGATTGCTAGTAGCAATCAACATCCTCCCTCAGAGTTGTACTCTAAACTCGCTAAACTCTCCATTTGGCAAATAGATTCCGCTCCCAACAGAAATTTTAAGACCTTAAGGAGTAACCTGAACAGCGTTCCTTGGGACAATCACCAAATTTTAAATTTCTCTCGTCCCTCGGGAATACAGTTATCTTTACTAACCCCTTATAGGATAATAAACTGTTTTGCCATTAATTTACAAACTGCCTTTGATTTTTCTACCGACCATTTTACGGTCATCCTACAAAATGTTTACTACTATTTCATGAAAATCAAAATTTTGATCTTACTACCATTTTATAAATGGCGATCTGCTTTCCTGTTACCCCATAAACTATTCTACAAATCGTTTAGCAAAACGATTTCATAAAACGTTTTGTTGCCTTGCTACGATGTTATGAATCAAACTGAAAATCAAAATTTTGACTTTGCTACAATTTTATAAATAATGAATTATTTTCCTATTATCCTATAAGCCATTTCACAAATCATTTCACAAATCATTTTGTAAGTCAATTTGCTGTTTTTGCTACTATATCAGAAGCTAGACCTCAGGATCGAACCCCGCACCTCTACCTGAGTAACCGAGTGTGGCAATGGTTGGGATAGACACCTCCCGTTGGCCAAACTCTCTTATAACAATACCTGCGACTCTAGTATTTCAACGGCACCGTACGAGGCACCTTATGGTCGCAAGTTCCGATCACCGACTTGATGGGTAGAAGTTGGGGATACCCAACTTACTGACCCTGAACTTGTTCATGAGACTACCGAGAAGATTGTTCAGATCAGAACCGAGTTGCAAGCTGCTCACAAATCGTCAGAAGAGTTATGCTAACAAATGACGTAAACCTCTTGAATTCCCAGGTAAAGCCTAGATTATGCTTAAAGATTCACCATGAGAAGGTGTGATACGTTTAGTAAACGTGGAAAGCTTAATCCTCGCTATATTGATCCTTTTGAAATCCTTGCTAGAGTCGGACCGGTAGCTCACAGACTCGAGCTACCGTCAGGACTCAGCATTGTTCGTAATATTTTTATGTGCAATGTGAAGAAATGACTTGCAAATGAGGTAGTTGCTATTCCTCCGGGAGAGATCCAGATTGATGAATGTTGAAACCTTGTTGAGAAACCTATCGAAATCATGGACCGGGAAGTCAGACGACATTAGTAAAGTCGTATTCCTATTGTCAAAGATTGGTAAACTCTAATGGAGGTCGTGAGTTCATGTGGGAACGTATGAATGAGATCAAGCGTAAGTATTCTCATCTCTTTTCAATTCTAACGGGTAACTTGAATTGAATCGTGAGGACGCGATTCCTTTTTAAGGAGGTGATACTGTAATACCCCGTAATTTTCCAGATGTATTATTATAAAGAATTATCCTTGTTTTTCATATACAAACTTTTCTGAACTCATTTGGTTTAAAGACGTGAAGTTATCTCGTGAAATGTGGAAACCGTGCACAACGCGTACTAGCACAACCGACGATTTGATTTGATTATTTTATTATTTGTGAGAAACGAGGTGTATGAATAGTTGTTTTTAATGAAAATATTATTCTGAGTATGATGGCGTAATTCACGTGTCTTGAATCAACCGTTTACTTGTCTAAACGAGCCCCGTACCTTATTTTGTGAAAGATTTAATAAATTACAGTTATAGTCCCTGGATTATATTTTCACCGCCACCCCTTGGACTTTCAGTTGTACAAGTTTAGTCCCTCTGTTAGTATAAAAGACCCATTTTAGGGTTTTTGATATCATCATCACACCTCAAACCCTAGTTCCTCACTTCTTATTCCTCCATATCCGGCCGCCACCCTCACCACTTGGCCGCCGTCGTGGCTCAGCCACCTTCACCAACAATACAACGCCACCACCGCTGCTAAGCCAGTCATCACCACCATTGCATAGCCGGCGCACCACCTACGGCGCTGCCTCCTGTCACCTGCTGCCGTTGTGATGCTACCATCGCGAAGAGATCAAGAAGGAGATCATTTTTTTCATACGGGTTTTAGTGCGATGGTTACGATTAGGTTATGTTTTGAGGTTTTGTTTTGGTTTGTGTTTGTCATCACCACCGTCACTCCCCTCTCGTCATCTTTTGCTATCCTCGTCACTTGGTAAGCACACGACACCACCACCACATGTCGTTTTTAAAACGGAGCATATATATAATAAATTATTAATAGTTTTCGTGGATATAAGAAACGGTTATTAAGGTTTTTTCATCGTTTTGTGGATTAAAATGGACTTAGAAACGTTTTTATTTAGATTTGGGTGGTAAGAAAGCTAAGGATGTTTGTTTTATTATTGTGGGTCTCGGATTGGGTTAAACCCGACAAGGGTTTGGAGCGGGTTTTGTTAGTCCATTAGTTTTGGTCACGGATTGAATTTGGGATTACTTATTTATTTGTTTTTGGTCTCAGTTTGATTAATGGGTTGATATTGTTAGTCCAGGAGGAGGGTGTTTTGTTTATTCCGGTTAAAGTTAATAATAGAAAAGGGTGTTTGCATATGCGTGTGATGCGTGTGTTTATTTGTGTGTTTCAGTCACAATGGGATGCGTTTGTGCTAGCAGCTGGGTTGGGATAAATGATAGTATTAGGGTACGTTTAATTTGGTATTATTGTGGGACAAACCCACAAGGGTGCATTTTGTTTGTGTATAGATTGTCAAAATGGGGTTATAAACCCATAAGCATTAAAACGGTTTGTGTTTGTGTAATAAAACAGGCCACAAGGCCCAACTGCTTTTAAGGGTGTGTTTGGTTAGAATAATAAAAGTGTGTTTGGTTATAAATTGTTGTGACAAAATATAATTGACTATAGAGTTTATTTGTATTTGACATTGTGACGATTGGTACGTTTCGGATATATATTGGGATTGATAATTTATAATTGGACGATACGGATACTTAACGGATTTAATACTTGGATTGTGGCTATTATATTTGGACATTTGGACAATTATTGGACCTTTATCGGATTTACGATATTAGATAATGGACTTATTGGACATTTTAGGACTTGAGACGACATAATATATTAAACTAAAAAAGAATTTAATATATTAGACTCGGACCGGACACAAAATACTCAATAAACCCAAAACTAATATATACACGAATGATAACAAAAAGGAGAACTTATAAAATAATGGAATTAGAGACTTGGTTAATTAAAGTCACGATGACTTAGGAAAGTTGTATAAATGGACGCTTATGCCAAAATTTATAAAACTTTCTAAACTTGTAGTTTTGCTAGCATGTAAACTTTTATTTAGCGATACACTAATTTAAGTTTTATAATTTGAATTACCTGCGTAGACTTATAGATTGTTTACAAGTAATTTGGGATTGTGGGGTAAATGTCAAAACTTACCAATTGGTTTACTGCTTTTATAATATATTGGATATATATTATACTTTGGCGTGAGTTGCATTTTTAGTCAGTGTCTTCTTTCCACACCCACACGAAACGTTGACGCTAAACTTTTACGAGTAATGATAAGGGTAATCCACGAAATCTATGACATGTTGTCTCTTCTAGACTTAATTATTGTACGAGCCGTATTTTGAGATAACTGTATACGTATTAGGTTATGCCGATCTCGTACCGTTGTGCCTGTACCTCTGAGTACCGTTGTGCCTGCCTCCTGGATACCGTTGTGATTAGCTCTAGATGCCAGTTATGTCAGTTGTGATATTTGCATTGCTGTGGCTAAGGTGAGTTCATGGCCCCTACTTTTACTGGTTTTTAAACTGTTTTGGGGGAGAATACATGCTCGTTTTTACTTAAACTCAATGCTTGTTTTACTTGAAACGTGATTTGTTTTCTCAAACATACTGTTTGGCTGAAATACTTGATTGTTTACTCGAATGCGTTATGTGTTTACATGTTACATACTTGATTTCTTACTCATGGACACAAGTGCTTAAAACATTTATGCCTTCATAACCGAATGAACTGGCCCAACTGCTATGTACATACATAACCGAATGAACTGGTCACATAACCGAGTGAACTGGTAACATGACCGAATGAATTGGTCACGTAACCTTAGCCAGCGTAACCGTTAAATTTGCGTGACACTATATGAGTGTAGTATATGTGTGATTGATTATGGTTCGAGATGTTTTGGTTATGATATTATTTGCGGATTTGGTTTTGGAACGGTGATTTAGGCAGTATGAGCCTACGTTGAATTTGACTAGTTTGTGAATGATGATTTGAACTCGAAAACCTTGTGGTTCAACCATATTGTTTTAAACTGAAACCTATGAACTCACCAACCTCGTGTTGATACTTTTAGCATGTATTTTCAGGTTAAGGCGATAGCTTATTTTTTGAGGCGCTTGGCATGGGGCACGGTCATAGACGACTCTGATATATATGTTTGGGACCGCTTTATTATTATGGGCCTATATTCCGCACTATATTTTGAATGATGTAAACTTAATGTTTTGATAATGAAATTTACTTCTAGACGGTTGAGGTAAAACCGTTCTTTGTACCTTGTGTTGTGATACCAATTAAGTAGCACCCCAGTGACATATATACTTCCGCTGGACCCGATTTTGGGGTGTTACAAAAAACGTGAGTTACAAAAAGGGAGTTTATTGAATTGCCTACAAACTGTTAGATGAAATTCCTGAATCACTTTCTAAAGACATGTTGAGCTATACATTTTGCCTTGAATGTTATATTGAGTCTAAAACCGTATATATCATGTACTTTATAGTTATTATGTTTGTGGATAATAACTAAAATAAATCCTTTTATAGGTTAGGAAGTGCATGGTCTTATTAACTTGAAATGTTTTGGTTCTTCATGTTGTCTTATTCACTAGGTTTGGACATTGCCTAAAAAGTTTAGGAAGTGATGTTTGTTATTGATTTTATGTTGAGATATAGTCTTGGATAATGCAGTTAATATTTGCTCCTGAGGTGTTAAAGCATTTGGTCCATAGTCAGATGGCGTAAGTATGCGCAGACTTTGACTCAAGATAAGTTGATAAAGTGGTATCCAGGAAAAACTATGGCCTGTTCTTTGTGCAAGAGTGAACTTAATTCTTATAGACATTCTAAGAAGATTAGTATACTGTGGGTAAAGTTTGAGATGTATGCAATGGTTGACAAGTTGAATATCAAGATGACTGTCCAACATGTGAATGAAATTGGAGAGAACTAAGACACATGAGTATGTTGGAAAGATATGGTCTAGGATGGGACTACTTCGTCTTGGTTATGGCAAAGGCAGTTATGGAAATTAGAAGTATGAAACATGTTACTAAGGTATTATAGGCATTTTTTACCCCCTTTTACTTGTAACAGGCGCAAGTAAGTATTCTACGGATCTCACGCGATATTGCATTCGTATTCACACTAGGTATCCGAATTGATATAAAGAATACTGTTTATTTGAACTGTTTTGATTCTGCTTAAGTTCTTTGAAACTGTTTGAATCTCGATGTATAAATACATGATGATTGTGCTTGTTGTTGATTGCCAAATGATTATAGATTATTAGAGTTGTGCTGATTGAGTCAACTAGGTAAATAAAACTGCCTGATTTCACTTATTGTTGAATGTCTATTTTAGATTGATTTAAAGTTGTGTTGATTAAATTGATTAGGTCACCAAGCAAGCATCAAATGAACGTTAGAATGCTTTGATGAGAACTAACCAAAAGCAACTTGTTGAACGTTAAGGCAATGTTGCCTCAACTGATAGGTCTACTGTATATCCAGGACTAACTAATAACTATTTAGCTGCCATCTATGACGCAGTACATTAACTCTGATAACATCTTTATTCTTAATGATGAAAAAGGCTTCTACTGCTCTGGAGAAGTTTGTGGGCCGCCAAGTTTTTCCAAGTTATGTAACATAGTACCATTTTCTCGGGGTTTTTTTTAACTAACATTGTACCAGTTTTGATTTATTTTATCTTTCCGGTTTTACAATTATCCGTTAATCGTTCAGATTGGTATACATTTATTGTAGCTGTTTAAATTGGCTTACATGTGATACATATGTTTCATCTGAAACTACTATTGAGATTCTAAACTGATATATGATATAAACTAGTGTACGTATAATCTTTCTCTTCATGACTCTGTTGGAAAGTATTGTGCAGAAATTGGGAAAATATTGCAGAAGAGGAGTTAAAGATTTGTTCTATCTTTTGGCTAGGATGGGGCTACTTCGTCTTGGTCCAAAGATATGACAAAGGCAGTTATGGAATTTAGAAGTATGAAATCAATAAATAGCAGGTAGGAATTGATAGTTATTGTTTCTTGTAGTAGCATATAGGAATTGATAGTTATTGTTTCTTGTAGGCATATATTTTGGATTTAGGATTGCCTTGTAAATATTTTGCTATCTATATATTTTCACCTTTTCACCGGAAGAAAGTGTTTACTTTGGGCCATGCGGAGCTAGGTTTGAGTGGCAGGTCGTGTTTGATGAAGAGCTGCGGAGCTGTGTTATATACACCACAAGATTTAAAGCTGTGTTAAATAGCATGGCCCAAAGTAAATGGAATTTTCAATTATTTTTGTGCTTTTTATCCGGTAGGGTATTCTCTGATGTGATTTTCAATTATTTTTCTGCTTTTTATCCGGTAGGGTATTCTCTTATGTGATTTTCAATTATTTTTCTGCTGTATGTGATTTTCAATTATTTTTCTGCTTTTTATCCGGTAGGGTATTCGCTCATGTGATTTTGTGTGGCTCATTTTTTTGTGAGGCCTATTGTGTCCCATGGGATATTTTCCTTTCTGTTTCTTTTTCTTTAATATCTCATAAGTGTTTTTATTTAAAATCAATGTAGTCTTCAAGTGTTTGTATTGTTTGAGGTCATTTCATTAAAAAAGGAAAAACATGTTACACTATTACCTTACTATTATCATTCTAATATAAGATCAACCCACTTAAAACTTTGTATTAGAATGATGCCACCTGCACATAAATGTTAGACACATTTTGGATTTGTGTTTTCACAGTTACCTATACAAACCACTTAAAACATGGGATTTTCTAATTTGTGCCACTATGTCACTTGTTTAAAAACATTAAATGAACTAATTTGTTCCCTATATAGAATTATTTATAAATAAAATAAAGTTAATCATGGAAATTAAAAGATAATTAGGAAATCATTAATGTACACTAACATTTAAACATGGTAATTTAAGTTTATTAATTGTCTTTAACAAATGCCATGGTGGCACAAGTTAGAAAAAGCCTATTAACAAAGATGAAATACTTATAAGCAACTTCATCTCCATTTTTGGATTTGTGTTTTTACACTTACCTATACAAACAACAATAGTTTAACAGAATGTATACTTTTCTTTATTGAAAAGATTAGAGAAACTACAATTTTTAAATTATTAAAAATTGAAAGGTAATTTCAATATTTAAAATGCATAGCCCTTAACGTAAAACACATTTATATTAGGCATATTTACTGTACATTTAGAAGGTAGTTTGGTATACCGATCAAATATTTAGCATTATGTTTGAGAAATTCTCTCAAGCAAATTTTATTCAATAAAAATCTATCACTGAAGTGCTTTGGTTGTTAAGGTATGGGCCGGGGTTGTGCATACTCCCCAGTATCTATAATACAAAACTCGACTCAAAGTTACCATTAATATAAAAAAATTGACTTTTTGCCACTTTAATGTCAATTGAAAAAAAATATTACATATACTTAAAGTTAGCCTAATGGTTATGTTCTTGATTTTGAATCAATTTTGAACCAAATTGACCTAAGTACATCTCTTGTTTCTTCATCCTCTTACCACACTTTTTTTTTTTTTTTGAACTTAGCCGAAGCTAAAAATCACTCCCCTTACCACACATTTTAATTTGTACTTTTTTCGTTTATTTGGAAACCTACATTCTCACCTTTAAAGTAATACAATTTACAATTTTGAGTTAATGCAAAATATATTATTCATATTAAATCACTAAAACTAAAAGTCGTATAATGAAGATATATGTATAGACGTATAGTATTAGACTTCTATAACCTTTTACAATGTTTATAACTTACAAACCTTTGATCAATTTAGGTTTGTTTTTTCTAAAATTTTCAATTAACTTACAAATAAAAATTACAAATTGGTAACTGTTGTGAATACAAGATTGGGAGAATGAAAAGTATATTATGCAATTGACCAATTGGTCTATATATAGATACATAAGAGATAAAGCTTGAACTATAAGATGCATATTTTGTAATTAGATATAAACACTAACTCATAATAGGAGATAAGGACATCCACATATGCAATTATCCATAACACTCCCTCTTGGATGTTTATATTGTTAATACACTTAGGAAATAATGCCTCATTAAAAACCTTGTCAGGAAAACCAAGTGGGACAAAACCATGACTAAGGAAAAAAAGAGTGCAACGCGTATTATCTCCTTCTGATGAGTACATCCCTTGATATCTTAGTAAGTAGATCTGTAGTGACCAAGATTCATGTATTTCGTGGTTCGGGCGGCCTTGGTTGGCTGTGAAAGATGAAGATGTTCATCTTAGAGAGAGAGAGTAGTGAGAGGGTGGAGAGAAATCTGTCAAATGTTTGCTTTATTAAAAGAAACAAATGAGATGAAACAATACTCCCACACCCCACATGGAGAGACATGTGGGGTATTTATAGGCTCTTTTACATCCCTAGTTTGCCAAATAATCATAAGTAGTCCCTGCGTGAGCTACTTAATACAAACCTAGTCCAATTCACGAGAGTGACGACATCTTTATAAAAAAGCGAGTCTAACAATCTCCCTCCAAGATGTCGTCACAAGTGAATGGTTACAATGAGACCTATAAACAATACAAAGTAAATTACAAGAATAAACTTTTGCTGAAGTGCAGAGTCTCTGTAGTCTAGATCCTGAGGCAGACTTGAAGTTCTCTAGTCCGAAGATCGCGGCATCGATCTTTGTGCTGACGGCACTAATACTTGTAGCTCTGAACTTCAACTGTAATGTACTAGTTAAGTTATTACTCCCTCCTAACTAGTGAGCCCTTTATTCTTTTCTGCTCCCTCCTGAAACGACAACTCTCTTTAGCCTTTTAAACACGCAGCGGAGACTGTAAGCACAATGGTTGTCGTTCGGGAGCATTAACATATCTCACAAAGTAATTGCATCCAAGTAGGTAATAAGCCGTACTTCTCTCTCCATTTCCTTTTCCCTCCAAAGGGCGTACTTCTCCCTCCTGATGATTGCGAGTCATCGTAATCATCATATAATAATGTACATGGCTTGGAGTACCTTTAACTTGAAGCAATATTAAATCCATAAAAGCACGTCGACAACCCGTCGAAGCTTAATTATTGTGAGAATATGTTGAAAAATACTCTCAATACTTCTCTCAAACCAACCTTAAAGTTCACCGCTTCTAATAAATAACCACATATGGAGACAAACCGATATGACCAATTTGAAAACGAAGTAAACATCCCCCCTCAAATGTGACTTAATCTTGTACGATAATGTGACTAAGAACCTATACTGAGCACTACAACGTAACTCCTTAAAGCATAGGTCGTTTCATATACCCATCCAACCTTCCTTATCTGTATATGAACCTCTCTTGAATTATCCACATCTTTGTGTGACACTGAGTACTACAACGTATCTCCTTTAAGTGATAGTTAACTAGGTCTTCGTCCATCCTCCCCTTGACCTATGAAAACTAGATAATCCAAGACTTAATCACTACACCCATGAGAGCCCAAACAAGTATCTCTAAAAGTCATGCATCCATCCACCCCTTGACTTTGAGATAAATAAGTACACATGCACGAAAAATGTTACTTCAAAATCAAATCAATAATACCATTCTTCTCCCGTAGTCATTCTTCTAAACCATATTAGCCGTGAACGATGTATCCCCGTGATTGTTGCGATGGTAATCCCTATATCCCCTTTTTTTTTTTTTTTTTTTTTTTTTTTTTGACATAATTTGAAATACACTAGGAAATGCCGTTACAAGAAGGCTAGAAAAATTTGAGTATAACAGATTTTGACGTCAATTTTCACCTAAAAAATTCGAATTTTGACCAAAAATTTTGAATTTTGGGCCAAAATTTTCACTATTATACCAAAATTTGAATCTCGCGTAAAAATTGAACGTTTAATCACCTGAAAAAATTAAATTTTACTCGCGTTTTCCCGCCAAAAAACTCTTTTTTTTTTTTTTTTTTTTTTTTTTTTTTTTTTTTTTTTTGAAGGGATACTAATTTGAAGGGTGTCAAAGTGGAAGGATTATACGTGAACATATTTCTCAATTACGAAAGAAATGAATTGCAAGAGTAACAGTTGGCAATTGCGAGAAATTGGTGAATTTCGATAAAGTGCCCCAATTGCGAGACCAATTGCGAGAGAACTCCCCAATTGCGAAACCAATTGCGAGAAACATCATCAATTGCGATAAAAGTCACCAATTCCGAAAGAGTCCTGAATTGCGAGAAAAAGTGCCAATTGCGATAGTTAAATGCAATTTCGAAATGAATTTCGAAAGAGCAATTGCGAGATAATTCTGCAATTGCGAGAGATATGACCAATTGCGAGATAATTCTGCAATTTCGATAAAATGAGCAATTCCGAAACTTTTTGCCAATTTCGAGACAATGTGGCAATTTCGAGATCTGCCAGCTTTTACCCACTCTTGACTTTTTCACTCTCTTATCCAATAATGCAGCAACTGTCACCACACATCCCACCTCCCATCAATAATTGAGTACACTAATTGTAGTCCACTTTTCCGGCCATAAATTCCGACCAACTTTTCCGACCATCTTTTTGCAACCCAAATCTGACGCTAAACCCATTTCGAGCATAAAAACTCGACCATATATTCATCAGATTTGACCATTTTCACGGATTAAAGGATACATAAGACCACTACTAAGCTTGTTTTTTCTCGTATGAAACGGAAATAAATTCCGATGACCGGAAAAAAAATTTTCCGGTGACTAAAAAGAAGATAAAAACAGCCTAATACACATAAACGAACCACAAAAATCAGTAAACTCACCAAGAATCTCCCCCGGTTAGCTCTTGATACCAATTGTAGTGACCAAGATTCATGTATTTCGTGGTTCGGGCGGCCTTGGTTGGCTGTGAAAGATGAAGATGTTCATCTTAGAGAGAGAGAGTAGTGAGAGGGTGGAGAGAAATCTGTCAAATGTTTGCTTTATTAAAAGAAACAAATGAGATGAAACAATACTCCCACACCCCACATGGAGAGACATGTGGGGTATTTATAGGCTCTTTTACATCCCTAGTTTGCCAAATAATCATAAGTAGTCCCTGCGTGAGCTACTTAATACAAACCTAGTCCAATTCACGAGAGTGACGACATCTTAATAAAAAAGCGAGTCTAACAAGATCCATGAAATTATCACTTGAACTATAATAACCTAATATACGAGATGACATTCGAACTTTGGGATACGAATATAATACGAGATTTGAACTATATGTTATGAAGTTTAATCACAAATATGAAATAACTAACCTAAGTATATACTTTGTTTCGACACATCTATATTAGTTAAGTAAATATAACACGTTACACAAGTTGAGAAGGACCGAAATATTTTTGTAACTTGTACACAACAAATAAGTCTTGAAGGTAAGAATTTGAAAAATTGGAAGAATAAGTCCTCCCCACACCCCCTGGAACTCGGCACCTTCTCCTTCTTATTCCCCACATATATTCAACCGTATATCACTTTGCTCTCACAAATCCCTAAAACTAAAAACTATACAATCGGCCTCCCTTTTCTCTCCAACACCAAAACCCTAATTTTATACCAGACTCATCTGTTCTCTCCATTTCAAGATCAAGAAGTCGAGACATGTAGCTTTTAGGTAATTGGTTGTGATCGATTGTGGTTAGCAGCCTTTGTGTTCATGTCACTCGTTCAGTCCTTGTTCTAGCCAAGGTATCTATGTCCTTCTCTTGTTAATTACTTGTTATACGATATACATATTACACCTAAACTGCACGACTCTAACTCTAATGAGAAAACATGCTTGATATAATTTTATGAATTCATTGTTTAAGAAACTTATGAATAATAAAATTAAGTGCCACATGAACTAGTTATAAAACCTGTTGATATATGTGTCGACCATGTGTTTCTTTTTCTTCTATTCGACCCAAATCCATCCCTAACTAATTCGTTTTAGTTAAACTTGAATCAGAATCACGAAATCATAAAGAAGCTTTGTAACCTGTTGACCCATGATTTATTTTGTAATTGATCAATGTGTTCTTTTGTAACACCCCAACCCAACAAGGGTAAAGATATCACAACAATGGTGGCATATCAGAAGTCACAGAACATTCAATAAATAAAAACATCATAAGTCTTAACATTTAATCCAAAATAAGTCAACATGACTTAAATCAAAATGCAAGACAAAATAACTTAAGTACAAAATCCAATATTTAAATGCCTAAACAATGGCATAATAAAATAAATAGAAGTTCAAATGGTAAAGCTAAATAACTAAGGTCAACTCCGAAATAGATCGCTCTCATCCCAAAGCTAAACCCAGCTCCTAGCTTAAGTACCTGCCGCAGGAAAAGAAATGCGGCTGAGCTTCAAAAGCCCAGTGAACAGATATATAGATAACGGGAACAAATAGCAGGTAGCAAATACAAAAGCAAATCAGGAATACAAAATTATACCAATACGAAGTCAAAATGACAGGAATGAGAAATGGATCATGAATAAAAGAAAAGAACAAAAGTGAATAAGATTTAAGAAAAACAAAACACAGCAATTCATCACGAGCCCAGACGACCGATAATACCATAGCATACTAATATAATAAAACAAACCTGTGTAGAGTGATCAGCTCTCAGACAAAGTGAAAGACGTGTATCGCACACAAAATCAGTCACCAGATATAATAACTATAACATATAACATATACAGATAACAGGTCAAATCTAGGATGCACCCATACGCCCCACAGACAAATCAATAATCATAATTATAATGGCCATAGCAAATAATAAATAAGGGACGGAACAGGTCATCACTCTCCTGCCCTAGAGTCATGTCAGAGGTGCGTCAATGACATGGACATGAAACCCTCATGCCTAGTGATTGGCTCGTAATATCAAACTGTAGGTCAAAGTCAAATGTACTAGCATAATCAAAAGTTATATCTTAAGGGTACATGGCAAAAGATTCAAATCAAAGATCATATCGAAAGCTCACAAACAAAAGGGAAACATAGCAGTGGTATAGGGAATCCTAATAAGGAAATGAATTCTGAAAGAAAAAGGGAATGAAAAGCCCTTACTGAAAAAGGACGGAATATCTGTACCTTATTAGCAAAGCAAAAGACAAGAAAGCAAACACGAAGCAGAAATCAGGGCTTCTCCTTCTTCACACCTAAAGAAGTAGAAGACGGAATTACAAACTATTCAAACTCAGATTATTACTTTTAGTTTACTTTTCCATTTTGTAACTTTCCAAGTTTAGTAAGATGTTAATATTCCAGATTAGGTTAAGTCCTTATTTCAAGATCATTATGGATTTAAGGTACCTTTTATCAAGTTACAAAAGTTTAGGGTTTTAATTGTAAATTCATTAGATTCAAAGGTTTAAAATGAAAATACTTTAAGTTACTGATTTAATCCCTATGATACCTATATTTACCAAACAAGTACTTTATTTCACAAATTTACAGAACATCACCTCAGAATTATATGAAGTACGAATTAGACCCTCAAAATTTAGTAATTACACAATTGGTCCCTTAACTTTACAAAACTTACAATTTAAATCATAATTTATTTATAATTACATATCAATCCCATAAATACTCAAAATTACACATTTTGCTCTTTATGACATTATTTACACAAAATAACTCCAAGTTTCCAGATCTTTGATGAAGCGAAAAGTGAACCACTTTTAGGGGGTCATTTAAGCCCTAAATCGTATTTATTTGATCAAATATTGCCCTAAATCGTTCCTTTTGTCATTTTAGGTACTTTGGAGGCGAAATCTGGAAAAGGAAGCATTTTGGACGTTTTTGGAGCATAAAAGTGAAGAAAACGACAAAGTCTCCAATGTTGCTGGAAAAGTACTCTTGACGGCGTCATGGCTTGGCAAAAGAGGTGGATATGAAAAATACACATGATAAGCCAGGGAATTTTACAAAGGAAGTCTGACGGCGTCACCCTTTAAGGTGATCAAGGCCATCACGGTTTAAGTTAAAGCGAGACGGCGTCAAGCACATTTCTGACGGCGTCAAGCCTTGATAAGCCAGGGAGGATTTTGGAGGACTAAAGAGGGACGGCGTCAGGAAGGCCATCCGGGAACCCTAAACGCGGCGAGGTGACGGCGTCAAGATCTACAACGTGACGCCGTCAGATACTAAACTCTATATATAGTTTTGCAATTTTTATTCATTGTGTGGAACTTATTGTGTGTAACTTTGTGAGGAGAAACCCTAGACGAATTTCTGCCATTTTTAAGGGTTTTCATACCCTTGGATCTCCCATGTTTAATTGAAGATAAGTAATCATTTAATCATTCAATATGTCTATGTGTTGTTTGATTATATCTTGTTCTTGTCTTTTAATTAACATGCTAGGCTAGATTTATCTTGTGTTTGCTTAGATCTAATGAAACCTAACTATTGATTATTGGTTATTAGTGTGTTATTAATTGTATTGGATGATTGTTTATCGATGTTAGGCTTAAGAAAACTGGCTAACCTCCTATACGGTAACTTGCTTAAACGTCTTAAGAAGCATGAACCAATGCGTACTAGGTTATTATGGTTGTATTTAATGCATGAGCGAATTCTAGTGATCCCATGTTAGGAGCTTCCTAGCCGGCTCGACATAGGAGTGAAGTAGGAGCTTGTAGAGTTGGGGAAGTACGTACGCCACCCCACAATTGGTATTAAGGAATACACCCGTCATCCACGCAATTAATACACACTAATCAACCGGTAAAAGATAGTTAGGGAGTAAGGAAATCTAAGTAAACACATTTCTCTCCACATAAGTTTCACCACCTTTTCATTTTCAGTTATTTTATTTTATTTGCATTTGTAGTTATTTGGGTTAGCTGACTAGCAACTAATTCCGCCCACTCCTTCAAACCCGAGATTTTACTTGCTTTCATTAAAATATAAAAATACAAAAAGAATCTTCTCTTACCCTTAGACCTATTAGAGTAGTTTTTCAATCCTAACGACACTATTCCCTGTGGAGAACGATCAATCCCCCGTACTTACCACTACACTATACTACATCGGTCAGGTACACTGCCTGGTGGGGTTGTAAGCCTATTGAGATCCCTCGAGAGGTAAAACCTGTTGTAAGGTCGCAAAACCACGCATCAAGTTTTTGGCGCCGCTGCCGGGGAATAGTTATTGTTTAGGTTGAATGTTTATTTTATTAGGTCTACTCACTAGATTCCTTTCTAGTGAGATTTTTATTTTATTTTTCTAGATTTTCTTTAGTCTATCTTTTTTCTTCGTTTCTTTGTTCGTAACCATTACCATCCGACATCATGGAAGGTGGTAATATCCTTGATCCCAACAACCCACCACCACAACAACACCCACCTCCTAGAGCTTGTACCTTAGGAGACTACTCCCGCCCTAGCCACCATGGCTATCGAAACACCATTGAGCTCACTCAAGGAGCCAATGTCACTCCCTTGCGATCCGACACCATCCGGTTGGTGCAAAGCGGATGCACATTCCATGGACTTCGTTCCGAAGATCCTAATCAACATCTCAAGGACTTTCTCAAAATCGTTGACTCTATAGACCTTGATGTTGCCACTCGAGAGACGACCCGACTGCGTCTCTTTCAATTCTCTCTGCGGGACCAAGCTAGTCAATGGCTAGAGCGTCTACCCGCAGGATCCATCACCTCTTGGGATGATCTCACCACTCGTTTCCTTGCTCAGTTTTTCCCACCGGAAAGAACTACCAAGCTAAGGAATGATATCTTGATGTTCCAACAACGTCAAGGCGAAACCCTCTACGAGGCATGGACTCGATTCAAGGACTTACTCCAAAAAGTCCCTCACCATGGCATAGAACTTTGGCTCCAAGTCCAAATCTTCTATGACCATATCAATCTCTCCACGAGGCAAACCATTGACCAATCGGCTGGTGGTAAGCTACGTGATCTAAGTGCAGAACAATCATGGGCTCTCCTAGAAGATCTTGCTCTTTATGACAACGAAAGTTGGAGTGATCCCCGTGATTTGAATAAAACGGTCAAGGCAATATCTTTGCCTTCGAACAATTCAAGCACTTCCGACCGTAGGATCATAGAACTTGAAGACAAAGTCAAGTTTCTTATGAAATCCTACGAGGCTCCTAAACCTTCAAGCTATGTAAACAAAATCACTTCTTCGTGCAAATTATGTAGTGGTCCCCACGACACTCATGATTGCATGGAACTCCCCAAACAGGCTTTCAAAGAATTCGCATCCTCGCGAATCGATAAGGCGGGAGATAAGTGGCTCATCACTAATTATGGACCCAAGAATTCCGAAGATAGGTATGAGGCATGGAAGAGTAAGCCAAATTTTAGTTGGAACCAAACTCGAAGCATATCATTCAATGACTCTCCCCCACTCACCTGGTCTGAACATTATCCTCATCAGCATATACATAAACAACAAAATCGCGAGGAATCACTGCAAAAATTCATCCTCTCTCAAGA
This sequence comes from Artemisia tridentata subsp. tridentata, assembly GCA_021014915.2. Taxonomy (NCBI): domain Eukaryota; kingdom Viridiplantae; phylum Streptophyta; class Magnoliopsida; order Asterales; family Asteraceae; genus Artemisia; species Artemisia tridentata. The sequence goes on from CP139505.1 coordinate 35,953,965, forward strand.
AACACAACTCTCCAAACTTGAGAATCAATTCAGACAACAGCAAGTTGATATGAACAACAAGGTTGATAACCTGTTAAAGGTTATCAATGATCGCATTGCTGGCAGGTCAACTTGTGAGTTGGCACGAGTTAATGAGGTCAAATCTGTCACGGTGACTCACCAAACACCCCCTCCTGTAAAAATCAAGCACCCTAGTAAACTCTTCAAACACATATCACAAAACGGAAAGGAAACTAGAGATACTCATACCCCTTCAAAACCACTCCACTTCATAAACACCATTACAACAATACCTATTCCTAAACCCAATCTGGACCAACAATCAACCGAGAACGTGGACAATGAAATGGAGGGTGATGTTCCCGAAAAGAACCCCGAGGCGCCCGGCGACTATCTAGACTCACCAAAGAACTCGAGTACAAGAGAGGTGAGTGATGAGGAGGGCTCGGAAGAGAAATCCGAAATGCCTCATGGGCTCCCAGGACTGCTAGACCGCCCCCTGGTGGAGGAACTTGAGAGGGGCACAGCAAAGTTGCCTATGGGGTTTGGAGAGAGAATAGAGGATGGCGCTCCCAGGGTCTTTAAGATATCTTGCACAACTAGGAAAAAGTTTATAAAAGATGCCAACATAAACCCCAACTCTTCTATGAATGCAATAACCCTTTCTCTATATAATGAAGCCTTCACCGAACAGGTCAAATATGAAGGGTCTAATATCATCGGGGTAATAAGAAGGGTACCAATTGTGATAGAAAAGTTCCTCTTTCATATCGAGCTAACTGTATTTAATAACATGAACTCTATCATCAGCCCATCCTTAACTAGCCTTGTTCTAGGCAAACCATTCATAAAAGCAACGGGAGTGATACTCAATGAGGATGATAGTAGTGCATTATTTACCAATGGTGTCAGGAAAGTGATTTTTCGGGATAGCAGTGAAGAAGTGTATGAGTATCAACCATCAGCAATTTGCAACACATGGGGGCTACACGGTAGAAGGCCTGGCCGAATTAAGCAACGTGATCCGAATAATCTCAAGATACCTTGCATGATTGGTTACAAGCATTTTTATAATGTTTACATTGACACATGTTTACCCAAAAATGTGATGTCCTTGTTTCATTATAACAACATTTGCAGATGGGGAATGATTCATAAAGGGAAGGATGACATTGGCATAGATGATGATGTACAGGTGTTTGTAGGAAATATGACATTCACTATGAGCTTCGCAATCGTCGATAATATCGAAAAGTACATCGATCCCAGGTTATCACAAGTTGTTTTTGGGGCACCTTTTTGCAAGGCCACAAGCTTGGTTGTGGACGAGCTCAATGGGATCATGACTTTCACCGATGGGATTAGAGAAATCTCATACCAAACGCCTTACAAGATGAGAGAATTCAAGGAGATCGATTATGGAGGGCTCGATGGGTTAAGTTCCCAACTCGTGTTATGTGATGATGACGTGAGAAGAGGATGTAAGGACACTTCTGACCTGTCGAGTGGATTCTTCAAGCAGGTTAAGGAGCTTAGTTCTAAATACCAAAACAATCCTTTTGATCTTGAGGACCCGAAATACCTTTACTATGAAAGTGATTCTGATAGAGAATCAAAGGGGAACCTAGAAACCGTGACCAATGATGGAGTCACGTAATGTACGGTGACTTTGAGTCTAGCTACAAGACTCGTTAATAAAGAAAAGCGCTTCTTGGGAGGCAACCCAAGCTTTATTTGCTTTGTGTGTTTATTTATTTGTTTATTTGATTTTATTTGCTTCCGTATGTATGTTGAATTTTTATTATTATTGATTCATGTTCAAAACTAAATTGTGAAAATGCTTTATCTTGTTTTTAACTTCGTCTTAACTACATATAAAGGTATTTGGCAAAAGTTAAGTGTAAGGGAAATCCAAATCGGTTTACAAGAACAAATGAACATGAATCGTAATAATATTAAATTAACATACATATTAGTAATTGTTTGAGTCAAATGCTTGTATCGAGTCATAATGATGTTTTGTAGGAATTCCAGGAAGTAAGGTATAGGTTTTTCCAGAAATTTTTCGGAAACTTAACATGAGAATTCTGTCAGATCATTTCTGACGGCGTCAGGCTTTACAACCTGACGGCGTCAGGTTTTAATTTTCTGACATTTTGAAAGTTTTGTTTTCATAAAAAGTTTTTATTAAATCTATAACTTATAAACTCCAGGAATCTGCAAAATAATCGTTCCACAAGCATTATATCCTTATATAGAATTTATCCCGCCGATGTTATGCAGGTTTTCGTGTTTGTTTTCTCAGGTTTAACAGGTTATTTTGGACAAGGAGATGTTTGTTGAATCAAGCTTTTGGCGATGCATTAGTCGTAAAGCTTCTACATTCTCTTGGAAGAAGATCTAACCATGTTACCCCTTTATCCACCGAGCGAATCAGGGGAATATTTGATTTCATTCTTTTACTTATACTTTTACATCTTGTTATTTGAACATTGGGGACAATGTTCATCTTAAGTGTAAGGGGGGGTAAAGTACGATTAGAGAATGCTTTTACGCTTGATTTTTGTTTGTTTAATAGTAGATGTGTAATAAAACTGAGAGAAATACCTGTTAGGGCAATTTTAGTGCCAAATTTAAAATTTTTTACAACATATAGGAGTGAAACTTTGATCTTAATGAGCGTCTCACGGATAGGAGTTATATGACTAGCACAAAACCGTACCACTAAAAAATTTTCCACCCCCAAATATGTGAGGTTCGCCCCTAGAATTGGTAGGAAAAGCATTTATGCTATGATGTGTGTACCGGTAGCACTTAGATTCTAGAACTTGCGTTAGGACCATTCCAAGGCCACAAGTGAGACTACATTCGTGTAGTTAGATTTACTACATGATAAGAGGCATTAGGATTAACCCATTGTTTTACACATGTGTTTTTGTTATAATTACTTTGGCTACATTGGTCAAGTAATTCTCCCACACCCTTTGCGTTGTACTTATTTTTAGTACACGATACCCCTAGTACACCCCTCAGAGCCTATCTTTTCGTTTCGACCTTTAAGCATTTTACTTAAAGGAAGAATTTGTTTACACCCCACTTAAATGTACACCCAAATCGCCTTAGCCTACCTTGTATGCACTCATCTTTAGTGCATTATTGTGACAACATTTGTTTAAACCCCAAGTTAATTATCTAATTGATTACATGGTTGCTTAGTCGAGTCATATCCTTGTACATATTGTTTTGGGACGATTGGGACTCATGGGTAAAGTACTAGTGTAATGGAGTAATGGGGAGGAACAACTTTATTACCCCCATTTGTTCTAAATATTTTAAAAGTACTCCAAGTTTTTTGATTATCTTAATTCGAGTCATTAGAATAGTTATTTGTAAAGTTATGTAAAAGTTCAAGTGTAAGGGGAATGCAACGCTCCTATGATGTATTATTTTGGATGGTAGGGCAAGAGTGTATGAAAAAAAAATCGAAAAAAATCAAGAAAAATACAAAAAAATGTGAAAAAGAAAAGTAGAAAAAACATACGGACTACCATCCCGTTTCATTTTATGTTTATTTTATGTTTTTGTTATTTTGTTTTTAGCTTAAGATTGAGTCGAGTCTTGGCTTAGCAATATTGTATAGTACATGTTATTAATCAAGATCTTTAACTCGCCACCAGTAAAATATCCCTTATCCAACAAAACCGTGTTTATCATATCCCTACACCTAACGTTATAACCCGTTTAAAAGCCCTCTTTGATAGTTTATCTTAGGTGCTTACGCCTAGTGGAGGAGGTTTTCGATCCTTTCCCAATCCTATGGTAATCTATTTGCTATGACAGGTAGTGAGAGATATTATCCATTTTCATTTATGAGATTTATTTTGATGACACCTGAGAGATGTGAGTATCTAAACACTACTTGTGAGGTGCTAGTCTATAATCTCCGTGCTTATTATGATTAAAGTGGAACGATTATTTGTTGTAATTACTTTTATATTAGCGTTAAATGACTCCTAACTTGTATTTTGATTAGAATAAAAGCGCATTTGCTTGAGGACAAACAAATCTCAAGTGTAAGGGTATTTGATGAAGCGAAAAGTGAACCACTTTTAGGGGGTCATTTAAGCCCTAAATCGTATTTATTTGATCAAATATTGCCCTAAATCGTTCCTTTTGTCATTTTAGGTACTTTGGAGGCGAAATCTGGAAAAGGAAGCATTTTGGACGTTTTTGGAGCATAAAAGTGAAGAAAACGACAAAGTCTTCAAAGTTGCTGGAAAAGTACTCTTGACGGCGTCAAGGATTGCTCCTGACGGCGTCATGGCTTGGCAAAAGAAGTGGATATGAAAAATACACATGATAAGCCAGGGAATTTTACAAAGGAAGTCAGACGGCGTCACCCTTTAAGGTGATCAAGGCCATCACGGTTTAAGTTAAAGCGAGACGGCGTCAAGCACATTTCTGACGGCGTCAAGCCTTGATAAGCCAGGGAGGATTTTATGGACTAAAGAGGGACGGCGTCAGGAAGGCCATCCGGGAACCCTAAACGCGGCGAGGTGACGGCGTCAAGATCTACAACATGACGCCGTCAGATACTAAACTCTATATATAGTTTTGCAATTTTTATTCATTGTGTGGAACTTATTGTGTGTAACTTTGTGAGGAGAAACCCTAGACGAATTTCTGCCATTTTTAAGGGTTTTCATACCCTTGGATCTCCTATGTTTAATTGAAGATAAGTTATCATTTAATCATTCAATATGTCTATGTGTTGTTTGATTATATCTTGTTCTTGTCTTTTGATTAACATGCTAGGCTAGATTTATCTTGTGTTTGCTTAGATCTAATGAAACCTAACTATTGATTATTGGTTATTAGTGTGTTATTAATTGTATTGGATGATTGTTCATCGATGTTAGGCTTAAGAAAACTGGCTAACCTCCTATTCGGTAACTTGCTTGAACGTCTTAAGAAACATGAACCAATGCGTACTAGGTTTTTATGGTTGTATTTAATGCATGAGCGAATTCTAGTGATCCCATGTTAGGAGCTTCCTAGCCGGCTCGACATAGGAGTGAAGTAGGAGCTTGTAGAGTTGGGGAAGTACGTACGCCACCCCACGATTGGTATTAAGGAATACACCCGTCATCCACGCAATTAATACACACTAATCAACCGGTAAAAGATAGTTAGGGAGTAAGGAAATCTAAGTAAACACATTTCTCTCCACATAAGTTTCACCACCTTTTCATTTTCAGTTATTTTATTTTATTTGCATTTGTAGTTATTTGGGTTAGTTGACTAGCAACTAATTCCGCCCACTCCTTCAAACCCGAGATTTTACTTGCTTTCATTAAAATATAAAAATACAAAAAGAATCTTCTCTCACCCTTAGACCTATTAGAGTAGTTTTTCAATCCTAACGACACTATTCCCTGTGGAGAACGATCAATCCCCCGTACTTACCACTACACGATACTACATCGGTCAGGTACACTGCCTGGTGGGGTTGTAAGCCTCTTGAGATCCCTCGAGAGGTAAAACCTGTTGTAAGGTCGCAAAACCACGCATCAATCTTACACTTTTAGTCCTTCTACTTTAATTATTTACAAATCGACACTTATAAATATAATTAATTCATTTTCTTGTAACATTTACACTTAGGACCCTCAAGTTATATTTTTCCCACATTCCTACTGACTTATATGACATTACAAAAATATCCCAGAAGTTTCAAAATTGACAAAACAAACCCTTATACTTTTAAATACCAATCGTATAGCCTTTTTTATTTGCAAAACCAAACCCTGCTTTCATCAAATCATTAAACCATCATGACACCATCATTGAAACATTAATTACATCAGATCTAAGAACATAAACCCTAACCCTAATGCATTCTAGGGTTTCTTCTTATTTTTCTTTATTTTTCGAATAAGCCGATTATAAACAATAATTAGCATCAATTATTCTGAGCTTCTATAAATCATGTGGTTATTTTTATAGGCTTATATTATCAGTATAGAACATGTAAAAATTATGGTTACACTCCAGAAAAATCGATTGACACTATTTGGTAATTATGTGTGTTTTATCTCTTTAAATTTTGTACGCTTTGTTTAGCTTGCATGATCCATGTTTAACATTTTTACTGAGTTATATACAACATATAGATCATTAGAAAAATGCTAGATCAATTATAGAACGTAAGGATTAGTCGTGGGGTTATATACCTATCGAGCGCAAGAAATCGGACAAACAAATGTGCTACGATCGAACGAGAGCTTCCACGACCCAAATCTTATTTTTCCTAGCTTGCTTACACCTCAATGGACTCCGAAAAATTGCTAGCTCAGTTCCAGAAAATCGAATGAAGGCTTGGTCGAATTATGTGTGTGTCGATCTAGGGTTTTAGGTATTTAGGGTTTGTAAAATAAAATGGTTTGTGTTTATGTTTATCAAAACCGACCTAGGAGAGGGATATAATCCAGATTTTTGGCCCAATTTGTTAGCTCAAGATCATACTTTGATTTGGTCTATAATTCCTATATTTATTTTGTAATTATCTTAAACAAAATGATTTTATAAAATATATATTAAGTTTATTTAATTAATTTTCGGATCATGTATAAGTGTATATGTGATTTTGTAATTTTTGTACATTCAAAGTAATGTAATGTTGTCCCAGAAATTGAATTACTTGATATGTAGTTCGTTTTCAGAAGTTTGGAATTGTTTCAGAATTTTATAAGTTATTTATTTAGGTTTTATAGTTTCAGGGGTAATTTGGTCTTTTTACAGGTTATCTGAATTTCAGGTATTACATCTTTCTTTCTGTCTCAACGTAAAAGTTTCGAGCCCAAGTTCTGTCGAATAAATCCTAAGTAAAACATTAATTAAGCATTTACTACACAAGCTAAAAATCTGTAAAACCCTAATATGTGATTTAATGAGGGATGGTTTGGTTTTAATGCGGAGTCTAGGGTTTTGAGTTATAATCTTTTGGGTATGATGTAATTGTGTGTTAACAAGTTATATAAATCATGTGTTATGCATATTGAGCGTGTGTGTTGTAACATAATCAAAGATGTGTGAAAAGGGTGGTTAGTAATTGCTTAAATTCTGGTCAGATTATGACCTTGTTTTGTAAGCACCTTAAGTTGACTTTCACGTAAGATATTTACATAATTCTTGAGTCTAAAACATGGTTACAAACTGAATGGAAGTGGTTAAAAGCCGTGATTATGGTTTGGTTAAAACATTGGGTGCGTTTGTGTAAGTAAACATGAGCTATAATGGTCTTAAACGGGTTTTGAACGGGACTGTTTTGTAATCTGAATATGTATGCACTATTGCTTGAGTTTCATAAGTGTGTAATACTGGTTCTTTCATTGTAAACCTTGTTTAATGTCCTAATTAAGTTTTCTAATTGGTTTGGAGTGAATTGGAGTCGTATTGGTCATGTTTATGAATTTTAAGGGATCATGTGTCAACCTAAGTTTTGGGAACTTAAAAATCAGTCGGTGTTTATGAATTTTAATTTTTAAACCACAAGGAACAGAAAGCTCTCCTTTTTTAGGAGTGATATTTAAGTTATGTGTGACTTCCTTAAAATTTTGTGTATTTTTCTGAAGTGTCTCAATGGGTTAATTAAAGGCAGACTTTCTGTGTGTATCTACTGTTAACTTTCAGAACAGGTCTGGAAATAAGATTTTGGTAATAGTACTTGTGAATGGTAATTAAATCTATAAAAATTTGTGAAGGTACTTAACTGATATGGGAATCACTGAGAATTAATTCAGAATTTTTGGAGCTTAATTATTAGGCCCTAAAAATCATAAGAATGTGATCCAGATTTACTAATATATCCTAATTAAGTGGTGTTTAATTTGGAAGTACCTATAAAACAAATTATGGAAACTTGCTAAGTATGAAAAGTTACTAAATTAGGAAAGTTACTAATTTGGGAAACTCACTTAATTCGGAAAGTTAATAATTCAGGAAAGTTGCTAAGTATGGAAAGTTGCTAAATATGAAATGTTACTAAATATGGAAAGTTACTAAATTTGGAAAGTTTCTATAAATAGCAAGAAACCCTAATATATAAATACTTAACAACAATAAGTATTGAATCAGAAATAACTTATGAAATGGTTCTTAAATAACAAGACGATCATTAATTCATGTAGATTCGCTGAAGAAGGAGTAACTTTCGATCCTTGTGTTTTCTGATATGGTTTCATGGCGGTTTGAGGTACAGATATTCTACCATTTCTCAGTAAGGGTTTTGGTTTCTCGATCCTTGACTTGATTCATTTGCTTGATATGACTCCGTTTGATATGATTCGTTCATATGATCTGTTTGATATTATCATTTGATATGATTCTGTTTGCTGTACATTCTGTTATGATGATCTGTATATTGTCTCATTGATATGAGATTCTATTATGTTAATATGCTCTAATTGATTCTCCGTTATGATTATGGATAGCCTTACTTTGTTTATCTGTTCTGTTGCCCGAGCTAACTAGCCATGGAGGTACCATGGCCATGTCATTGAGGCACCAATGGCATGACACTTTCTGTGGAGGTGTGATTGACCCACGGCGTTCCCTTTTGTTATGTAGAGCTCATGGCCATTATGTACATATTTATACAATCTAGTACTTGCATATGTATTTTGTTTGTAGGAGCGTATGGATGCATCCTAGGTTTGTGATATGTTATGATATGGCTTTGTAGTGATTGGTTGGTGTGCCCCATTTCACTTTTGAGAGGTCACTCCTCTATGGTTACTTATGATATGACAGGATATTATTAGGATTATGTGACTAAGCATGTGGCATGCTTTCTGAGCTCGTTGGGCATTTCCTTATGATATTATGATTTGATTCCGTTTAGTTCTGGATTTCCTTATGATACTTATGACTGATGCGTGGTTTTGCGACCTTACAACAGGTTTTACCTCTCGAGGGATCTCAAGAGGCTTGCAATCCCCACCAGGCAGTGTACCTGACCGATGTAGTATAGTGTAGTGGCAAGTACCGGGGGATTGATCGTTCTCTAGGGGAATAGTGTCGTTAGGATTGAAAAACTACTCTAATAGGTCTAAGGGTGAGGGAAGATTCTTTTTGTATTTTTATATTTTATGAAAAGCAAGTAAAATCTCTGGTTTGAAGGAGTGGGCGGAATTAGTTGCTAATCAACTAACCCAAAAGCTATTAATTAAACTAATGTGCAGGAAAGTAAACTAGGGTTCTACAAGGGAAGTGAAGCATGTCTACCTATGATATGTTACTCCTTGCTAGCTATCCAATTCTACCTATTGAATTGTCACACCTTGTTTTAATTGACGGGTTGTATTCCTTAATACCATTCGTGGGGTGGCGTACGTACTTCCCCAACTCTATAAGCTCCTACTTCACTCCTATGTCGAGCCGGCTAAGAAGCTCCTAACATGGGATCACTAGAATTCACTCATGCATTAAATACAACCAAATAAACCTAGTACGCATTGGTTCATATTTCTTAAGACGTTCAAGCAAGTTACCGTATAGGAGGTTAGCCAGTTTTCTTAAGCCTAACATCGATATCACCCAATCAAACAAGAGACAATAGGAAACAAGAATTATAAGCTAAACCAATAAGATCTATTGAAGTGTCACACCTTTATTGATGACGATAGACACATACATCAACAAGGAATCAATAAGATCTAATTAATTATATACAAGTTTCACACAATCATAAGTAGACACAAGGTGAATTAGCAAAGCATGATCAATGAAGGGCAAACAACCATAATAATGAAAGACATAATTAAGTTAGAATCAACAAACCAATATTTGATGGTTATGAAGTGATTGAAACCCTCTAAGTTGCTGGAAAAACACCTACCTAAACCCTAGAATCGGACTTAGGGTTTAGGGCTTACAAAAAGTGAAGTTGTGATGTTGTATTTATAGCTGATTTTCTGTCCGCATCGATCTGACGGCGTCAGCCTTCACAAGTGACGGCGTCAGCTCCCCTTTTTCACCAAATTGTAGATCTTTTCGTCCCGATTCCGTGGCCTCTTGAATCACCTAAATCCGAGTTCGTATGAAGATTTTATGGCCAAAACAGTGACAGCTACTCCGCGCGTAAGTTGTGATTGTCTTGATTAACTTGTGGCGGTTTCACTAAGGTTCCTTCTCGTGTAAGAATACTTTGACGCCGTCACTCTATATCATCTGACGTCGTCAGGTCTATGATCCTGACGCCGTCACCTTCAAAAATCCTCTGGCCCGTCTCTCTTTAACTTAACACGTGACGGCCTTGATCACCTTAAAGGGTGACGCCGTCAGACTTCCAATGTAAACTTTCTGGCGCGTCACGTGTATAATTCCACCACTTTCATCTTCAAGTGATGACGTCAGCATCCAAAGCCTGACGCCGTCCAGTGTAAAATCCTGACTTTCCTTGGTCTTTTTGTTTTCTTCATTCTTGAGCATAAAAACGTCCAAAAAGCTCCAAAATGCTTCATATTCCAGAAATCACGTCCCAAGTACCTAAAATGAGAAAAGAAACGATTTAGGGCAATATTTGATCATATAATCGCGGATTAGGGCTTAAATGACCCCCTAAAAGCGGTACACTTTTCGCTTCATCAAATATCCCTACACTTGGGATTTGCTTGTCCTCAAGCAAATGAGCTTTTTCACCAATCAAAATACAAGTTAGGGGTCATTTAACATTAATATAAAAGTAATTACAACAAATGATCGTTCCACCTTGGTCAAAACAAGCACGGAAATTATACACTAGCACCTCACATTAAGTGTTTGGATACTCTCATCTCTCGGGTGTTGTAAATTTATATATGAAAATGGAGAAATATCACTCATTACCTGTCATAGCAAATAGATTACCATAGGCTTGGGAAAGGATCAAAACCTCCACCACATTGGCGTAAGCACCTAGGATAAACTATCAAAGAGGTCTTTTAAGGGTTGTAATGTTAGGTGTAGGGATAAGGAAAACACGGTTTGTTGGATAAGGATATTTTTACTGGTGGCAAGTCAATCATCTTGGTCAATTACATGTAGAATGAGGCGTTGCTAAGCCAAGACTCGACTCAACTTAAACTAATCACGAACTAATAAACATAGAACAAAACAAAACATAAATAAAAGATAGAGGCGGATGGTAGTCCGTATGCTTTTTCTTCACTTTTTCTTTTTCTCTCTTTTTTTTTTATTTTTTTTTTTTTTTTTTTTTTTTTTTTTGCATACACTCTTGCCCTACCATCCAAAACAATACATCACTAGGGATTCTTTGTATCATCCCTACACTTGAACTTTTACATACTTTACATAAAATTATTCTAATGACTCGAATCAAGATAATCGAAACATTTGGAGTACTTTAAAATATTAACGTACATATGGGGGTAATAAATGATGTTCTTCCCCATTACTCCATTACACTAGTACTTTACCCATAAGTCCCAATCGTCCCAAAACAATATGTACAAGGATATGACTCGACTTAGCAACCATGTAATCAATTAGATAATTAACTAAGGGTTTAAACAAATGTTGTCACAATAATGCACTAAAGATGAGTGCACACAAGGTAGGCTAAGGCGATTTGGGTGTACATTTAAGTAGGGTGTAAACAAATTCTTCCTTTAAGTAAAATGCTTAAAGGTCGAAACGAAAAGATAGGCTCTGAGGGGTGTACTAGGGGTATCGTGTACCAAAAATGGGTACAACGCAAAGGGTGTGGGAGAATTACTTGACCAATGTAGCCAAAGTAATTATAACAAAAACACAGGTGTAAAACAATGGGTTAATCCTAATGCCTCTTATCATGTAGTCAATCCTAACTACACGAATGTAGTCTCACTAGCGGTCTCGGTATGCATCACAAACGCAAGTTCTAGAATCTATAAACTACCGGTACACTCATAAGCACCAACAATGAATGCTTTTTTCCTAAAGATCTAAAGGCGAACCTCACATATTTGGGGTGGAAATTTTTGAGTGGTATGGTTTTTGTGCTAGTCATACAATTCCCTATCCATGAGACGCTTATTAAAATCAAAGTTTCACTCCTATATGTTGTAAAAAATTTTAAATTTGGTGCTAAAATTCCCTAACCAATATTTCTCTTGGCTTTATTACACATTCACTATTAAACAAAACAAAAATCAAGCGAAGTTGTAGTTTCTAAGGCATCCTAATTTACCCTCCCTACACTTAATCCGAACATTGTCCCCAATGTTCTAGACAAAAGATGTAAAAGTAAAAATAAATGAGAATGGAAGAAACTAATACTCCCCTGATTCGCTCGGTATGGATGATGTGATAATATGGTTAAATCTCCCTCCAAGAGAATGAACATGATAAGCTTCACTCCAGAAATATAATCATCCTCTTGATGTGTTGCACGTACATCTTCTTATCCAATAATATCTGTAACCAACAAACACAAAAACCAAAGCATCAAACCGAACAAAGAAAAACCACAACTAGATGTATTTCCAGACTTAGAAATAAAAACAAAACAAAGCAATAAAAGGATAGGATACTTGCGGGATGACTTACAAATAGGGACTCATAAAACATGTCCACAAGTATTGACACATAAACAAGATAGAATACATGCTAATCATGAATTGTGAATTTTCCATGTTCGAATTTTGTTCTTTTTAACAAAATATAAGCTTCCCTACACTTATATTTTTGTAAAATACCTTTATATGCAATTAAGACGAGGTTAAAAACAAGATAAAGCATTTTCACAAATTATTCGAAACATGAAAATTAAACAATTATGATTAAGCATATATGACACAAACAAACAAATAAAATAAAAACATCAAACAATTAAACAAATAAAGCTTGGGTTGCCTCCCAAGAAGCGCTTGTTTTTGTTCGAGTCACGAGCCTGACTCTACCCTTATTTAACAAAAATAGGGGAGGTTTTCCCTACACTTAGGATTAAGTGCGGGTGAAAGTAGCGATACACACCCTTAGGGTGGAAATATGCCACGTGAGGTGAAGGGGGTGAGCGAATGGCTTCCTTCATCCTAAAATTACCCGGATAATATGGGTTGATGGGTGGGTCGATTCCTCTTTTGTCTCCTAGAAATGTATCTAAGGATGGAAAGTTGTGTAAAGGTTGAGGTTCCGGTTCATCAACACTAGGAAATTCCCTAGAACTAAGAGTAAGGTTATCACTATAAGTATTCAAACCTATATCCTCTAGTGGTGCTTGGTCCAAGGATTCTTCCTCCATCGGGATTCCTAAAGTCACTTCTACTTCTTCCGGGTAAGTCACGAGCGGTGTGTGTGCCTCAAATGATGGTAGGACTTGTGGGGTATTTAGCGGGCTTATGTTACTTACCTCATCATTCCTTGTGTCAAGATCACCTATGTGTTCATCCTGTATTATGGTAGTGCCTAACCATGACATGCAACTAGGTGGCTCAACTCTACCCTCATCCCCAAACAAACATGTTTCATGATCCTTGAAATTTGTGGTCAATTGACTTGTACTAACGTTTGTTGGGTTGTCTACTCTATAATAATATTGGGCACAATCTTCTATGGTATCCCATGCTTCTTCAGCATTTAATTCCCTAAGGTCCCTACTGGCAAAATCGTTAATGCACATTTGGTCATATCGGTCGACATGATCGTAAAAGATTTGGGTTAGGGATGCTAAATCGAAGCTATGATGAGGGACTATTCGGAGTAAGTTTTTAAAACGAGTCCATGCATCATATATGGGTTCATCTCGATATTGGTTGAACATCAAGATGTCATATGGAGTGGGTGAATTACGTGGTTGGTAGTATGGTGGATTCGCGTTCTCCATAATGGTGAACGGAAGAGTCAATGGAAATTACGAACAAACACACAAAGAAAAATAGATAGACTAAATAAATCCTAGAAAAATAAAATAAAAATCTCACTAGAAAGGAATCTAGTGAGTAGACCTAATAAAATAAAAATTCAACCTAAACAATAACTATTCCCCGGCAGCGGCGCCAAAAACTTGATGCGTGGTTTTGCGACCTTACAACAGGTTTTACCTCTCGAGGGATCTCAAGAGGCTTGCAATCCCCACCAGGCAGTGTACCTGACCGATGTAGTATAGTGTAGTGGCAAGTACCGGGGGATTGATCGTTCTCTAGGGGAATAGTGTCGTTAGGATTGAAAAACTACTCTAATAGGTCTAAGGGTGAGGGAAGATTCTTTTTTTGTATTTTTATATTTTATGAAAAGCAAGTAAAATCTCTGGTTTGAAGGAGTGGGCGGAATTAGTTGCTAATCAACTAACCCAAAAGCTACTAATTAAACTAATGTGCAGGAAAGTAAACTAGGGTTCTACAAGGGAAGTGAAGCATGTCTACCTATGATATGTTACTCCTTGCTAGCTATCCAATTCTACCTATTGAATTGTCACACCTTGTTTTAATTGACGGGTTGTATTCCTTAATACCATTCGTGGGGTGGCGTACGTACTTCCCCAACTCTATAAGCTCCTACTTCACTCCTATGTCGAGCCGGCTAAGAAGCTCCTAACATGGGATCACTAGAATTCACTCATGCATTAAATACAACCAAATAAACCTAGTACGCATTGGTTCATATTTCTTAAGACGTTCAAGCAAGTTACCGTATAGGAGGTTAGCCAGTTTTCTTAAGCCTAACATCGATATCACCCAATCAAACAAGAAACAATAGGAAACAAGAATTATAAGCTAAACCAATAAGATCTATTGAAGTGTCACACCTTTATTGATGACGATAGACACATACATCAACAAGGAATCAATAAGATCTAATTAATTATATACAAGTTTCACACAATCATAAGTAGACACAAGGTGAATTAGCAAAGCATGATCAATGAAGGGCAAACAACCATAATAATGAAAGACATAATTAAGTTAGAATCAACAAACCAATATTTGATGGTTATGAAGTGATTGAAACCCTCTAAGTTGCTGGAAAAACACCTACCTAAACCCTAGAATCGGACTTAGGGTTTAGGGCTTACAAAAAGTGAAGTTGTGATGTTGTATTTATAGCTGATTTTCTGTCCGCATCGATCTGACGGCGTCAGCCTTCACAAGTGACGGCGTCAGCTCCCCTTTTTCACCAAATTGTAGATCTTTTCGTCCCGATTCCGTGGCCTCTTGAATCACCTAAATCCGAGTTCGTATGAAGATTTTATGGCCAAAACAGTGACAGCTACTCCGCGCGTAAGTTGTGATTGTCTTGATTAACTTGTGGCGGTTTCACTAAGGTTCCTTCTCGTGTAAGAATACTTTGACGCCGTCACTCTATATCATCTGACGTCGTCAGGTCTATGATCCTGACGCCGTCACCTTCAAAAATCCTCTGGCCCGTCTCTCTTTAACTTAACACGTGACGGCCTTGATCACCTTAAAGGGTGACGCCGTCAGACTTCCAATGTAAACTTTCTGGCACGTCACGTGTATAATTCCACCACTTTCATCTTCAAGTGACGGCGTCAGCATCCAAAGCCTGACGCCGTCCGGTGTAAAATCCTGACTTTCCTTGGTCTTTTTGTTTTCTTCATTCTTGAGCATAAAAACGTCCAAAAAGCTCCAAAATGCTTCATATTCCAGAAATCACGTCCCAAGTACCTAAAATGAGAAAAGAAACGATTTAGGGCAATATTTGATCATATAATCGCGGATTAGGGCTTAAATGACCCCCTAAAAGCGATACACTTTTCGCTTCATCAATGACTCACTTCTGTTTTGCTTCTTATGATATATGGCATTTTGTTCAGTTGATCCTTGAGTACTTATTCGTTTGACATTTGATATTTTGTTCAGCGGGATCTTGTGGTTCCATTTCCCTATACTTATATATGCTCGATTATTCGTTTTGTTTATATCTGTTCATTGAGCTTTTTAAGCTCAGCCGCATTTCTTTTCCAGCGGCAGGTTTTAGGTTGGAAGCTGGGTTTGAGTGAAGAGTGCATAGGAGCTCTTAGTGGACTACCTTGACAATAGACTCCCATTTGCTTCTAGATTAGATTTGGATTCATTTTCAGTTAGATTAGTTTGGAATTGTATTTGGCTTTGGGACTCATTATGTTTGGATGTTAGTATTTCATTATTACCTTAGAATACCTTTGTAACTATTATGTTTATAAGTCTTCCGCTTGCGTTTGTATGTTCTAATTGACACCGTAATGTGACATTTTGACCCTTGTCGGGTTGGGGTGTTACAATTATGGTATCAGAGCTCAGGCTGCGACTTGTAGCACATAAGTTATGGCCTGTGAAGATTTGTATCCTTAGGTTTGCACTGTAGGAGCTTATGGAACAACCTTTGAAATTTTGCCTTCGGTTTCCCCTGCAGAAACTATTAGTTGTGACCAGTGAGGATTGGGTAGATTTTACGATAAGGCATTGGTTAGCTATCTGTCTTCCACATCACTCTGATTTACGCCTCTGGTTTTAGTTAAGCCTTTATAAGATAATTTGTTCAGAGATTTAGCAAGATACGCAACATAAGTTTAGAATGCTTTGAGACTTTTGTAGTAATGCCTTGTAGGTTTCATTTTCTGATGTGACCACATTCTTTCAAATTTCGATCTCTGATTTGTTTGTCATTCATTTAGATGCCTTTTCGTTTGTTCAAAAGATTAGTATATGTATGAATCCGATGTGTTCGACACATTCTGTGGTTTCTCTTACTTTTGCTGAGCATATTAAGGTCCCCTCTGCGCTATTAGATTTTGCTATTTCCATTCCCATGAGAATCTTGTGGTTATTAATCACGAGTATCAGAATTGTTCAGTACGTTTTGAAGATATTTGAAGATAAGTTTCATTTTGCTAATCTGTTTCCTTTAGGAATGTTTGATTCGATATTATTCTGGATATGGATTTGTTGACTGAGCATCAAGATGCTAACAACAGTCATATTAGATTTGTCATCTTTGGCGATTTGAGAAACTCAAAATTCTGTACCATGGTTCCCAACCTGGTAAACAATTATGATCACCTTTGCTTTAAAAACTCGTACGTTAATCCGTCGCGGTTGTGAAGATACTTCGTTTGATGAAACTCGCCTCGAGAGTGATTCAGTTGTTTGAAATTTTGCAATATGTTCTTGGTTTAACTATCAAGATTTCCATCTGAGTGTGAATTTGTTTTGATCTGGTTATGAGAATTTGTTTAGTCACGACTTGAGGTAGGATGTGATTGCAATAAAGGCATGTATATATGATGTAAGTATTATGACGCCTGGCCAACGTGATAATAGTTACATCAGATAACTTTAACTTATTGGGATCATATGATATTTTGAGAAGTGCCGGAGAACAGTAAGTTAGTTAAGTCAGAACCCTATCCGTATAAGAGCAACGTTTGCCTAATTCTGAAACTCCGTATCTTATGACATCAGTTGAATGGAAGGAATTGAAGGATCAGCTTTTAGAAAGTGGTCTTATCCGTCTGAGTGTGTATTCATGGTGTACTCCAATTTTATTCGTAAAGAAGAATGATTATAGTATGAGGTTGTGTATTGACTTCTAGAAGCTGATTAGTATTACGGTTAGAACCGTTATCCGTTACCTCGAATCGACGATTTGATTAATCAACTTCAGGGTGTGAAGTTTCTCAATGATTGAGTTTGGATCCAATTATTTCCAATTACGTTTAAAGGAGCGAAATGTTCCTAGAATTGCTTTCCATATTCGTTATGATCTCTATGAGTATTGTGATGCCAATTGTATTGGCTACTGCTTTGATTGTTCTTATGGACTTGTTGAATCATGTCTTTCATGAATATTTGGACAATTTTTCATAGTATGACATATTGATATATTCAGAGATGAAAGATAAACATGGAAATCATCTTCGTATTTTGTGTTGAGATTTCTATATCAGAAGAAGCTATATGCTATATTCTTGAAGAGCAAATTTTGGTTGGGATGAAGAATGAGAAGAGAATTTTGAGAAGCTGAAAAGAGATTTGGTTCTACTCAAGAAGGAGACTTAGCGATTGTCCTTATGCAACATGGGAAGATTGTTGGTTATGCATCAACACAGCTAGAACTGTAGGAGGTGAACTATCCGACGCATGACTTGGGAGTGATTTGTGACAACCATGAAGAAGCTCAGGAGCAAGACGGTGGAATATGATTTATGCTAGAAGACTTGAAGGAAGCAGGTTTGATCGAAGTACATAGTTCTAGTTGCTCTATTCATCTCAGTGGTACTAGTATGCATAGAGACTTGAAGCAGAATTTTGATGGAATGGTATGAAGATGATTGTGACTACCTTGGTGGCGAAGTGTTTAGCATGTCAACAGGTTAAGAGTCAGCATCAGCGTGCAAGTAGTTTTCCTTAGCTTTGGATGTTCTTATGTGGAAGTGGGATTAAATCTTCATGGACTTTGTAACGGGATTTCCGCGCACATTTAGGAAGGACAATACGAATTGGGTTGTAATGGATCGTTTGACTAGGTCGGCTCACTTGGAAGATTGGCAAAGATTTCTTTCGGCAGAAGATTATTCATGCTACATGGCACACCTGTAGTGATTGTGTCAGAGATTCGCGTTTTTACTTCACATTCCTAGAAAGAACTGCTGAAGGCTTGAGGAACCAGACTCAAGATTAGTAATGATTTGCACCTCCAGACTGATGGATAAGCAGAACAACTATTCGAACTTGGATGATGTGTTGAGCGGAAAATTCGGCACGTGTTAGTTCTGGTTGTGTTGCTCACTATGATTAGGAGCCTCGCAAGTGACAAGGATTTTTCTTTCAGAGTTTTGTATGAATGGAGATGTGGCCGAATTGAATCGGAGAGTTACTTATGGAATGACCGGAGTTGATTACAGTGACGAATGGATTAGTTATCATTGTGGAAGAGAAATTTTGAAATGTTAGACCGGGAATTTGTCTGTTCCATATGTTGTTTTCGTATAGAAAGGTTTGACATTTTGGCATATAAGGGAGATTTAGTTCGCGATATGTTAGTCCTTATGTTCATTCTTATCCGTACGATTAGCCTACCTATTCCATTATGCTTTCTGATACGTGGTGATACTCCGATATGTGCTTAGTTGATCGTTGGTATGAATATGAAATTCTTGAGACGTTTGATAATTTGATTTGTGCTTCTCTGATTATTAGCAAGTTCCTTTGTTCATTCAGAATCTGGATAGGGTTGATGAAGTTTTATCATCTAGCACCTCCCCCGTATTTGCCTTGTGTGTATATGTGTTTCATGTATCTCTTAGTGAGGTTACACTATCATCTGTTACGTATATGATCCATATTCGTTGGATCGAGATTTGTTATGATTTGTCTTTTGTTGAAGAGCCTGAGGCTATTTTGGAGCGTCAGGATCGGGTCGTGAGAAATAAAACTATTCCGTTTGTGAAGATTCTTTTAGAAGAATGGTATGTGCTTAAACACATACCTTTATTTGACCAAAACCGGACCCAAATAGACCAAAAACTAACCAATTATGCCAAATATCTCTTGTTTTTGTGTTTGTAAATGTGCAGGTACGGATATTTTGAATATGGACAAAAATCAATGAAAAACAACAAAAACCAAGCATGAGATTTGGAAAGAGTATTTAAAGAGCCGAAAACCGAAGCCGGAAAAGACAATTTTCATTTGGATTTAATTCGAGCTCGAGAAATCCCAAAATGGCCCTTGGATTATTTTTACTTGGCAAAATTTACCCTTGGATTAACTTTGAAGAATGGCAGATTTGGTCCTTGATGTTGACTACAATTACAAAATTGGTCCTTGGTTTCTATCCTTAACTAACCCTTTAAATCCCATTTATCCTACAAAATAAAACATATCTGGACCAAACTACCCAATCCCAACAGCCCATCAAACCTTGGCCTACCCCCCAAACCCGTTTGATAATAATACCGGGGTCAAACCCCCAAAATGGTCAAAATCCCTAATCACTCTCACACTCTAACCACTGCACTATCTTCTTCCTTAATTCCTTTTTCCCGCCATTAAAGAGTTAACCACCCACCAGTCACCATCACCTCCACTTCAGTCCAAGAAACCTTCACATGGGTTTGTTTCCCCCTCATCCTTGCCACGATGGCAATCCCAGACGCAAAAGTTCAATCTACGGCCTACAATCAAAGATGTGGTGAGCAAGAAAAATCCAAGGGTCCAAGATGAAGATAAGAAGCACAACTGGGATATCTCTCACACAAGAAACACAAGAAAGAAGAAACCCTCTCCTTTAAATAGAGACCCTCCTCACAGATTGTTTTTTTTTTTTTTGTCCACTTTTCATGTATTTAGAAAAGTTTTGACCACTTTAATTGTTTCAGTAGTGTAATGTTTTAATTTAAATCGTAATTTCATTTTCCAGTAATGCAAATTTAAGTTTCTTGTTTTTCTTGTTGGTCAACCTTGGTCAACAGCTTATTGAACTGCTTATTTCTGCTTATTTTCTGCTTATGTTACTGCTTGATACTGTTTTCTTTAGTTCTTGTTAGTTTAGAAGTAGTTAAGAGCTTATGTGTTATTTGTTGCTTTAAAATTCCTCATAGCAGCCTGCAAAACAATTTTTTATTTGTTGCCTCATTAACCCTTTTTCAATCTCAGTTTTAGTGTAGTGAAAGTAGGTTTTAAGTTTTGATATTTGATTTACAAGTAGCTTGCTAGTTAGTCTTAATCTGTTTGTGCTTATTTGGAAGATTAGAGCTTATTAACTTAGCTTAAATAGGCTTGAAATAAGCCCATCTGCCCCTGCCCTGCACATGTTGAAACAGCAGACCCCTAGGGTCTTTTAGCTTAATTTGAGCTTGTTTCATGCTTATCTGTGATGTTCAGTTGCTTATTTGGATATTGTTTTTAGTTGTTTATGATATCTTAGCTTATTGTCCATTTGCATTAGCTTTTTAATAGCTTATTTGCCATTTTACAATTTAACTAGTTTTCTCTTTTCTTTTATTTTTCAAATCTGATCCAAGAGATAAGCTGGTCTGAGCTTATCTTTGGTTTTCAAACACTTTTTCAGTTTAAAAATTTTCTTATTTCATTTA
This sequence comes from Artemisia tridentata subsp. tridentata, assembly GCA_021014915.2. Lineage (NCBI taxonomy): Eukaryota > Viridiplantae > Streptophyta > Magnoliopsida > Asterales > Asteraceae > Artemisia > Artemisia tridentata. The sequence goes on from CP139505.1 coordinate 35,975,041, forward strand.
TTGTTTTAAGTTTTAAAAGAAAAAAGTCAAAAAAATAAAATAATTGCACAAAAAGTGTCAAGCCTGGGGTTCGAACCCAGGTCAGTTGACTCACAACCCCAACACCCTTTCCAGCTGATCTAAGTTGCTCTCTTTGTATTTACTTCCTAGTTTTTTTAATTTAACATCTCTTTTTTTTTTTTTTTACTTATTAAGCTATTTTAGCTGTGAAGCTTATTTATAGCTTATTTCTAAAAACTATTTCACTTTTTATATTTTTCTCAGCTTTCTGATAAGATAAAGTATTTTAATAAAAAATTTCAGAATTTTCTTTTTTTCGTTTAGTATTTTTAATCAATTATTTTCTTTTAAATAGTTTTTAATTTATAAAAAATTATTAAAAAGTCAAAAAAATATTTTTCTTTTTTCCAAAATTTTCTTTTTATATTTAGGACTTAGGAAAATTATTTTGATATCCGTAGGGTTAGTTTTTAATAGATTTGACGTTTTTACTCGTTCGTAGTTTCCGTTTTACGTTATTTATTTTTCGTTTTAGTAGATTTTAGTAACCCAATCGACCCTCGTCTTTTCAAGCATTTTAATACCAAACCGAAAACAATATCCTCAATTTCACGCCTCGGTGGGACCACGACCCGGGTATCCACTTATCCGGTTATTACAATCGATTTTCGCATCGAACCGTCGCGAGTTGACTTTTCTTCGTGAGAGGTTTGACTTGTGACGCGTTTTGCACGGCTATCAATGAACCTCTCTGAGCGTGAGACTAGTTATTGTCATTTCTTTTGGTGAATGATACATCTCCGTCTAGCTTTTGCAACTTCAAATTTCGAGAACGAAATTATTCTTTTTAGAGGGGAAGAATTATAATAACCTAATATACGAGATGACATTCGAACTTTGGGATACGAATATAATACGAGATTTGAACTATATGTTATGAAGTTTAATCACAAATATGAAATAACTAACCTAAGTATATACTTTGTTTCGACACATCTATATTAGTTAAGTAATTATAACACGTTACACAAGTTGAGAAGGACCGAAATATTTTTGTAACTTGTACACAACAAATAAGTCTTGAAGGTATGAATTTGAAAAATTGGAAGAATAAGTCCTCCCCACACCCCCTAGAACTCGGCACCTTCTCCTTCTTATTCCTCACATATTTTCAACCGTATATCACTTTGCTCTCACAAATCCCTAAAACTAAAAACTATACAATCGGCCTCCCTTTTCTCTCCAACACCAAAACCCTAATTTTGTACCAGACTCATCTGTTCTCTCCATTTCAAGACCAAGAAGTCGAGACATGTAGCTTTTAGGTAATTGGTTGTGATCGATTGTGGTTAGCAGCCTTTGTGTTCATGTCCCTCATTCAGTCCTTGTTCCAGCCAAGGTATCTATGTCCTTCTGTTGTTAATTACTTGGTATACGATATACATATTACACCTAAATTGCACGACTCTAACTCTAATCAGAAAACATGCTTGATATAATTTTCTGAATTCGTTGTTTAAGAAACTTATGAATAATAAAATTAAGTGCCACATGAACTAGTTATAAAACCTGTTGATATATGTGTCGACCATGTGTTTCTTTTTCTTCTATTCGACCCAAATCCATCCCTAACTAATTCGTTTTAGTTAAACTTGAATCAGAATCATGAAATCATAAAGAAGCTTTGTAACCTGTCGACCCATGATTTTTTTTGTAATTGACCAATGTGTTCTTTCTTTCTGTCTCAACGTAAAAGTTTCGAGCCCAAGTTATGTCGAATAAATCCTAAGTAAAACATTAATTAAGCATTTACTACACAAGCTACAAATTTGTAAAACCCTAATATGTGATTTAATGAGGGATGGTTTGGTTTTAATGCGGAGTCTAGGGTTTTGAGTTATAATCTTTTGGTGTGATGTAATTGCGTGTTAACAAGTTATTTAAATCATGTGTTATGCATATTGAGCGTGTGTGTTGTTTAACATAATCAAAGATGTGTGAAAAGGGTGGTTAGTATAAGCTTAAATTCTCGTCAGATTATGACCTTGTTTTGTAAGCACCTTAAGTTGACTTGCACGTAAGATATTTACATAATTCTTTAGTCTAAAACTTGGTTACAAACAGAATGGAAGTGGTTAAAAGCCGTGATATGTGTGCACTATTGCTTGAGTTTCATAAGTTTGTAATACTGGTTCTTTGCTTGTAAACCTTGTTTAATGTCTTAATTAAGTTTTTCAATTGGTTTGGAGTGAATTGGAGTCGTATTGGTCATGTTTATGAATTTTATGGGATCATGTGTCAACCTGAGTTTTGGGAACATAAAAATCAGTCGATGTTTTTGATTTTTAATTTTCAAACCACAAGGAACTGAGAGCTCTCCTTTTTCAGGAGTGATATTTAAGTTATGTGTGACTTCCTGAAAATTTTGTGGATTTTTCTGAAGTGTCTCAAAGGGTTAATTAAAGGCAAACTTTCTGTGTGTATCTGTAGTTAACTTTCTGAACAGGTCTGGAAATATGATTTTTAAAACAGTACTTGTGCTTGGTAATAAAATCTATAAGAATTTGTGAAGGTACTTAACTGATATGGGAATCACTGAGAATTAATTCAGAATTTTTGGAGCTTAATTGGCAGGCTTTAAAAATCATAAGAATGTGATCCGGATTCACTAATATATCCTAATTAAGTGGTGTTTGATTTGGAAGTACTTATAAACCTAATTATGGAAACTTGCTAAGTATGGAAAGTTACTAAATTAGGAAACTTACTTAATTCGGAAATTTACTAATTCGAAAAACTCAATTAATCCGGAAAGTTACTAAATATGGAAAGTTACTAAATTTGGAAAGTTGTTATAAATAGCAGGAAACCCTAATATGTCAATACTGAACAACAATAATTACTGAATCAGAAATAACTTATGAAATGCTTTTTAAATAATAAGACGATCATTAATTCGTGTAGATTCGCTGAAGAAGGAGTAACTTCCGATCCTTGTGTTTTCTGATATGGTTTCATTGCGGTTTGAGGAACATATATTCTACCCTTTCTCAGTAAGGGTTTTGGTTTCTCGATCCTTGACTTGATTCATTTGCTTGATATGACTCCGTTTGATGTGATTCATTGATATGATCCATTTGATATGATTCTGTTTGCTGTACATTCTGTTATGATGATCTGTATACTGTCTCATTGATATGAGATTCTGTTATGTTGATATGCTCTGATTGATTATGCTATAGTAGCTCCGTTATGATTATGGATAGCCTTGCTTTGTTTATTTGTTCTGTTGCCCGAGCTAACTAGCCATGGAGGTACCATGGCCATGTCATTGAGGCACCAATGGCATGACACTTTATGTGGAGGTGTGATTGATCCATCGCGTTCCCTTTTGTTATGTATGATTTGAGCTCATGGCCATTATGTATATATATGTACAGTCTAGTACTTGCATATGTATTTTGTTTGTAGGGAGCGTATGGATGCATCCTAGGTTTGTGATATGTTATGATATGGCTTTGTAGTGATTGGTTGGTGTGTGCCATACACCCCATTTCACTTTTGAGAGGTCGCTCCTCTATGGTTACTTATGATATGACAGGATATGATTATGATTATGTGACTAAGCATGTGGCATGCTTTCTGAGCTCGTTGGGCATTTCCTTATGATATTATGATTTGATTCCGTTTGGTTCTGGATTTCCTTATGATACTTATGACTCACTTCTGTTTTGCTGCTTATGATATATGGCATTTTGTTCAGTTGATCCTTGAGTACTTATTCGTTTGACATTTGATATTTTGTTCAGCAGGATCTTGTGGTTCCATTTCCCTATATTTATATATGCTCTATTTTTTGTTTTGTTTATATCTGTTCAGTGGGCATTTTAAGCACAACCGCATTTCTTTTCCTGCGGCAGGTTTTAGGTTGGAAGCTGGGTTTGAGTGAAGAGTGTGTTAGCATTTAATTTATTTGTAAAAGTGATGGTCATTTGTGATATTTTTAATAGGTGTGTCGTGTAGTTGGTTAAGTATAACAAGGCTTTGTGTTGGACTTTAAGTAGAAATGTCCAAGTAAATGTATAAGCCCAACTCCAACACAAAGCCCATCAAGCCCAAGTTAAGCCATCCTAGGGCGTCACCTACCATCTATAAATACACACTCTCACCCTCATTTTAAGTGTGCCTCATAGTGTTGTGTAGGTGAGAGTGTGTGTGAGCTTTTGGTGTGTGTTTATATTTCTTTCTTTTGAAGTTATATACATTCGACCATAGTTAACATCATACGATCCACATCTCTTTCATCTATACTACTTCTTCATCTTTGAGTGTCACAGTTTTATAGTAGCTTAGTTGTAGTGATAAGGTTAGGATTTCTAGTCATAACAGAGTGCATAGGAGCTCTCAGTGGACTACCCTGATGATAGACTCCCATTTGCTTCTGGATTAGATTTGGATTCATTTTCAGTTAGACTAGTTTGGAATTGTATTTGGCTTTGGGACTCATTATGTTTAGATGTTAGTATTTCAATATTACCTTAGAATACCTTTGTAACTATTATGTTTATAAGTCTTCCGCTTGCGTTTGTATGTTCTGATTGACACCATAATGTGGCATTTGACCCTTGTCGGGTTGGGATGTTACATGAACGAGAAGTGTCTTGTCGTCTTTGATCTAACATTTCTTGAATATAGCAAGGCACGCTATATTATCTACATGCAATAGTTGGTATCTCCTTTCCAGAATTTATGTATGGTTTGATGAAGTTACCGCGATTGTTTGCTCTATCGAACGCCATGAAATATTTACGCCACTTGTAAAAATATATCCAGTTTGAGATCGATCATGGTAAGTCAAACATATATCTTGCATCTGCAAAACTAACTAAACTTTTTTTGACGGGTTAGTAAAATATAAACCCACATTTCTTGTGCCTTGAAAATATTGAAATATTTGTTTTCCTGCGGTTCAATTTGACCAATTATTATTATTCTCGAGAATTTTAAGTTATGACACATGCTTCATGCATTCTATATTCCTTAAGGAATCTCAACCTAAACTGAGCTCTTGTATTATTATGTTAGACACATTCTTATTTCTCATACTGCCACACATAACAATAATCTTTTCATCAGTTATTTGTATCTTTACATTCATTGACCATTCATTTATACAACTGCACTTCTTGCAGATATCCAAGATCCTCACCTTATTTCATCATGCGCATTATTGCATTATTTCATCAGTAGTATTATCGACGCCGTTTCAGTTCTTTTCGATTCCACACTCTACTAGATATTATATTATATTATTATTGAGATCTCATAGTTCTTCACGTACCCGGGGTTTTTCAATCACATTCATGTCTAGTGTCTCTTTAGGAGACTATTATGGGGTCTTTATTACCTCGATTCGACCATCTTAATTTTCTTGCTCCATTTTATCACTTCAATCGAGGACTTTTATTTGGAATCGATTAGTCTATCACGCTACAGACGTGCCATCAATCATTGATTTTACTGTTAGGACACACATTGTATGTGGAGCACTAGCAGCGTATATATGATCTAGTCAATTTATTTAGGTCACTAAACTTGTCTGGCAATTACTAGATCTGAAATGTAAATTGTCCCTTGAACTTTAAGTTCATATTCATTAGTGTGAGGATCAACATTTATATCATAATTCATACAATATTCATCGCTGTTTATTCTCTCTCCCTGAATGAATTATCAATTTCAACATCTCATTTTGTGCGTTGTGGTCGATTTACTATAACATATGTCACACAATTACAAAATCTCACATGGGAAATATGGTTTGTGACCAAAAACCATGCATTTTAATGGGGAGGATTCATTATAGCTATTGTTGGCAAGATGCGAATTCATATTTATAATTTAAAATTACATGCCCCATAAACTAATAGTTTTGTTCTCACAATATTATTGGCTTTGCAATCAACTGAAGATATTTTATAAACGTCTTCAACAAAAGCAATTCACGTATGAACATAACATACAGTTCAACACTTATTCCAATAATCGCCCAATAATTTGAATATTCGCCACCATTCTCAATAATTTAATTTGGAAAGTCGTGCTCACATTTTATAAGTAGAGCCACTAATCACGCTAACTTTAAGTTCAGTATTTGATAATTATTTTGACGATGCATCGATTTTATAAATCAAAATAATCGATTTTATCGTGTTGATAATGTGTTGTGATTAGATATAAACTCTAACTCATAATAGGAGATAAGGACATCCACATATACAATTATCCATAACAGTAACAAAAAATATAGATGACATTCACTTTTTCAACACCATATTTTAAAATTTAAGGATTATATGAATTATATATTTTTTTTAATACAAATAACATGCAGATATTTGTTAGAAACCTTTCGCAGCGAAGCGCGGTCAATATTCACTCGTTTATATACAATTATCAACCAACTTTTACTATTCATAAAACACTTTAAAATGTCATTATAAATCTATTATATATTAAGAGACTAGGTTATTGACCCGTGAAATTCACGGGTTTAAATTGAGAACCGTGGAATAGTAGTTTTGAATCTGTTATGAAAAGAAATTACTTAGTTTATAGAAGAGATCAATTTTTGATAATATGTATTATGGATATTGTCTTCCTTAAATTGTTGGCATGCTACTTCTATTATGGATATTGTCGCATAGACCAACTACACTCCTATCTCCATGTTTAAAACCATCTCCATCAAATGTAGTTGTACGCTACCAATTTAGCAACTTCAGCTATGTCACTGTCAACTCTCATCTTCAAAGTATTTTCTACACTTTTTTTAGTTCTCTTTTTGGACCCTTCAATTTATAAAGAACTCATTATTTTATAACCTGGGACACAATTAATTTATAAAGAACTCATTATTTTTGGAATAGAAGTGTTTAAGGCCAACCCGAATCTACCCCCTTCAACTTACTTTACTAAAGAAAATTATCTAGAATTTTTTGACCCGTTTAAGATTCTTGTTTACCTGTTAGGTAGAAAACATAACTCGAGTTAACAAATTTACAAATAAATGGGTTGAAACTCACAAGAACATCTCTGTAATCATGTTTATTATAACTTTGAAAAAGAAAATACTGCACTTACAATCTTAGATTTGCACCCCAATTCTTGTATTGTAATAACAAACCAGTTTTGCGAAAATCTTCCTGTAGAACAAATGATACTATAAGTAATTATCAATGCATCTTGTCTGCAAGTACATTGACTAATATCTACTTCAAGTGGAAAGAAGCATAAATATAAAGGTGTCAAGATAGGCGGGTTATAGGTCATTTGTATGCTAATAGTAAGTGATTGGCCATAGAATTGAGACATCTTACTAACTTCTCAATTTTATAAACAAATTTTGACAACTTGATCATGAATGACCTGTGACACAACATATTCTATGACTTCATTCCCAAAAGACTAATTAGACTTGGCGCCAACATTTGATAGTATGGTTATGTTTGACCCGCTACCCATTTGAAATTATAAGAATACACATAAGTTCGACATAACAATACACCATCACAAACACAAGACACAAATTACTTTGTGAAAAGCAAACTATGTAATGGCCTTTTCATTCTGTCATATATGGATGTCTTATAAACCACCACCATACCCAGTTTGTAGTTAGAAATGCGTTTAGATAAACCGTTACAAATGCTACTATGGTCAATTTGCATCTTCCATATTAATCCCTAACTACATTGCATAGTTACAATGTTTTGTTTTTTTATAATACACTTTAATATTAACGACATTTTTAATGCGTTTTGACTAATTGACCAACTTCCTGCAAAACCAGATTTTTTTGTTAAATCGGAAAATATTACACACAAAAAAATCATACTCCACTAAACCGGACCCATTTCTTCACAATCCAATGAGGTAATGACACATAAGTTAGACACAAAATTAATCATGTCTTTTAGGTCTTCCAATCTTTTTCCAATATTTGTCCAACCTTCAAAAAAGCAAGTAACCATGTAGTTTGCTCATTTGTTCGCTTATTCTTTTAGAAGCTGTTTGGGTAAGCTTATTCTTGAATGTTTATGTGTTTTCAAAACTCTCCAATTCAAATGGATTATGCTTATGAACTTGTTTCCTACCCAAAACCGATATAAGCCTATTTAAATAAGCTTAACCAAAAACCTTCCAAGTGTTTAATAGCTCTTTCAAGATACAATTATCTATTAAGCACTGAAAATATAAACTAACCCAAACACACCTTTATTAGTTCTAAACTGCAACAAATATTTGCAAGGAAAAAAGAATAAACTAATGATGATAGCACAATGTCTAATAACCAGATCCATAAAGGTAAAATAAAGGGTCCAAGGTAGACAACTAATAAGAAAATAAATTTTACATCATGAAATTATCCCTTTCTTGATTTTGGATTATCCAATTTACTGGAGTTCTCAAATGATTCATAACGATGCTCAACCTGAATGTCAATAACCTTACGTCAATGTCAGATCATATCAAGGGATAAAGTTACTAAAGAGAACAATAGATCATACCATCATAGGAAAAAATTGAAACAATGATGTCACGATTAATAAAGATACCATTGTGAACATATTTACCTAGTCGCTTGTTGAGACTGTCTACGTCTTCACACTGGTAGGAGTATCAAAACATCGAGGAGCATCATCATCAAGGATCGTCTATGCCTTCCTTGCTAAAACACCCCAAAATCCTCGTGGTTCATCTGTACTACCAATCGACGTATAATCATAGGTAGCAGAACCCTGCATTAGTAAGTATCCATCTTATCAGCAAAGACAAAAAAAATCTCCTCTCTATCTATCTAATCCAGTATCTAGCCTCTATAAAGTGAGATGGAAAACTTCCATCCCAATCTTGTGTCAAAAATATAACCCAGAACATTTATCTGTTATAAAAAACAAAACTTTTGTATAACAACATAAATAAAAACAGAATAAATTAAACAAAAGTGACCAACAATGGTGCAAACTGAGACCTTACAAGTACAATTCTCTCTTATCAAAAAATTTTGTGATACATCAAGGCTATTTCCCATTCCTCCTGGACTTCTTAGCATCAGAAGTAAGCTGTTGGGATTTCATTTTTATGGACTTGATTAACATTGAAGTCTCATGATCTTTCTTTGAATTAGTTTTTTTCGGTTCTGCAGCCTGAGCTTCTACAGGTGAATCATTAGGTTGCCCCCCTTTTTCGGCCACATCATCTTTGTTATGCTTGTGTGCCACCTGTCGCACATCAACCGCGCTCCTATAGCACAAAAACGCACACAGAGAAACATCATATGAGGCAGGTCAAGAAAGTCAAATGAAAAATAGGTTTTAAAATACGTCCACGGTCATAGTTGCACAAGTGTAACAAAGTATGATTCCACACGCTATGCTATTTTCACATTCTCCACATTGTTGGTCCCATCCCATTATAAACTTTGTAAAGTAAACTTATAATCCTGAAAGCTCTTCCTACCACATATATGGGACCAACAAACTAAACATGTCAGATGATCACAAATATAAGCTAATTAAAGGTGGCATTTCTGACCTATTTATTAATCCTCGATTCGGCCAACAATTAATGTCGACATAAATCATAACTCGACGAAAGTGTACTTCTAATGCATAAATACTCATAAACCAATTTATTTAAATTTCAGGTCGTTAGTTGAGCACCAATCATTTTTAAGTCTTGCAATCCGACAAAGGAACTTTCACTTAGTACTACATAAAATAAAGGACAAAAGAATGTACCTTTTAAATTGAGGATCTGTTGGGTTCAACGCATATTCAGGTCTGCTATAGAGAGATGTAAACCGGGGATCCTCATAGTCAACAGTTGGTATCTTCTCTTCATCAATATCATCTTGTTTTCCCTTCTTCCCTTTAGCCTTTTTACGTTTCATATTATATCCTTTTACATTAGCATCTCCACCATCATCATTAGCAAGTAGTAATTCAAGTTCTGCTCTACTTGCTTCAGCTTCTTCTTTTGATAATCTCGTTTCACCTTTTTGAGCTTTTTTATCACGAGACGCCTTTTTCTTTTGAGTCGTATCTCCAACAAAGAAGTCACCAGCTTCTTCAATCGTATCACCATCAGAATTAGCACTCTCGTCATCTGAAGAATCTTTAGATTTATTTTTCCTAGCTTTCTTTTTCTCTTTCTTCTTACGAAGGTATGCATCCCAAACTGTTTCTGAATTTTTGTCTTTCTTCTTCTCTAGAATTTTATTGCTTAGATCCTCTAAACCAGTATTAAATGTTACCTCCATGTCCATTCCTTCATCGTCTTCATTGTCATCTGAACCATCTCCAGACTGGAGTAGAGCTCGGTATTTATCAGTTTTTTGTCATTTCCCAGGCTTATTGCCATCACTGTCATCTTCATCACTTTCACTATCACTTGAAGCTATGAAATCCTTTAATTCATTTTCATACTTGACATACTCAGATTCCTTCAAAGAAATGAAAACGATATCAGAAAAGAGGGAGAGTTTTAGCTCATTTTAAAACGATCGAGTTTGGGTGACCCGAAAACTTTTTGTCCAAAGTATATAACTTATCTATTCATATTAGAGTCACATATACTCAAAAAAGTTACATGAGTTCAATATAAATCTACGTTTTAAATATGATTCAAAAGTTCTATATGATTTAAGCCACTTATGTACCTTTCACTGTTCAATCCGCTGTACACATTTCCTTTTAATCTCTGTTGTATTGGTTTTACACATTTGATGCATCACATCTCAAACAATAACCATATCGACCCATTCATAAGCAAATAAGTTAAAGCTGTCACCTCTCATTAATTCCAGAAAAGTTCCTCGGCCTCTAAACAAAAATTGTTACCATGTTTTAATTGGCTAGCAGAGGAACATCCATAACTTAATAATTACATTTACAACAATGATTTACACGGAATAAAACAACTTTTTGTCTTCACGATTCCCATAACAGATAAAGAGATAGAACACCTTTACGTACCTCATCTGCATTAATCTTGTCTAGCTTCTTCGAACGTTGGGGCTCATTCTCATCCCAAGTAAGATCAATCTTACTTTGTTGCAATGCTCGAGTCTGAAAATCTATACCTTCAAACTCAATAATCACAGCTTTTGTAAAGATAATCAGCTGTGGCAACTGAATCACATACCACCACTGCAAAATAGTACCTGATACGGTAAAACAGCCACCAGAAATAGATTAAGAAACTAAGATTTAAAAAGCACTAACCAGGTTGTAAAACCTTTTGAAAAAAAGATTCAGTTTACCTTAATCTACTTAGCTCATAAGCCCGCAACTTCTCATTGTCAATTTCATCGTCATCATCGCTTTCATCACTATCATCTTTGGTGTTTTTTCCATTTTCATCATCAAATAAACCAACTGGACCCTTCACTGCCTCCTCTTCCATACGCTTGAGTCCAAACTCGGATGGATATACAGACACTGACAAAATCTGGCCTGTTTTTGGCAGAAATGAGTTTAAGACAACCATATCGTTACCATTTCTTTAAATACGAAACCAACTGATCATATTACCTCTGTGCACAGTAACTTCATCAGCTTTTTTCTTTGTAGATCGGTCATCAATATTTGCTGACAGATCTGAGCTTTGAAGCCGCTGCACAAGTGCACATACACTGAAACCAAACAACATTAAATATATTTGATCACGAAAGCGTCATATATTGTGTATGAAAAAGCTACCTAATGTTGAATGCCAAGAAACTTCAATAATATCAACACTTTCAACTCACGTATCAGTCGGAGTCGTATCTGCCATTGAAAAAAATAAAAAACAAAAGATTCCGTGTTAAGGCTTTAATGTCATTGACTATTCATCAAACATTCAAACAGGAGTTGAGCAACTTACTGTCATCCTGAACTGTCTAAGAAATGGAGAATATAATCCGTACTAAAAAGGAGCATCAAGTGCAACAGATTCAATCATGGGTACAAACATGAGCCTTCAAACCAACACGCTCACCATACCTGAAAAAAGCTTCAAACGTTAATGCCTCACTTATTAGATTAAACACTTGCAAAAAAATTAAATTGGTCATTATAGTTTACCACACATTTTATCAAAAAAATATTACAGGCCTAACAAATAAATTAATTTTTTCGTGTGTTCACAACAGTCACATAATCGATTGCAAAACTCCCTTGATCATATCAAAATAAATAAGTAAAAGTTACAGGCTAATTCAAACACCCCCATTTCAAACTTTGTCAATTTAGTATATAACTCCTACCAGATATTTAACAATTAATTTTGCATACATAAATCAAAATGGAACAACATACATCTAATCATGAATTTGGCCATTTTATCACATTTGTTAAACATATATGATTTGTTCTTATAAAATTGTTTAAAAAAAGATAAAGATACTTACTTTTTTGAATTGAGAAAACTACATCCTTTCTGTCAATAGAATCCGGAAGAATCGTTGATCCAAGTGCTGCGTTTTTCTGATGATGATTCTGGGCTATGGTTCGTGATGATTCTGAGTTAGGGTTTGTAATTTATATTTGGTTGGGGTTTCCTGAATCATAGGTGGTGCGAGGTGTTTGAATCATAGCATCCTGAATCATGTTTTCGATTTTACCAATAGCTGATTTCCGGATGAAGATAGGTGGCTATGTCTGATGAATGGTGGTTTAGGGTTCATCGTTTAGAAGATCCGATTACTTGAATTGTTTGATGAATATGGTCCGAAAATATTGCTTCTTCCTTTCAAAGCTTTGACATTTTCAATTTTTAGTTTATATGGACCGACAATTTAGAGGCTTCACTCTAAAGCTTTTGACTAAAATATATAGTTTCCTTAATTATTGGTATAATTAAAATTATTACATGAAATGACAAATGTAGACATCTTAGAATTTGAGTATTGCTTTTTTAGAGGGGTATTTAACGTCTTTTTCAACTGTTGTATATTAGAATATATAGATAGATATAGATATAGATATACATATAGATATAGATATAGATATAGATAGATTTCTATAAAGTGGAAAAAGTATTTTGAGCAATTGAAATTGGACCAATGGAGTGTACCAATAACGGGTTGTTTTCTAATAGTTTTGAGCCAAAGTGTTTTGTATTGGATTTTGATCTATCTCTACGAACTATTTGCTTCCTGTTCGAAAGCAGTTCACGATATCATCAGTTTCCTATGAAACGCAATTAACGATTAGGTCTACAACGGTAGCTGTGTAGGATAATGTGATCGCCGCAATTTGATGTAAGCCGTAATGTTTGGTTAGCCTGTTAGAATTTAGGATCATATTCAAGGGTGTGTATGGTTATTGTTAATGCTTTTAGATAAAAAGATGTTTGATTTGTGTGTATATTGACCTTACTATATATCCATAGAGATTAGATGCATTAGTTATCACAACTAGAGCTTGCCATACTTCACCTTTTACATAATTTCCAGACTATTGAGAATTAGCCCAAGATTTTAGTATTTTATTAAGCAAATGCAAGTTCAGTTCCAAAATAAGCATACTTTAAAGATTAAAGATAACTCTAAATGTATACAATAAAATATATAAGGTGTAGGACTCATGGAGCATATCCACCCGGAAAGCAATAAAAAATCTACTTCCGAGGTATGTATTTGTTTTCTGCTTCTAAATCTCGGTTACTTCTCCATTATATGTTCTCTTTTATTTAAATTAATGGAAAGACAGCACCAACCCCTTTTGAAGGATTAGAAAAGATTGGAAGGTGAAGATTTTGCATTTTAATTTATTTAATAATTATACATGATAAATCCACCATAATTCATACTTGAATCATCATGACCTTGTTGATTATGCTCAGATGCGTTTGGATATTATTTAAGCAGTTAATAAAATCGTGGAAGAAGCTAACAAACGTATTTAGCATACTGGAAGTATAAGATGGTCAATGTCTTCTATATCTTTTATTTTTAAGTTCTAAAACAAAAATATTCGTTATGTTTATTGACAGAATATGTGAGTATTCATTTTTGTGTCTATTGACAGAGATTTAAGTAAATTTTATCTTAATAACAAAACCCCTTGGATGGGCAATTTCATATCACGATTATGCGACGTTAAGAAATACATAAGACAACAGCTAGTTTAGTCTTTTTGGTCAGGTAAATGTGGTTTGAAAAGGTAATATTTATTTTTAGTACAAGTATATATTGTATTTAAATATATATGAAATTCAATTAAAGTTTTGAGAAGTAATTAAGATTTTTTTTCCCCCCCTGTTTTCAGGTAAATAGATTAAGGTTAATGGGTTGGTAATGGGTCAAAATGATTTGGCCTTGAAATGGGCCAATTCTGGTATGGGTTGAAACAGGAGAACACCTGCATATTATTATTAGAAAAGTAATAAGGAAACCCTCCAAATGTTGTAAAAAGGAAACAAGTAATCTAGAGCTTGGTTGCATATTATACAGTGATCAAAGGTAGTGACATTTATATTTTCAGGGGTCACTGACACCGCTTGTTATGATCGTTGGTTGCACAAAAAACAGATACTTTTCAGAAACTTTCAAGTTCGTGAGACCAGAACAGCATGCAGGACACAAACTTTTTTACACTAGTGAACGCCATAATAGCTTATGGAAACCTGGTTCGTGGGTTTGATCAAAAATCTTTGGTAGATGATGATTTTCGTGTAAAGAATGCGTTAGTTACACTGTATGGTAGATTTTGGGATATTGACTTTGCAATGTTGGTGTTTGACTTGTGTTGTATAGCAACCTTAAACTTCATTCATGGAATTTCAAAAAATCTGATATTTTACAGAACAAAGAAGCTAAAACCGCGTTACATTTATTCCAAAGTCTAGAATTCTGAGACCACAAATTCAACATGTTTACTTAGTCCAGTGTATACCACGAGTTAGAAGGGATATGAGAGTGATTCTTGGAAGTGATATGATGGGAAAACCGTTTGATAATAAGTGGGTTCAAACTGGTTTTCTTCATCTATAAATAGGGATGCTAAACTCTATTATAAACATATAAAAAAAAAATCACTATCTCTTTAATCTTTGTTACTCCATATACTCTTGAATATTTTCTTACTCTACAAACCAATTGTGCATTACGGGATATTGTTTCGCTTACAATAAACCGTTACGAGACTGCATCAATCCTGGGGTGTACGGTACGTAGGCTCGAAGCGATCAAACGGGCTCCGTAGAAACCTTAAAAGGACAAAGAAGTTCTTCTTGTGCAGTTTCTGTTTGCTGTCCTTTTTTGGGTTTTATTTGCTGTTCTTATAAGCTATCAAACGGGTCATTTTCGGGCTGTTTTGGTATTGTGCATTGGTACTCTGTTAGAGGTTGCTGGTGTTGGTTCTAAGGATACAACACGTGTTCCCCTTTTTCACTGTTGTAATATTTGTAGAGAAGGTTGATGCTGTATGTGACATTTGTTGATAAGAACCGAGGGTTTGCTACCATGTCGTGGGAGGAGCTCATCGAGAAAGATACTTTTTCAAAGTCAAACTTGTTTTTTATATTAAATTTTTTTGAAACATGTAACCAAAATACAAAAATCATATGGTAATGACACTATTAGGATACTAAGAAAACAGTTATATCCGCTTATCAATTCACTATAGTTTAGTGGTTCCAATTCTTATGTTTGTTTGACAAATTGTCTTGTGTTAAAAATATTTGATGTTTTTTTAGCAAACATGAATTGATTTTAGAAGTAGAAACTTCTATCTGTTGTTGCAACTATATACTTGTATGCTTCTAGTTAATTATTGTTTTTGAAAATTAACATCCAAACACCCATCAAATAATAAACATTCATTCTCATATTTGACAACCTTTAATCAATCACAATCCAGATTACCCATATAAAATATCGTTACTAGCTAGGAAGAAGGAATAAAAAATATATTCAAATATGATGAAAAAAGCTTCTCTCAATTCCAATGCAGTCTCTACCATCGTTCTTGTAGATACTCGACCGTCCTAGTTCGATCCATATAGCACCAGTCCTTCAGAAGCTACTTTTTAAGAAGACAAAGTAATTTCATCAAAGTACCCACTGAGAGTGCGTTGTTTTATATCAAATTGATTCTTCATATCAACTACCATCTTATTAACGACGGTCTTGGATTTTGCAGACAATCTAGAAAAACGTGCTTGCATCTCAACCCTTTGTGATGCAATTACCTTGGTGAGTAGTAATTTTATATTTTGCAGTGTGTAGAATATCTCTTCAGTATAAATCCCTAACGAAATCTTCATTTTGAAATCTCTAAGATTGCTATCAGCAAGTGTCTTCTTCCACTCCACATTAGCCCTTTTAGTCTCGGTATAAGCTTCCTTTTCCTCTAGAATCTTCCATAAATCTGCCATAAGGCGGTGTGCCGCTTTGGTGATTTTTATAGCTCTAGCCTCCTCATATGAGACCATTGTAAAGGTCGCATTTGAAGAACTGCCAAGCAAATAATTTGTAACTTCATCAGACAATTTTATTTCCATTGCTTCTCGCTCCTCATCCGTTGCTTCTTGCTCCTCATCCAGTTGAGTTTGAAAAATCTCTAAACTGCTCTTTAATAGACAAGTCCCTAAACGCCGCCAAGTCTTTAAACCCTGTAACGGATAAATCTTTAAACTCTTTAAGCTAGGAAACGGGGAAGGTTGATGTGAGACAACTTCTTCCGAGGTAGAAAGAAGCTCGGCAATTTCCAAGCTAAGTGCAAGAGATTTGACACTGTGGAGATGTAGAAACAGATCACGGATTCTATGAACATTTGTCTTTTGTGGAGAAGATATACAGAGATCCACCTTCTCCACGGAACGAAATCCATCCAAGGATAACTTAGGAAAATAAAAACCTTTAATACGTAAGTAGGTAAGGTCACGTGCAGAAATAGTAAGCTCCAATTTATCTAGAGTGTACCTATACTCCTGAGGAGGTGCCTCAACAAATATAAAATTCTTCAGTTCAGGTGTGTCCACAACTACAGATCCCACCCACCATTCTACTTTTTTAAGCGTGAGACTAAGAAGTCGGGAATTAATTATAGTAAAACCATCAGAGGAACATGGAGTAAAACCATCTGAGTCTCCACATTTAAACACACGACATCGCTCTAAGGTAAGATTCTTCAAGTTGTGAAACATGGCTAAAATAGAACTGGAGTTATTTAATGATACATCGTGGAGATGTAATGTAGTTAAAGCTGGGAGATCCCAAGGGTAATGGATAAAGGTGCCAATCATTGTCAGTTGTTGGATATTGTGAGAGAATGCATACTTGCGGCCAGAGAGAACATTGTTAATAAATTCATGATAGAGTGATGAGGATCGATATAATTCGTGACTTGCAATATTGAGACTGGGCATTGAAGTCCAAATAAACCTCCATCTAGATGACAAAACACTTGATCTAACACAATATACGATGTCTACATACGAGAGGATTTTATATATAAGCTTATCTGGCAAGCTGCTTAGTCTGTCAACTTCTACATCCATTCTCTTCCCACTATTGACCTAGCTAGAGTACTCGAAAGTGATTTCGACTATTATAAAATCTTCAGCGTGATTATATTCGTCACCTATCGAGACGTGGGGTTTTTGGGATTGCGAATGTGAATCAAAAGAAAACAATATATATATAGAAAAACTTTTGGGTAGAGATTTGGAATCATGTCATGCACCTCATGAAAACCGACACAAAAATAAGGTAACGTTTGAATATTTTTGGCCCAAATAATACGCATTCAGGCCCAACAAAATTTGGATTCTAGTAACAGCTTTCTTACGTGATAAGAGCCAAGTTTGAATTGGACAAAAGGGGAGTTTGTTTTTTAAAAAGGATTTGTTTTAAAAGATTCTTTGCAAATATGGGTTGGTTTCAATTCTATTCGTATAGATAGGTCTTTCAATACAAAGAAAACAAAAATGTGTCCACAAGATAAATTGGCTTTGTTTACAGCTATGTTTGGCGCGGAGCTTTTTTGGGTGATGAGCGGTGAGCAATAAGCTTTTTGATTTTTATTGTTCGTTTGGCAAAGGAGCAGTGAGCTTTGCGATTATTTAGGAATGCTCGTTTTTCCAATGCTTCTTTAAGAAGCTGTGAGCTGTGGGCTGTGAGATGTGGCTACTGCTCACGGCTACTGCTCACCGCTCACCGCTCACTGCTCACTGCTCACTGCTACTGCTCACTGCTACTTTTACCAAACACACTATATGTCACGATAATTTTTAAAAGTAGCATCACTATAAATAAATAGTCAAATCTACACATTTTTTTCTCCACACTTTTAAAAAGTTTGTAAGATTTCATTAGTTTATCAACACTTAATAATATGTAAAAATTGATTAAATTTTTTAGAGTGAAAAAATTTGTAAACAACAAGTTTTTATCAGAAATAAGTTCACACTTTTAAGTGTGATCACACGTATATGAATGTAGTCATTAGTAACAATTAAACTCTCCACACTTTTTGCAAGTATAGAAAAAGTAGGTGTTAGAATTAATTTCCACACTGGCGGCGGGGCTTGCTTGGAGTGTGGAGAAATTTTAGATTTCTACACATTTTTAAGTGTGAAATTATCGTTTTGTTTATACAATTATAAGTGTGAAAAATATACTGTTTTACAATTTTTTTCACACTTATTAATGTAACCAATTTTTACATATTATTAAGTGTTAATAAACTTATAAAATTTTACACATCTTATATATGTGTGAAAATAAAATTATGTAAATTGTACAATTTTTTTGTAGTGAGTGGATGATTTTTATTGATAACTATGTACCGGATCATTAGCAAAGTGAGAAATATTAAAAAGTCTGAAAAGTTATTATATATGTCCATTTTTTTATCTAGATCTTCACCTCTTTTTTCTCTCCTTTGTTTTCTCCAACACCAAATCAATATCACACACTAAAAACAACACCAAACAGATCCACCGCCATCAACGACACCATCACCTTTGAATATCTTAGGAACTGCCGTTACAACACCAACCACCCTCACCACAACTTTATTGTAAAACTGCGAAATAAAAAACTAAACGTAATGTATAAAGTTTGATAAATCAAAAGTATTAAAATACAAAAAATACATAGCAGAATACCATAAAATCTGTCTTTATTCTGTTGATAAAATTAGTAAAACTACCAGAAAAAATGCGGAACAGAAACCATAAAGTCAAAATAGTCCAAAACAAAATATACATAACGAAATACATTAAAAACTGTGTTGTCCTATAAATAAAGCTGATAATAGAAAACTAGGACGGGTAGGTGGCGGTATCCAAACCCCATTACCATAACCAAATGAGTTCATCTATTAGGTTGGTGTGATATAATGTAATAGAAATTTGAGAGAAAGTGGTGGGGTGGTGTGATAGTTTATAGATCTAAAAGTTGCGGTCCTGTTTATTTAAGAATAAAATGAAGTTTTATTTGTTGGTTTTTGGGTGAGATGAAGTTGATATTCTTTTTGGTTGAACATGACAATGTTCATCAGTGGTGATGCTTATTTCTTTCAAATTTGTTGTTCTTTCCACATACACGTGTGTTTCGGACAATGTAATTAGTTGTTGATCAATAAATAAGTTATTTGTCGATCAAAATAGTTGTTCATCATAAATGGTGTTCGTCAATAAATAGTTGTTTATCAATAAAAATAGTTGCTCATTCCATCATAGACGTTCATCAATAAAAAAGAGTTGTTCATCAATAAAAATAAGTTGTTTATCACGTTATTTATCAGTTTTATTTAATTTTGTTCATCAGTTACATCACAATGTTCATCAATAAAAAACTTTGTTCATCGTATACTTTATTCATCAATAAAAAGTATTGATTATCAATAAAAATAGTTGTGCATTTCTTCATCAATAAAAATTATTGTGTATTTGTTCATAAATAGAAATTGTTGTTCATTTGTATTGTGTATTTGTTCATAAATAGAAATTGTTGTTCATTTGTGTTTAGATTGTTGGTTCTATTAAGTCACCTTTATTGGTCAAACTTATCAGAGCTTGCTTTGTGGATGGCATTTTAACCATGAATACAAGTTAACTTTTTTATCTAGTACTGTACAAATTTTGGCTCATAAAAAGTTTAAGGTTCGTCTTTGTGAATATTATGACACACGATGATAATACTTGTATTTTGAACACTTTAAAAGATGTTCGGGTTGTGACGTTGTCGTATAACTTGGCCCAATACAAAAATGGCCCAACAGGTAGCAACATTGTTGATTGCACCAAGTCCAAGCTCGCAATATGCAATTCGTAGAGAAAAACTGGTACCAAAATATTGCCAATTTGGTCTTACCTTTTCTTTTTTTTCTTCGACCATGGTTTCCGACCTTTTGATTTTATTTTCTACAAAATGTTAGAATTAAAGACGACGAACTCTAAGGATGTTCACAAATCGGGTTATACTTACAAGAATCAAAACCAGGATCGAACTGAATCGAATAAAATCGAATTGAATTTGTACCCGAACCGAACTGAATTAATATTCGGTTTCGGTTTGGATATGGTTTTGGCAAAATGAAAACCGAACCGAAAAAAATTATGAAACTAGACCAGTCGCCCCACGGCACTTCACTCTCTACCCAACTTTTTTTCAAAAGTTGAAGGGGCGACTTGGCAACTTGTACAATTTCAACCATAAATCGACAAGTGTCCAAGTACTCAAAATTGAAATGACTAACATACCCTTTGTACTAAATCTTATTACAAAAAACCCATTTGTACTAACACCACCATCCCCTTCACTTCTTCATCTCACACCCATAAAGAATAATACATCTCCTCAATTTCTCCCTCTATCAAACCCAGCCACGACCACTGTCGGCCGTCACTACCACCATAGCCGCCACCTGATGCCATCACTACAACCTCCACCATCACCACAGTTAAACTCACACACACTAACCTTTATCACTACAAGAATCCTCACTACAAACTCTCAAAACCACTAAACCTATACCAGATCCTAGATCAAGATAATCTAAACAGACTACAAACTTTTAGAGAAAGAAACAGACTATGTGTAAACGAAGAGAGAGAAACAGATTTGTGATATGATCTTGAGATCTGGGGATGAAGAGTATATATACTCTATATTTCCACTTCAGACCCTGTAGAATAAGAAACCTGCTAAACACAGACTAAACACCAAACTGTGAGAAAAATGTACAGAAATAGCCCTTGTACTTAAACCATGATAATGCACTATGAAATATATCAACTTCCAACACCCCCTTTCAGGCTCATGGTTTAAACATATCCACAAGACCAATTTTCTCACAAACCATTTGTGTTGAGCCATACTCAACCCTTTTGTAAAACCATCTACAACGTTATAAGCAGAACCAACCTTAACAGTTTAGATAACACCATATGTAACTTTCTCTCTTACCAAATGTAAGTCTATTTCAAAATGCTTGGTTTTTTCATGAAAAACTGGATTAGCAGCAATCTGAATTGCAGAAGTACTATCATAAAACTGATTTACAGGAAGCAAGCCCTCAATATCTAGATCTTTTAAAATTTTATTAATCCAAATAATCTCACAAGTCGCAGATGTAAAACACATGTACTTAGCCTCAGCTGAAGATCTAGATATAGTTATTTGCTTCTTACTTTTCCAAGACATGCACAAGATTATTACAAAGATAGACACAAAAACCAAAAACAAATTTTCTATACACAAGACACTTAGCCCAGTCTGCATCTGAAAAAGCATGCATACTGAATTTGTCACATTTATTAAACTGAATACCATATATGGACCTTGTTTTAAGTACTTTAACACTCTCAAACCTGCGGTAAAATGAGATTGCAAAGGTGCATGCATATGTTGACTCAAACAATGAACAACATAAGCAATATCAGGTCTAGTAATAGACAAGTAATTCAATTTACCAATAATAGACAAGTAAAATGAGATTGCAAAGGTGCATGCATATGTTGACTCAAACAATGAACAACATAAGCAATATCAGGTCTAGTAATAGACAAGTAATTCCATTTACCAACAAGTTTCTGATATTCCGTCAAATTAGTAATAAACTTGTTATTTTCAAATTCAATATAACTCAATACTGCATTCTGCTGCAAAGGAGTTGCAGCAGGTTTGTAGGCTAATAAACCATATTCACAAAAAAGCTCTAAGCAATACCACCATTTTCATTTTCTAAGACTTCTATTCTTATAAAGTATTTAAGAGTACCAATATCTTTTATCATGAACTTAGAGTTTAAAAACTGTTTGAACTTTTCAATTTCAAGAAGATTATTCCCACCGACAACAATGTCATCAACATATACCAATAAAGCCATAAACACTCCTTCATCATTTTTAACATACAAGGAATTATCATTCTTACTCTGTTCAAATCCATGTTCAATCAAAACAGTAGTTAACTTTTTATTTCATTGCTTAGGAGCCTGTTTTAAACCATATAAGGACTTAACCAACTTGCATACTCTTGTTTCACTTTTATCATAATAACCGGGAGGTAACTCCATATACACCTCTTCATGTAAATCATCATATAACAAAGCATTATTAACATCAAGTTGAAATAATGGCCAATTATTAGACACAACTAAAGCAATTAAGCACCTAACAGTCACCATTTTTACAATAGGACTAAATGTTTCTTCAAAATTAATCCCATCTTTTTGGCTAAAACCCTTAGCCGCAATCCTAGCTTTATATCTATCAAATCTCCTGAGGACTTGTACTTAATTTTCCAGATCCACTTAGACCCTATAGCTTTTCTACCAGAAGGCAATTCTGTAAGCTTATAAGTATTATTTATGTGTAAAGCTTCCATTTAAGAATTCATGGCCTAAACCCAGTTAGGGTCTCGACAAGCCTCTAGATAAGACTTCCGCTTGCGTTTGTATGTTCTGATTGACACCATAATGTGGCATTTGACCCTTGTCGGGTTGGGATGTTACATGAACGAGAAGTGTCTTGTCGTCTTTGATGTAACATTTCTTGAATATAGCAAGGCACGCTATATTATCTACATGCAATAGTTGGTATCTCCTTTCCAGAATTTATGTATGGTTTGATGAAGTCACCGCGATTGTTTGCTCTATCGAACGCCATGAAATATTTACGCCACTTGTAAAAATATATCCAGTTTGAGATCGATCATGGTAAGTCAAACATATATCTTGCATCTGCAAAACTAACTAAACTTTTTTTGACGGGTTAGTAAAATATAAACCCACATTTCTTGTGCCTTGAAAATATTGAAATATTTGTTTTCCTGCGGTTCAATTTGACCAATTATTATTATTCTCGAGAATTTTAAGTCATGACACATGCTTCATGCATTCTATATTCCTTAAGGAATCTCAACATAAACTGAGCTCTTGTATTATTATGTTAGACACATTCTTATTTCTCATACTGCCAGACATAACAATAATCTTTTCATCAGTTATTCGTATCTTTACATTCATTGACCATTCATTTATACAACTGCACTTCTTGCAGATATCCAAGATCCTCACCTTATTTCATCATGCGCATTATTGCATTATTTCATCAGTAGTATTATCGACGCCGTTTCAGTTCTTTTCGATTCCACACTCTACTAGATATTATATTATATTATTATTGAGATCTCATAGTTCTTCACGTACCCGGGGTTTTTCAATCACATTCATGTCTAGTGTCTCTTTAGGAGACTATTATGGGGTCTTTATTACCTCGATTCGACCATCTTAATTTTCTTGCTCCATTTTATCACTTCAATCGAGGACTTTTATTTGGAATCGATTAGTCTATCACGCTAAAGACGTGCCATCAATCATTGATTTTACTGCTAGGACACACATTGTATGTGGAGCACTAGCAGCGTATATATGATCTATTCAATTTATTTAGGTCACTAAACTTGTCTGGCAATTACTAGATCTGAAATGTAAATTGTCCCTTGAACTTTAAGTTCATATTCATTAGTGTGAGGATCAACATTTATATCATAATTCATACAATATTCATCGCTGTTTATTCTCTCTCCCTGAATGAATTATCAATTTCAACATCTCATTTTGTGCGTTGTGGTTGATTTACTATAACATATGTCACACAATTACAAAATCTCACATGGGAAATATGGTTTGTGACCAAAAACCATGCATTTTAATGGGGAGGATTCATTATAGATTGCTGGCAATATGCGAATTCATATTTATAATTTAAAATTACATGCCCCATAAACTAATAGTTTTGTTCTCACAATATTATTGGCTTTGCAATCAACTGAAGATATTTTATAAACGTCTTCAACAAAAGCAATTCACGTATGAACATAACATACAGTTCAACCCTTATTCCAATAATCGCCCAATAATTTGAATATTCACCACCATTCTCAATAATTTAATTTGGAAAGTCGTGCTCGCATTTTATAAGTAGAGCCACTAATCACGCTAAATTTAAGTTCATTATTTGATAATTATTTTGACGATGCATCGATTTTATAAATCAAAATGATCGATTTTATCGTGTTGATAATGTGTTGTGATTAGATATAAACTCTAACTCATAATAGGAGATAAGGACATCCACATATACAATTATCCATAACAGTAACAAAAAATATAGATGACATTCACTTTTTCAACACCATATTTTAAAATTTAAGGATTATATGAATTATATTTTTTTTTAATACAAATAACATGCCAATATTTGTTAGAAACCGGTTTTCGCAGCGAAGCGCGGTCAATATTCACTCGTTTATATACAATTATCAACCAACTTTTACTATTCATAAAACACTTTAAAATGTCATTATAAATCTCTTATATATTAAGAGATTTCTATAAAGTGGAAAAGGTATTTTGAGCAATTGAAATTGGACAATTGGAGTGTACCAATAACGGGTTGTTTTCTAATAGTTTTGAGCCAAAGTGTTTTGTATTGGATTTTGATCTATCTCTACGAACTATTTGCTTCCTGTTCGAAAGCAGTTCACGATATCATCAGTTTCCTATGAAACGCAATTAACGATTAGGTCTACAACGGTAGCTGTGTAGGATTTGATCGATTCAATAATGTGATCGCCGCAATTTGATGTCAGCCGTAATGTTTGGTTAGCCTGTTAGAATTTAGGATAATATTGAAGGGTGTGTATGGTTATTGTTAATGCTTTTAGATAAAAGATGTTTGATTTGTGTGTATATTGACCTTACTATATATCCATAGAGATTAGATGCATTAGTTATCACAACTAGAGCTTGCCATACTTCACCTTTTACATAATTTCCAGACTATTGAGAATTAGCCCAAGATTTTAGTATTTTATTAAGCATAACTCTAAATGTATACAATAAAATATATAAGGTGTAGGACTCATGGAGCATATCCACCCGGAAAGCAATAAAAAATCTACTTCCGAGGTATGTATTTGTTTTCTGCTTTTAAATCTCGGTTATTTCTCCATTATATGTTCTCTTTTATTTAAATTAATGGAAAGATAGCACCAACCCCTTTTGAAGGATTAGAAAAGATTGGAAGGTGAAGATTTTGCATTTTAATTTATTTAATAATTATACATGATAAATCCACCATAATTCATACTTGAATCATCATGACATTGTTGATTATGCTCAGATGCGTTTGGATATTATTTAAGCAGTTAATAAAATCGTGGAAGAAGCTAACAAACGTATTTAGCATAGTGGAAGTATAAGATGGTCAAAGTCTTCTATATCTTTTATTTTTAAGTTCTAAAAGAAAAATATTCGTTATGTTTATTGACAGGATATGTGAGTATTCATTTTTGTGTTTATTGACAGAGATTTAAGTAAATTTTATCTTAATAACAAAACCCTTTGGATGGGCAATCTCATATCACGATTATGCGACGTTAAGAAATACATAAGACAACAGTTTAGTCTTTTTGGTCAGGTAAATGTGGTTTGAAAAGGTAATATTTATTTTTAGTACAAGTATATATTGTATTTAAATATATATGAAATTCAATTAAAGTTTTGAGAAGTAATTAAGATTTTTTTTTTTTTTTTTTTTTCCCTGTTTTCAGGTAAATAGATTAAGGTTAATGGGTTGGTAATGGGTCAAAATGAGTTGGCCTTGAAATGGGCCAATTCTGGTATGGGTTGAAACAGGGGAACACCTGCATATTATTATTAGAAAAGTAATAAGGAAACCCTCCAAATGTTGTAAAAAGGAAACAAGTAATCGAGAGCTTGGTTGCATATTATACAGTGATCAAAGGTAGTGACATTTATATTTTCAGGGGTCACTGACACCGCTTGTTATGATCGTTGGTTGCACAAAAAACAGATACTTTTCAGAAACTTTCAAGTTCGTGAGACCAGAACAGCATGCAGGACACAAACTTTTTTACACTAGTGAACGCCATAATAGCTTATGGAAACCTGGTTCGTGGGTTTGATCAAAAATCTTTGGTAGATGATGATTTTCGTGTAAAGAATGCGTTAGTTACAATGTATGGCAGATTTTGGGATATTGACTTTGCAATGTTGGTGTTTGACTTGTGTTGTATAGCAACCTTAAACTTCATTCATGGAATTTCAAAAAATCTGATATTTTACAGAACAAAGAAGCTAAAACCGCGTTACATTTATTCCAAAGTCTAGAATTCTGAGACCACAAATGTAATACCCGAAATTCTTAAACTTGCAAAATGACCAAATTACCCTTGGAATTAAAATTTTACTTATTAATTATTTAAAATACCAAATAACTCCCAAACGTTTGGAAACGAATACCGTATGAAGTGAAATAAATTATACTTGAACATTTTTATCATTTTAAGTGTAAAATAATTGTAATATTTTTATATTTTTATTTTGGCCGATTATACATTTTTAATACTTTATATATACTATTTTCTTAATTAAAATTAACTAAATATAAACTATAGGATAAATACTATAAATTGTGAAGATAATTAGGAAAACATATTTTAGCCTTATATAAGTTCCTTGGACCGGAATAATTGTTTCCCCCTCCTCTCATATCCGGTATTATATATATACCCATATATTATCCCTTAAAAAGTCGATTAAACCATCAAAAAATCCCATACGATCCACATAAAATTCCTGGAGCTTCAAAATCAATTTTCCTGGGTTCTAATACGTCCTGAGAGGTCTGGAAAAATAGAGGAACGATTTGTAGAAGCTTGGACTTCCTGTTCTTGATTTTTCTTGCTCGCATACTTGTACCGAGAGGTATAAATTACTCCTGCTCATTCGCTTGTTCTAAATTCTTTCTGGCATTTTTCTAAGCTTGTTTAGATCATATTTAATCCATATAAAATAGTGTAATCGAACCATGCAAGCTTGTTTAAACAATTGAAGTAATTCGAACTAAAGAACCCTAAAATCGAACTAAATACTTAAATCGACTGTGCAGAATTTTATAAGCTTTGGAACTAATTTTAGTCGATCACATATGAACCTAATAACACTAGAAAAATATTTTTTGGATTTATAGAAGCTTAGTTAACTCTTGTCGAATTATTTTGCAAACCGGCTTTATAAAAAGAAAAGGTTTAAAAAGAAAACATGGGTCGATTTGGCTAGGCTTAAGTTTAGATGGTGTAATTGAGTTTAATAAATGTGTTTTAAGGTATAATTAATGATTACCAATGATTGGGAAATTTAGGCTAGGGTTTATGTATGTTTAAGGTAATACCGATTGGGTTTTTAAAACTTAAGGGGGTGTTTTGTAACTTTTTAAACTTGAGGGATATTTTTGTAACATGTTTTGGGTCTGGGGTAAATTGTATAAAACATGGTAGAGGGGTCTTATGTGTAAGATTTGGGAATTAGAAGGTTTAAATGGTAATATACTTAAATATTAATTCGAATTGTAAACTTAATAACTAGAAGGACTTGTTTTGTAATTATGTAAAAGGGAAGGGTGATTCGTATAGATACTTATGTAAGGGTGTCATGTGTAACTTTTGATAATTAGAGGCCTAGTGTGTAAATATAAATACTGTAAGGGTTAAATGGTATTTTAATAAACTATAGGGTTTAAATTGTAAATTAAATTATATTAAGGGTCTAATTTGTAAATTGTTAACATTAAAGGACTAGAGTGGTAATTATGGATAACTTATGGGCTAAAAGAGTAATTTTATTATATTTTCACTTTAAACCTTATTCTTTTATATATTTACATTTAAAACCCTAAAGTATGGAAGTTTGTCATAATTAACCCTAAAATATTATAAGATGATAAAAGAAACCCTAATTCCATAATAATATTAAAGTAATGACTTAACCTAAAGTTATAATACTTAAAACCTACTAATTTTGGAAACTTGCTAAATAAGGAAACTTTCTAAAAATGGAAACTTACTTAAAATGGAAAGATAACTAAGAATCCTTTGAACTTCTGTCTTCCACTCCTTTAGGTTCGTGAAGGGAGTAATTTGATCCTTGCCATTTGCTATTCTTGAGTTCTGCTAATAAGGTACAGATATTCTGCCCTTCTTGTAAGGTGCCTTCGTTATCTTGATCTCTTGTTTTGATTCGTTTAGGATTCCCCAAAGCCATTGCTATGTTTTCCCTTGTATAGTGAACCTTAGATTTGAACCTTTGCTTTGAACCCTTGCCTTGATCTTTTGCCTTGAACCTTTTTCTTGAACCTTGCCTTGAACCCTGCTATGAACCTTGATATGAACCTTGCCATGAACCTGGACTTGAACCTTGATTACTTGATATTATAACTGAATGAGGAAAACCTTTTAAATTATTTATGAAATGTTTTATGAAAACTATTTTTAAAACTATCTTTATGAAAACTATTTTTGAAAACCATTTTTACGAAAACCATTATTGAAGGATTGTTTTTAAATGAACTTTTAAATTGAACCTTTACTATAAACCTTTGTTATGATCTCTTGTCTTGACCCTTGACCTGAACCTTGATAAACTTGGATTAGAAACTTGACTTGAATCTTGATACATTGATATGAACCCCTTGATATATGATTTGACTTGAACTTGAACTTGAAACATGATACTTGATACTTGACCTTGACCCACAGTTTGAGACTATGAGCCATACTAGGCATGAGGGTTTCATGTCCTTGTCATTGATGCACTAATGACTTGACTTTTGGGTAGGAAAGTGATGACCTATCCCGTCCCTGCCATTGACTTGATATTTGACTTGTACACGTAGATGAAGACATTGTGGCAGCCTACAGGGGCGTATGGATGCATCCTAGATTTGTATTGTACATGACTTGACTTACTTGTATTGTTTAGTGACATGATGGGTGTGTGCGATACACGCCATTCACTC
This sequence comes from Artemisia tridentata subsp. tridentata, assembly GCA_021014915.2. Lineage (NCBI taxonomy): Eukaryota > Viridiplantae > Streptophyta > Magnoliopsida > Asterales > Asteraceae > Artemisia > Artemisia tridentata. The sequence continues at coordinate 36,004,429 of CP139505.1, forward strand.
TTGGGAGCTCATGACTCCAACCCTTGGAGGTATCCCCTCATATTATACTTGGTATACCGAGGTCACCCCTCCGTATACATGTATACTTGTTTACTTGATTTGATATGTTCTGGGCTCGTAGTGGATTACTGTTACTGTTACCCTGTAACCTATGCTTGATTTGACACTTGACTTGACTTGATTTGACTTGGGCTTGTGGTGGGTTATGGTTTCCTTTACACTGAGCCATTGTAACCAACTCTTGATAACCTTTTCCCATTTTCTTTCCTACTCCTGTCACACCTTGAAATGTTTCACTTACTTCACTACCCTTTATTACTGCTTTGTTATCGTTATATCTGTTCACTGAGCTTTTGTAGCTCAGCCGCATTTCCTTTTCCTGCGGCAGGTTTTAGTTTGGAAGCTGGGTTTGAGTGGAGAGTACTTGGGCATTAGAAGACTTTATTAGCTATTGAAGATGACTAGAAGAACCTTAAATTAGACGTAGAAGATATTGAATTGTAACCTTGTAGTTTCAGATTTTCCTTTGTAACCCTTGAATTCTATTGTATTATTAATGTCAATTGCTTGTGTTTGTTCTGATATGAAACCATCGTTGTGACATCTTTATCCTTATCGGGTTGGGGTGTTACAACAAATTCAGCATGTACCAAAATTGGATCAGTAAGTAACAATGGTAAGATCGAGATCCTTAAGCCTGCGCAAAGAAAACTTTAGCGGGCCTAAACTCAATGCCTTGTACAAGAAGACCTGTAAAATTCCAATTATCATAACTCTTTGCGTGACAATTCATCGAAATAGATTCATGGCTGGCACCAGTTCTGAAGTCCCATATTTGAATTTCCAACCAACCATCTTTCCTCAGTTTTGGATGGCCTTTTATTTTGCGAGGCCTCAATGGGATGTCACGGGACTCACCAACTGGTCGTCTAATAACTGGGATATCAGTAGGAGTAAGTAAATCGACAAGTTGTAGCTTGTCAGAAGGCTGCTCCTTACCCACACGATCATCTATTTGTACCAAACCATCAACCATGGAGCCATCTTTAGGTAGTTTGTAAACAAGGTAACATGCATATGTTGTTTCAAGTGACAGTAACCGGGATTCGATTCCACATTGAATGGTACAACTTTTCACCTTATCACACTCAGCCACCAATTCAAACCTGCAAATTAACAGGAAAACATACTTTGTAAAAGATATATGGCATGCTTGATATATACTCGTATTATCCTAATTAACAATAATAATAAAAAATGAGGCAGACATATTATATATACTTATATATGTAAGTCACCAAGTTATGTGTTACTAACAATAATAAAAATGTACATTTTAGTAACTCAATAGCGTCCGTTTGAACCAAAGAGAAAGAAATACAACCTTTATTCCGGCAGAGATCTCCATATCCATTGTTTCATTCCAGGCAAAAATTTCCATCTTGGTCCTTTTGTAAAACTACTATTGGCGGTAGCATATGACGTTCTTCATATTTTTTGAAACAGAAAACCACTATTCATAAATAAAACGTATTGTTAGTTGAGATGTCAAGGAAGTACTTTGTTTGGTTTCTAGTAACATATAGCACAAGGGAATGCACATGCACATATATAGCCACATATCACGCCCTATTAATTAACAATTTAGTACAAGTAAATGGCGCTTTTTGAAGCAATTAGGGGATATTAGCTAGGCTTAGTGATAATGTTATAGTCTAACCATAATTTGAGCAGGAAGTTACCTTTTCAACATCTGTTTTGATGAGGAATCCTTCATGAAGAAGAGAGTAGAGTTCCTTGTAAGTTGACCACTGCAAATTATATTTTGACCACTTGATTATTTCAGCATAATCACTTGGCAATATTTTTTGGGCTAATGGCTTATAAATATATCATAGTTGTCATCATTTACTTCTATATGTATCGAACAATTTTTTTTGCTATTATGTGTACTAAACTTTATTTTTTAGGCATTTTTGTGTACTTTAATAAAATAAGGGGCAAAATGGTCATAAAGTACACAAAAATGCCAAAAAAATCAAGTTTAGTACTCAAAATAGCAAAAGAATTTGTTCGATACATATAAAAGGAATAAGTGACAACTATGATAAATTTTGGTGCCATTAGCCCATATTTTTTCCCAATCAGTGTCCAAATCCATGTCTGGTTTCATATCCACCTTATTTTCATCTTTCTCCTATAAAACAAAAACCAAAATTGGAATAAAGTTGATTACTGTTGCAGTACTAATTTCAATTCAACCGGATTGAAAAAGATGCAAGCTAGAGAACAAACACATAAATATATATTTTGAACTTACATGCTCCACAGGTAAGAATTCAATGCCTACAAGAAATAAATCACACTTTTTATCATCGCCGTGAACGTGAAAATGATCAGTGTGTAACCGGCCCAAGATTTCAAATCTAAACACATGTTCTTTTTGGTAGCTAGTAAATTGGCATGGTATAGTTCCGTTATTAGCCATTCACCTCTCCTATGTGCTACACATGATGTCCAATATTTTGTCTCGTCTTGCAATTTGTATTTCAGGGGTACGTGTTGTTGGAAATTAATGTATAGTCATATTAATTTCTTACATTAGGTTGAACATTTTAAGAAAATAAGTTTGTTTATAAGTTGATAAACATATTAACTGAGAATAAGGATATGGTGGGGGTAAGCTAGTGATATAAGTAAACATGCATGCTCTAACGTCTTTGTACAAGTCATTCTTGCTTGGCTTGACTTATTCAAAGTAGTGGGTTGTTACATGTTTACTTAGTCTAGTGTATACCACGAGTTAGAAGGGATATGAGAGTGATTCTTGGAAGTGATATGATGGGAAAACCGTTTGATAATAATGTGGGTTCAAACTGGATTTCTTCATCTATAAATAGGGATGCTAAACTCTATTATAAACATATAAAAAAAATCACTATCTCTTAAATCTTTGTTACTCCATATACTCTTGAATATTTTCTTACTCTACAAACCGATTGTGCATTACGGGATATTGTTTTGCTTACAATAAACCGTTACGAGACTGCATCAATCCTGGGGTGTACCGGTGTACGGTACGTAGGCTCGAAGCGATCAAACGGGCTCCGTAGAAACCTTAAAAGGACAAAGAAGTTCTTCTTGTGCAGTTTCTGTTTGCTGTCCTTTTTTGGGTTTTATTTACTGTTCTTATAAGCTATCAAATGGGTCATTTTCGGGCTGTTTTGGTATTGTTCATTGGTACTCTGTTAGAGGTTGCTGGTGTTGGTTCTAAGGATACAACACGTGTTCCCCTTTTTCACTGTTGAAATATTTGTAGAGAAGGTTGATGCTGTATGTGACATTTGTTGATAAGAACCGAGGATTTGCTACCATGTCGTGGGAGGAGCTCATCGAGATAAGCGGAAAACCTTTACTACAGCACAAATCGTAATGACATGTAATTTCGCAATCCATCATGCACTAGAGAAAGATACTTTTTCAAAGTCAAACTTGTTTTTTATATTAAATTTTTTTGAAACATGTAACCAAAATACAAAAATCATATGGTAATGACACTATTAGGATACTAAGATAAACAGTTATATCCGCTTATCAATTCACTATAGTCCAGTGGTTCCAGTTCTTATGTTTGTTTGACAAATTGTCTTGTGTTAAAAATATTTGATGTTTTTTTTAGCAAACATGAATTGATTTTAGAAGTATACAAGGATTAGTTGCAACACTAGATAAGTTGAAACTTCTTTCTGTTGTTGCAAGTATATACTTGTATGCTTCTAGTTAATTATTGTTAATAAACATTCATTCTCATATTTGACAACCTTTAATCAATCACAATCCAGATTACCCATATAAAATATCGTTACTAGCTAGGAAGAAGGAATAAAAAATATATTCAAATATGATGAAAAAAGCTTCTCTCAATTCCAATGCAGTCTCTACCATCGTTCTTGTAGATACTCGACCGTCCTAGTTCGATCCATATAGCACCAGTCCTTCAGAAGCTATTTTTTAAGACAAAGTAATTTCATCAAAGTACCCACTGAGAGTGCGTTGTTTTATATCAAATTGATTCTTCATATCAACTACCATCTTATTCACGACGGTCTTGGATTTTGCAGACAATCTAGAAAAACGTGCTTGCATCTCAACCCTTTTTGATGCAATTACCTTGGTGAGTAGTAATTTTATATTTTGCAGTATGTAGAATATCTCTTCAGTATCAATCCCTAACGAAATCTTCATTTTGAAATCTTTAGGACGGCTATCAGCAAGTGTCTTCTTCCACTCCACATTAGCCCTTTTAGTCTCGGTATAAGCTTCCTTTCCCTCTAGAATCTTCCATAAATCTGCCATAAGGCGGTGTGCCGCTTTGGTGATTTTTATAGCTCTAGCCTCCTCATATGAGACCATTGTAAAGGTCGCATTTGAAGAACTGCCAAGCAAATAATTTGTAACTTCAGCAGACAATTTTATTTCCATTGCTTCTTGCTCCTCATCCGTTGCTTCTTGCTCCTCATCCAGTTGAGTTTGAAAAATCTCTAAACTGCTCTTTAATAGACAAGTCCCTAAACACCGCCAAGTCTTTAAACCCTGTAACGGATAAATCTTTAAACTCTTTAAGCTAGGAAACGGGGAAGGTTGATGTGAGACAACTTCTTCCGAGGTAGAAAGAAGCTCGGCAATTTCCAAGCTAAGTGCAAGAGATTTGACACTGTGGAGATGTAGAAACAGATCACGGATTCTATGAACATTTGTCTTTTGTGGAGAAGATATACAGAGATCCACCTTCTCCACAGAAGGAAATCCATCCAAGGATAACTTAGGAAAATAATAACCTTTAATACGTAAGTAGGTAAGGTCACGTGCGGAAATAGTAAGCCCCCCTGACAATTGATTAGTATCTGCAGTGGGCCAATGCTCCCGAGGAGGTGCGTCAACAAATATAAAGTTCTTCAGTTCAGGTGTGTCCACACGTACAAATCCCGCACACCATTCTACTTTTTTAAGCGTGAGACTAAGAAGTCGGGAATTAATTATAGTAAAACCATCAGAGGAACATGGAGTAAAACCATCTGAGTCTCCACATTCAACAAACACATGACATCGCTCTAAGGTAAGATTCTTCAAGTTGTGACACATGGCTAAAATAGAACTGAAGTTATCTAATGATGCATCGTGGAGATGTAATGTAGTTAAAGCTGGGAGATCCCGAGGGTAATGGAAATGACAATCAATAAGATGGGTGCCAATCATTGTCAGTTGTTGGATATTGTGAGAGAATGCATACTCGAGAATTCTCTCGACAGACAATTCAGAAATGTCTACAGCACGAGCAAGGTTCACACTGACAGAAGACACGTCTATCTTATTATTGCGGCCAGAGAGAACATTGTTAACAAATTCATGATAGAGTGATGAGGATTTACGCCATTCGCGTCTTGCAAAATTGAGACTGGGCAACGCAAAATTGAGACTGGGCATTGAAGTCCAAATAAACCTCCATCTAGATGACAAAACACTTGATCTAACACAATATACGATGTCTACATACGAGAGGATTTTATAAATAAGATCATCTGGCAAGCTGCTTAGTCTGTCAACTTCTACATCCATTCTCTTCCCACTATTGACCTAGCTAGCTAGAGTACTCGAAAGTGATTTTGACGATTATAAAATCTTCAGAGTGATTATATTCGTCACCTATCGAGACGTGGGGTTTTTGGGATTGCGAATGTGAATCAAAAGAAAACAATATATATATAGAAAAACTTTTGGGTAGAGATTTGGAATCATGTCCATATATGCACCTCATGAAAACCGACACAAAAATAAGGTAACGTTTGAATATTTTTGGCCCAAATAATACGCATTCAGGCCCAACAAAATTTGGATTCTAGTAACAGCTTAGAGCCAAGTAGGGGTGAGCATCGGGCCGGAACCGACCCGTCCCGACCCGATACCGAATAGTCCCGAAACTGATTACGTCTAAAACCCTACTCCCAAACCGAATAGTTCCGAATAGTCCCGAATAGCATCGGTACCTTTGTAATTTCTCAGTCGGGCTTGAGCAAAACCAAATCCTGACTCGTCCCGAGTCCCGAATAGCCGGAAACATCAGCCCGAATCCTGAACCGACTTGAGTTCGGTTTGTGTCGGTCGAGATCGGTTAAGATAGGTTGTCGGTCGTCGGTCGGTTTTGCTCACAGTCATTCTTTGAAGTTTGAATTGGACAAAAGGGGAGTTTGTTTTTTAAAAAGGATTTGTTTTAAAAGATTCTTTGCAAATATGGGTTGGTTTCAATTCTATTCGTATAGATAGGTTTTTCAATACAAAGAAAACAAAAATGTGTCCACAAGATAAATTGGCTTTGTTTACATATGTCACGATAATTTTTAAAAGTAGCATCACTATAAATAAATAGTCCAATCTACACATTTTTTTCTCCACACTTTTAAAAAGCTTGTAAGATTTTATTAGTTTATCAACACTTAATAATATGTACAAATTGGTTAAATTTTTAAGAGTGAAAAAAATTGTAAACAACAAGTTTTTATCAGAAATAAGTTCACACTTTTAATTGTGATCACACATATATGAGTGTAGTCATTAGTAACAATTAAACTCTACACACTTTTTGCAAGTATAGAAAAACTAGGTGTTAGAAACTTAGAATTAATTTCCACACTTTGGAGTGTGGAGAAATTTTAGATTTCTACACATTTTTAAGTGTGAAATTATTATTTTGTTTATACAATTATAAGTGTGAAAAATATATTGTTTTACAATTTTTTTTTCACACTTATTAATGTAACCTATTTTTACATATTATTAAGTGTTAATAAACTTATAAAATTTTACACATTTTATATATGTGTGAAATAAATTTATGTAAATTGTACAATTTTTTTTTTGTAGTGAGTGGATGATTTAAGATCTGAATGAAAAACTAAACTTTTCATGTTGAGCTAAATCACCAAGCTGACAAAGAACACCAACAAGTCCCACCATAGCAACACCTTCAAACAAAGCTTCAGGGTCATCTTTATCGGCTGATTTATTCAACAACGAATTAGCTAAGCTAAACTCGTTCCGTATTTTGTATGTGCTAAAAGTCATTTTTGAATCATTAAGTTAAGGTTACATTAATTTAAGAGATGAATTGAATGAATTTGGTGTTGATTTTTAGACAGAGAAAGTGGGATATTTTTAGACACAGAAAGTTGTGAGTGGAGGTGGTGAATGTAAATGTAACAAAGTGGATAACCAAAGGCTTGGCGGGTTTACACACCACCAAAGTAGGATCCGCACACCATTAAATATATATATATATATATATATATATATATATATATATATATATATATATAATATATATATATATATATATATATATATATACATATTATAATTTTGTTTTTTATTATAAAATTGCGAAATAAAAAAACTAAACGTAATGTACAAAGTTTGCTAAATTAAAAGTATTAAAATACAAAAAAATACATAGCAAATTACCATAAAATCTGTCTTTATTTTGTTGATAAAATTAGTAAAACTACCAAAAAAATGCGGAACAGAAATCATAAAGTCAAAATAGTCCAAAACAAAATATACATAACGAAATACATTAAAAATTGTGTTGTCCTATAAATAAAGTGGATAATAGAAGGCTAGGACGGGTAGGTGGCGGTGTCCAAACCCCATTAGCATAACCAAATGAGTTCATCTATTAGGTTGGTGTGATATAATGTAATAGAAATTTGAAAGAAAGTGATGGGGTGGTGTGATAGTTTATAGATCTAAAAGTTGCGGTCCTGTTTATTTAAGGATAAAATGAAGTTTTATTTGTTGGTTTTTGGGTGAGATGAAGTTGACTTCTTTTTGGTTGAACATGACAATGTTCAGTAGTGGTGATGCTTATTTCTTTCAAATTTATTGTTCTTTTCACATACACGTGTGTTTCAGACAATGTCATTAGTTGTTGATCAATAAATAAGTTATTTGTCGATCAAAATAGTTGTTCATCATTAATGTTATTCGCCAATAAATAGTTTTTTATCAATAAAAATAGTTTCTTGTTTCATCATAGACGTTCATCAATAAAAAAGAGTTATTCATCAATAAAAATAAGTTGTTTATCACGTTGTTTATCAGTTTTATTTAATTTTGTTCATCAGTTACATCACAATGTTCATCAATAAAAAACATTGTTCATCGTATACTTTATTCATCAATAAAAAGAATTGATTATCAATAAAAATAGTTGTGTATTTATTCATCAATATAAATTATTGTGTATTTGTTCATAAATAAAAATTGCTGTTCATTTGTGTTTAGATTGTTGGTTCTATTTAGTCATCTTTATTGGTCAAACTTATCAGAGCTTGCTTTGTGGATGACATGTTAACTATGAATACAAGTTAACTTTTTATCTAGTACAAATTTTGGCTCATAAAAAGTTTAAGGTTCGTCTTTGTAAATATTATGACACACGATGATAATACTTGTATTTTGAACACTTTAAAAGATGTTCGGGTTGTGACGTATAACTTGGCCCAATACAAAAAAGGCCCAACAGGTAGCAACATTGTTGATTGCACCAAGTCCAAGCTCGCAATATGCAATTCGTAGAGAAAAACTGGTACCAAAATATTGCCAATTTGGTCTTACCTTTTCTTTTTTTTCTTCGACCATGGTTTCCGACCTTTTGATCTTATTTTTTACAAAATGTTAGAATTAAAGACGACGAACTCTAAGGATGTTCACAAATCGGGTTATATTTACAAGAATCAAAACCAAGATCGAACTAAATCGAATAAAATTGAATTGAATTTGTACCCGAACCGAAATGAATTAATATTCAGTTTCGGTTTGGATATGGTTTTGGCAAAATAAAAACCGAACCGAAAAAAAATTATGAAACTAGACCGGTCGCCCCACGGCACTTCACTCTCTACCCAACTTTTTTTCAAAAGTTGAAGGGGCGACTTGGCAACTTGTACAATTTCAACAATAAATCGACAAGTGTCCAAGTACTCAAAATTGGAATGACTAACATACCCTTTGTACTAAATCTTATTACAAAAAACTCATTTGTACTAACACCACCATCCCCTTCACTTCTTCATCTCACACCCATAAAGAATAACTAGACGAGTACCCGTGCATAGCAACGGATTTTTCTAGTAGCAAAAAGTTATTGTTGCGATAAAAACGCGAAATAGCCATGCATAGCGACGGGATAGCGAGTGGCAAACAACTATAAATGTTTAGTGTAATGTTTATATATAAAATGAGGAATAATCAAAATGTAATTGCAAAAAATTGTAACATGCAATAATGAAAACGTTTAGTGAAACTGAAAATAAAATTGAAAATAAAATATTACAAATAAAAATCCGTATTACACGAGCACAGTTAGTAAGAAAAAGCATATTTAATTAAAAAATGGTCATTATAAATTTGTGCGATTAATAAAAATTGAGGAATAGGCCTCCCTATACAATATTTCAAAACTGAAACTACTTGGAGTCGTTAAAGTTGGAAATGGTAGCACCTATAACACTAAAAAAGGTGGGTTCGGAAGGGAAATCAGATGCAAATTAATAAGAATCAGTTTATTTTGGGAAGGATTGTTGATTTACTAATTTTTTTTTCCACAAAGATTGTCATTTAAGATTAAATTTTAAAATTATTAAAGAGAATTAATAAAGAGTATTTTAGGGAAACAACTTTACTCATTTTTAAGACTTAAGTTTTCAAGATTACGTCTAAACACATTATAAGTAGTAGAGATAGAGGTGAGTAGTTGTACCTAAGAAATTGGTTATGGCCTTATGGGATATCGGATTACTAAAGTGTTTTAAAACACGATTTGATCACGCCGGTTGAACTGTGAACCGGTCAGATGACCGGAAGTCGGTTTTGAGCGAAAAATCCGGTTAAACCATGACCCAGTGACTTGACCCGATCAATAAGAAAACCGGTTTTTAAAATATTGGATTGCTATATTTACGAGTCTGAGTTAGCTGCAAGTGCACTGCAGCAGGTAACATGGCTAATAACAATTGCATAATAGAAAAGATGTGCAATGAGGAGTTATAAATAATATCACTTCCAACGATAGGTAATTAGATTATATATCACATAATTTTGTTTGTCCGTTTTAGTGGTTGTGGCATTTGTTTTTACGTTATAGTTGTGGCTTTTAATTTATACAATTTGCATCTGTTTCATAAGTATACCTCCATCAATTAACAAAAGTTAACTTTTTACAAAATTCCTTAAATAAAAACTTAATTTTTTCACTTTCAAGAATTGTGTGTAAACCCATTATAAGGTTTTTGTCCAGCAATGTTTCCTAACATAGTTTCAATATTTTCCAAACGCCCACTTTCTTCTCCTTTGCACGAATGAATAATTTCCTGAAATAGTTTGAATACTTTCCAAACGTGCACTTTCTTTCATGTTTGTTCACTTTCAAGGTTGACTCTAATTTCAGTTTTCCACTTTTCCAGTTTGACCTTTTTTGCATTATATGTAGTTTAGATATGTTTCCCGCTTATGTTATTTTGCATCTCCATTAATATGTTTCCTGAAATATTGTGCATTATGTTAATTTGCATGGTTGTATATTACAATTCTGTTATTTTGCATATTAACTTTCCAAACACGTGTTGCCTTATGTTATTTTGCATGGCTATATATATTACAATTATGTTATTTTGCATGACTTTCCAAACGCATGGTGCATTCCATTTGTATATTATTTCAACATTCCACAAACGGATGTTACATTTCAATATTTATTTTATTAAGTTTTTCAACATTTCACAAACCTTGACTTTTCACTTTTCCAATGTTGACCATTTTGATTTTATATGTAGTTAAGATACATCTCCTCCATTTCTCTCTCTATCAACCCCAGCCACGACCACTGTCGGCCGTCACTACCACCATAGCCGCCACATGACGCCATCAATACAGCCTCCACCATCACCACAGTTAAACTCACACACGCTAACCTTTATCACTACAAGAATCCTCACTATAAATCTCAAAACCACTAAACCTATACCAGATCCTAGATCAATATAATCTAAACAGACTACAAACTTTTAGAGAAAGAAACAGACTATGTGTAAATGAAGAGAGATAAACAGATTTGTGATATGATCTTGAGATATGGGGATGAAGAGTATATATACTCTATATTTCCACTTCAGACCCTGTAGAATAAGAAACCTGCTAAACACCAAACTGTGAGAAAAATGTACAGAAATAGCCCCTATACTTAAACCATGATAATGCACTATGAAATATATCAACTTCCAACACCCCCTTTCAGGCTCATGGTTTAAACATATCCACAATACCAAGTTTCTCACAAACCATTTATGTTGAGCCATACTCAACCCTTTTGTAAAACCATCTACAATATTATAAACAGAACCAACCTTAACAGTTTAGATAACACCATATGTAACTTTCACTCTTACCAAATGTAAGTCTATTTCAAAATGCTTAGTTTTTTCATATAAAACTAGATTAGCAACAATCTGAATTGCATAAGTACTATCACAAAACAGATTTACAGAAAGCAAGCCCTCAATATCTAGATCTTTGAAAATTTTATTAATCCAAATAATCTCACAAGTCGCAAATGTAAAACACATGTACTTAGCCTCAGCTAAAGATCTAGATATAGTTGTTTGCTTCTTACTTTTCCAAGACATGCACAAGATTATTACAAAGATAAACACAAAAACCAAAAACAAATTTTCTATACACAAGACACTTAGCCCAGTCTGCATTTGAAAAAGCATGCATACTGAATTTGTCACATTTATTAAACTGAATACCATATATGGACATTGTTTTAAGTACTTTAACACTCTTAAACCTGCGCTAAAATGAGATTGCAAAGGTGCATGCATATGTTGACTCAAACAATGAACAACATAAGCAATATTAGGTCTAGTAATAGACAAGTAGATCAATTTACCAACAAGTTTCTGATATTCAGTCAAATTAGTAATAAACTTGTTATTTTCAAATTCAATATAACTCAAGACTGCATTCTGCTGCAAAGGAGTTGCAGCAGGTTTGTAGGCTAATAAACCATATTCACAAAAAAGCTCTAAGCAATACCACCATTTTCATTTTCTAAGACTTCTATTCTTAGAAAGTATTTAAGAGTACCAAGATCTTTTATCATGAACTTAGAGTTTAAAAATTGTTTGAACTTTTCGATTTCAAAAAGATTATTCCCACCGACAACAATGTCATCAACATATACCAATAAAGCCATAAACACTCCTTTATCATTTTTAACATACAAGGAATAATCATTCTTACTCTGTTCAAATCCATGTTCAATCAAAACAGTAGTTAACTTTTTAATTCATTGCCTAGGAGCCTGTTTTAAACCATATAAGGACTTAACCAACTTGCATACTCTTGTTTCACTTTTATCATAATAACCGGGACTCCATATACACCTCTTCATGTAAATCATCATATAACAAATCATTATTAACATCAAGTTGAAATAATGGCCAATTATTAGACACAACTAAAGTAATTAAGCACCTAAAAGTCACCGTTTTTACAATAGGACTAAATGTTTCTTCAAAATTAATCCCATCTTTTTTGCTAAAACCCTTAGCCACAAGCCTAGCTTTATATCTATCAAATCTCCTGAGGACTTGTACATAATTTTGCAGATCCACTTAGACCCTATAGCTTTTCTACTAGAAGGCAATTCTGTAAGCTCATAAGTATTATTTATGTGTAAAGATTCCATTTAAGAATTCATGGCCTCAACCCAGTTAGGGTCTCGACAAGCCTCTAGATAAGACTTGGGTTCAACAGACTTATTCAAAGTAGTATAAAAACACACATTAACAGTATACAGTTTAGAATAACACACAAACTTTTCCAAACCATATCTCTAACTATTAGAAACAATGAAATCATTAAACCTAGAAGGCAGACTTCTTTGTCTACTAGACCTCCTAAACTCTGAATGTGGTTCTTCCCCAACACTACTAGGACCCCTACCATTTTGATTTTGAAAAATATTGCCTTTAGAGGTGACCACATTATCTCCTATTTGGGTTGTAATGGTAACTACTTCATCCTCAACTGTGTTAACACAACCATTAGAAGCAGCCTTCTTGTTGCCATCCTCATTAGAAGAGTCCCCCTCTCCATCATTGGGACTTTGAGAACTCTTGGTGTCAAAAAGGTTTAGACAATCAGTATCAATTCCACTAGATTCATTTTCAACAATTTTAATTTCATCCGCACACCTTATTTTGAAAGGAAAAATAGTTTCATAAAACCTAACATCCCTGGAAAACATGATAATTTTCCTATCAAGACTATACAGTTTATAAGCCTTTTTAAAACTTGAAAAACCAATCAGAACACATTTTTAAGACCTGGAACTGAATTTGTCACTATTATTTAAAACATTTGAGTAGCAGAGACAACCAAAAGCCCTCACATGAGAGAGACTAGGGTCCTTACCATAGACTACTCTATAAGGGGAAGCACTAGACAAGACATAGGAGGGCAGCCTGTTAATGAGATAAACAATAGTTAAAACACACTCAGGCCACATAGACAGAGGAATCCCACCTGAAACATAAGACTCCTAACAACATTCAAAAGGTGTCTATGTTTCCTATGAGCAATCGCATTTTGCTGAGGGGTATAAGCACAATAAGTTTGATGAATAATACCAATATCATGAAACATAACAAACAATTTATTATTCACAAACTTTGTACCATTATTAGACCTAACAACCTTAACCATTTTTTCAAATTGAGTAAATATGAGTTTTATAAAATTTTCAATATACTCACAAACTTCAATCTTAGACTTAAGCAAGTAAAGCCAAACAACCCTGCTAAAATTATCAACAATAGTTAGAAAATACTTGTCCCCATCTCTGCTAGTAACCTTGTAAAGTCCCCATACATCACAATGAATAAGATCACCAACATTCTCAGACTTGTGATGACTCAAAGGGAAAGGCTCCCTAGTTTTTTTTAGCCCTATGACAGATGTCACAGGGGGAAGAGTGATCACTGTTTTTAAAATGAATAGTTTTTTTTTTCCCAAAACAGACAAAACCTGATATGCAGGATGACCAAGCCTACAATGGCACAAGTCCCTAGACACGTGGCAAGCAAAACTAGAATGGAACAAACCAGAACTAAACTCACCATCAGAAACATCATCAAACAGATACAGGCCAGCAGACTGACTACCAGTCCCCACGATTTTTCCTAGTCTCAAATCTTAAATATAACAGTTATATTCATCAAATCCAACAAAATACTTACTATCTTTAATCATTTTATTAACAGACAGTAGACTATTGGTTTCTTGTCGGTGTGTTCCCAGTTGGGTATAGATAATCAATGAGTACCGGATATCACTTGAAATTGTGTTATCACTTTCCAATGGAAACTATTCGACCCTATGCCTGGGTTACACGAATATCTCTATGGGATAAGACCAAGTGGTGTTCTTGTTTTAGGCACAAATCAAGAACCTGTTTGCTTTCAAGTGTTTATGTTTCGTGTTGTCCTCCTCATTCAGATGTGTTGATCTCTATTAATAGGATCGATTTACTCAAACCTAGTCAATGGAATTATGAGAATTAATTGGCCAATTAATATTCTCATAATTTTCCTCCATTCTAGTCATAGTGGTTACAAGACCAAGTCATAATAGTCTTAATTACGAGTTTGAAACTGCCCATAATTAGGTCAAAGTAGTTACAAACTCATTCCAGCAGTACTAGCAGTAGTAACTAATGCCAACAGTAGTAACTTGCTCCAGCAGTACTAACTCTGTTCCAGCAGTACTAACTTAGTACTAGCAGTAGTAACTCTCTTGAAGGATTGAACCTTCTGATGAGTTACTCCCAACCACTATTAGAGTCTGGGTAATCAGGGACTTAATGGGTGTACACTTCGTACCTTCAAACCCATTTTCAAGTATCATCATACCCCTCAATTGAACTAAATTTCCAACATATACTAACATTATACTTAGGAACAACAAGAACAACAAACAAAACAACATTATTAGTCAACTTAAGACTACCAGCAGTAGTAACTTTAGCCAGGGTACCATTAGGATGTCCCACAGTCAACATAAGACTAGAAACATCAATGACATAAAACATATTTTTATTAGAATCAGTCATATGTTGATTAGCACTAGAGTCTATAATCCATCCCAAAGTAACATTAAACCCTGAAAAACCATTTTTAGCACACAAGAACTTTTCAATGTGCAAATTGAAAAACACATTATGGTTAAAAAAAAAAACTTGGTTTAATACCTGCCATATTAGCAAAAGAACCAACAAGAGGCTTCTCATTAATAAGACTCAAGAGTTTCATCATCTACTCATTAGTGAAAGAAGCTGACAACGAACCTGAAGAAGTAGAAGTAGAGGGAATGTTTTGAGACAAATCAGAAGTAACATTAAACCTCTTAGCAACACCAGACTGTATAGACAGATTAGAATTTCTTTTAAAACAAGGAGGGTGACCATTTAACTCGGCGTAGATAAATTTTGGGAGTAATAGATAGTGTTGCGAGAAAAGTATTGTATTAAGTCTTTGTTTTATCGTTGTTCTTATGAAATTTTATCTTACTCTTACAGAAATAAAAAGATATGTAAAAACAAATCCATTTGTCCTTATTTAGTGAGTTATTTGGTTTGAAGTAGGATTAAGATTATGAAACACTTATTGTTGATATTCTAATTTTTGTTAACATGTGACCAGGTAGGTGCGTTTGAGTCTGGTTTTCACTAAATAGTCTTGTATGGTTTTATTAGTGTGGACCGGAGCCCATAATAAAGAGTGTTGGTAGCTGAGACTGACTTTACGTGGTAAGGATATGGTAAGGGTTCATTTTGTTACTGTGCTTAATCTGATTAATACACACGAATTGTTTATACTCACAAAATTTTGTAATTTTTGAAAAATCAAGTAGATGATCAATCTGAACATAACCCTAGTACAACTATTCCCAGTATTTGAAAAGTTTAAGTTGAACATAGGTAGTCAGACTATGTTCAACTGTCCCTAGGTTAAATATAGGTGACTAGACTATATTTAGCCGAGGTTCGATAAAATTTTCAAATACCTAAATTAGGTATACTCGTGATATGCCCATTGTTTGTGATAGTACAGCGTTTATATAAAAAGTATTATAAGTTTATACGTACATAATAATCGATCTTAAGTATGTAGTATGAGTGTGTAGCATGAGCGAATAAAGCAAATACGCGTGGAAAAGAAAAATAGTCCACACTGGGCTAGAATCATAGACTTTTAACAATGAAAGTTTCGGAAGAGATCTTGATGAATATAGAGAAAGTTGCTGTACTGTAATGCCTTAGAATAGGCATACGCAGTCATATTTAGTTCTTTGCTTATATAAAGCGATTGAAAGTATGTCGAGTGTGTATATATCAACATACTAATATGTTTGTGTAGCATAAACTACCTAGAAGTCACATAATCATTTGGAGGATGGAAGGCACGGAGAGTGTAAGGCTATAAAATATTTTGTTTGTAAAATTCGTTATAGTTCAGGTCTCAATTAGACCCGTTTTTCTATAACTATAGCTGTGATACCAATTTGTAACACCCCCAATTTCATGATACGCAGCGGAATTCAAACTGGGTGTTACTTCATGGCACAATAGTTATAATAATAGAAAACGAACTCTAATGAAGTTGTTTTTAAAACATTTATCATTCGAATTATATAAATATCAAAGTTTACAAAATGAGGTCCTAGTGGTTTAAAGGTTTACAAAATAAGTTTTCAAATGATAATAAAATTTATAGCCTTCTTGATATATCCGTGCTCCTCCGTGCCATCCTTGTTCATTATGGACCTGAGATAAACATGCTAAAAGTGTCAACACAAACGTTGGTGAGTTCATAGAGTTTATAAGTAAAACAGTTGATTCCAAAAATTTAAAGTTTAGGTGATAAAAAAATAAATAGTGGGTTACGTTGTTATACACCCATAGTTCGTTTGTTTGCCCTAATCGGGTCAACACAAAAGTAGTTCGTTTGTTTGCCCTAACCGGGTCAACACAAAAGTAGTTCGTTTGTATGCCCTAACCGGGTCAAAGGTTGAGTGGATCCATAGGGTTTGTATGCAAATCAGTTGAACACAAGTTTCAAGTTTAATAGACAGTGGGCCACGCTGTTGCACCCATAAATTCAGTGGTGACAGTACTGTATCATGACTACAGTACTGTATTGTTGCTCTAAGTCTCATGACACTCAAACGTTAACGTGTGTGATATCATAAAAATGATATATATAATAGACATCATAAAAATGATGCAAGTAACAGTGCCCTCGTGTAGGAGTTTGCCAACTTCCTATTTCCCTTCAAATAAAGTGCATTTGGTTACCATTCCGACTAACACAAATGGGGCGTCAACTGCCAATAGATCAATTCACTATATTCGCGTTCACTCGCAAGTGATTAATGGCTCATGATTTGAGGGACTTTTAGTGGCAATAACGGTAACTTAGGCAATATCAATCAGGTATAGCATACAGAAAAATACTTGTGTTCATGTTTGTAGCATGTATCTCCCTATGAGATAGAAAAACGTATAAAAGTGGGTATACGAACTCACGGTAATTCGTAAAAGTTTAGAGTACTTGTGAAAGTAAAAGCAAGTAGTTAAGCATGTATCTCCCCCAAAGAGTTTATAAAGTTATTAAACGAGTTAAAGTGGGGCTATGACTCACCTTGGAATGTAGTGACGTAAGTAACACAACGGTGCCAAGGAGTATGGCAGAATAGTATAAAATAGCTCAATGATACGGAATTGGCATAACCTAATAAATATAAGCTTGTCTCAAAATATGACATGCAAAATGTACTCAATGCGTATGAGTTTTCAAAAGATAACACGTTTTTAGTCTTCGTGGAAGTTTGGTATCAATGTTTGTAAAAAGTTTAGTATCTCATTCGTGTGGTGGTATGAAGTCATAAACTCAGACAAAACACACGCCAAAGCATAAAACATATAGCATAAGTATAAAAGGTAATAAACACGTAAGGATTAAATAGCAATTAAGTGGGAGATATGTAGATTAGTTAAGTTTAACTAATAACTAGTCTTAGAAGTTTCAACTTATATTTATTAGTTATTGGGCTTAATAGCCCAATAATAATCCAATGGCCGTTTTCCCGATATGTTAAGTCTATTAAAGTCCAAAGATGTCAAATAAGTAGTTTAATAATACCAAGTCCAATATTAATAATCTAAAACACAAATATATCATAACTAATAATAATAAGTTTGGTTATAAGCTCATAAGTGGACACAAATTAAATATGTTCGTCCGATATCCTAGGTCTGTCATGAGTCTAATATGTCCAAACGGTGTCTAATATAGTCCACAATCCAATTGTTATTAATCTGGTATAAGTCCAATGTTCAATCTCAATAGTTTTTAGTCTAATAATATTCACTCGATAGTTTAAGTCCAATAAGCATTATATTTAATCCTTTAACGATTTAAGTCTAGTCCATTAATGTTTATAACAAAAATTAGGCCCATTAATCTTATACCATGTTGGGCCTAAGAACTTAATCCAACCCGGCCCAAATATATATATGGATCGGCCCAATCCAATAATAATGAAAGAATCCAACAACAAGTCAAATATGAAATATAACACTTATGCTTATAGCAGTTTCAATAGCAGTTATAGAAATTTATAAATCATCAAAGGAATAAGCAGTTTAAGAAGCAATTTAAGATACGCAATAAGTTCTTCATAATAAGCAGTCAAGTCGACACTATAATAAGCCACCAAAAGTAGGCTTGACCGAAACACAACCAAACATCCTCTTATTAGTTTTATTCACCGAGACCCAGATTGAACCCACTAAACATTTATAAGAGTCTAACAAGCACCTTAACAAGCTGTGACTAATCAACATAAACTAAAACCAAACCCCATGGGTTTTGAACTCGAGACCCATTTGGGTTCACTCCTCTTTGTCGTGACCAACAAACAAACACCCCTTGGGTATCCTGCTTTCGCCGAGAGCAACAAACACCCCTCATGGGTCGTTGTTGTGATCCAAGTTCCAAGACAAACACACGCACCTTTGTGGGCTGCTTTGATAGCAACAACCAAACGCCCTCTATGGGTGGTATTTCCAGTCAAGGTAGAGGCAAAACAAACACCCCTTGGGTGGCCTGTGACAGCAAGTAACAAACAAACATCCCCTCGAGTTATATTTGCAATCCGAGAATCAAACAAACACCCTCTTGGGTATTTTTCTCTTGTACTCGTGACGACCACAAACTGAGTAATAAGCTCAATACCACAATAAGCTCAAATAATAAGTAATAATTCAAAAGAAGAAAAATAAATAAAAGAAAACATAATCAAGTCACACTGAGGCTCGAATCGAGGACCCCTCGGTGAGTGGTGTCACTACGAAAAACAAACACCCTCTCGGGGTGACCTGTGACATGAAAACTAACACCCTCTTGGGTGGTATGGTGAACCGAAACCACAACAAATTAAGCTATAACATGTACAAAATAAGCTAAGAAGTTCAAAAATAAGCAACCACAACCACACGAATCTGATTATTAAACATCTTTATTATAGTTTTAATTCCACGAAACTTTGATAACAACTTGATAATCGGTTTTAAAATAAGAAGAGAATGACAAGATGGATTATGTGATGACTTACAACTTATCGAAAAGAAGAAGTGGGATGAGGTGGTAGAGATGGCGGCACACGATTCAAACAAACCCCAGTCACCACCTAACGCGACCCTTATCAAAACCATAGCACCCTCTTGTCTTGGTGATGAGGGTGGCGGTTGTGCTCGATGGTGATGGTGGTGCCGTATGTTAGAGAGAGGGGGGAGAGATGGAGCTGATTATTAGAGAGTGAGAAAGATAAGATATATGATAAGATCAGAGATAAGGATAGGGAGTATATAATAAGAGAGAGGCAGTTGGAACATCTTGATATTATCTTGAGTTACGAGGTATAGTTTGATCCCGGTAATTGCTAATGAATAAATCCTTAAGTTACGAAATTTAAAATTGGATAACATAAAAATATAGTACTTACAAAGATGTAAAAACTTGTCAATATACTCCAACTAAGTATATTAGGTTCATAATAATATGAGTAAACTAAGTTTAAAATTAATGCATTAAAGACTTGTGACGTGAGCTTTAGATCTTGTACTTTAGAGTTTGTAAAATAAAATAAAACAAAGTTTGAAATGATGCATTAGAGGGTTGTACATTAGCTTGAAGTGTTGTACTTTAGTACTTATGATTTAATTACGTAAAATCATAGTTATAATAAATTAGGGTTTTTGTGAAAACTCTAATAAATGGCTAACATTTAGTTTGAACGTTTAATAATCGTACGTTAACGAATAACGTAAAGTGAAAAATAAAAGTTGAAAACTTTTATACTTGACATATGGGAAAGTTTATTTGAAATAAACATTAAGACATTTTGGTGTGAGCACGATTATTAAGAATGTGAGTTACGTCACATTAGTTGGTTGTTGTGATCAGATAAACTGATAGCATTTAATCCTAAAAAAAATAGACGTATAAAATGGATAAATATTATTCCATTAGAATATTATATTAATTTAATACAAGGTGAAATTTACCGGTGGTTACAATAAATCCCAATCAAACAAACACATCAAGGTCGTGACTCGTACGAGTCACGGCTCACCACACATGGGTCAAAAACCCATTCGGTTACACCAACAAATAAACAAACAAATCAATATAAACACAATATAAGCACGTAAACCAAATAAATAACAACGAGTCAACTTAACTCAGTGAGTTGACTTGGTCTAGTTGACTCAACTCACTGAGTTGAGTCGACTCTGCAACAAGTCGAGCGAGTTTTAGTGTAAAACGTTTAGATCCTCACGAGTTTGTTATAAAACGTTTGTTTTAATAATTTTTACCACAAAAACATTTACGTTTTCATAGATCTGTGCGGTTTAAATCAAAAGGAAAGGAATAAGAGAAAGGTGGTGGTGGTTTCTTACCCTACGCGCGAAAAATAAGGAAGAAGATGGCGGCAGTACGGTGGTGATACGGTGGTGGTGCGGCGGTGAACTTCAAAACCCTAGCAAAACAACCCTTCACGATATAAAACCAACCCAGTTAAAACCCTTGCGTCTTGATCTACCTTCATATGACACCAAATTGACTGACGGAATTTGGCCGGAAAATGTTGCGGCGCTGAAAAATATTGTAAGAGAGGAGAAAGAGAAAATCCGGTGAGGGTGAGTGAATAGTGAAACCCTAGGGGGTTTTATACTCCTGGAGGGATTAAACTTGTACAAACCGAAACAGAAGGGCGGCGGTGTAATTAGGGCGCGGGGTAGAAATTGTAACTTTTGTAAATCTTTTGAAAATAACACTGTGGGGCCCATTTGACATAGTAAAATTTCGTTTTAAGTCATGAGGTTTTCGCCATTGCGTTCGGAATGATTTTTTCCAATAATAACGAGTATTAATACGTATAACCTTTATCAGAGTTAATTTATTTAATAATCGAATTGTTTCGTGCGTTTTAGGTTGTGACGGATCAATAAAGGAATAACGCTCACGTTAAACAAGATATTCACGGTTTTTCAAACCCAAGCAAGTTCAGAGAAGTTTAAAAGCTAATGGATTTAAAAAATAAACGTTTTAGCTAGTAAAATAAGTTTTGGAAAATTGTCGGTTGTTACACTCTATATTTCCACTTCAAACCCTGTAGAATAAGAAACCTGCTAAACACAAACTGTGAGTAAAATGTACAGGAATAGCTCCTGTACTTAAACCATGAGAATGCACTATGAAATGTATCAACTTCCAACACATAGCCCAAGGCTACATTTAAGAAATAAAAACTTGCATAATTGGTGGTATATAAAGTCAGTTGATAGAGGTTAAGTTAAAAGGATGAGCAATTATTATTAAAAATACAAACAAATAATATGTGTTTGGATACTTTAGGGCCCGTTTGGTTGGGGTGTATGGGTATGAATCTAAGACTTTGAAAGTCATTAATGTTGTTTGGTTGGTTATGGGGCCCACCACAATGGATTAAGGATACCCAAATGTGAAGGTTTCCTCATATCTTATGTGTTCGGGTGGTTTCATCATAGCCTCCATTACCTTTTCACCCTATACCAACACCCATACCCATTGTGATTCATAGCAACAAACCAAACACACACTTAAACATATCCCTTAAAATTATGTTTAACAATTTTTTTATTTTTATTTTCTAAACTACGGAGTATAAAATGATTATGTTCTCTCATACATAACTTGTTACCACTAAATCTGAAAGAGAAGTTCATTCCTTTTCCATGCAGTTTTAGTTTGCAACACATTGGTACAAAGTACGAACATAAATCTTTTTTTAACAATTACAATAAATTTGATTTGAAGCCAATACATCAAATCACAAGGTTTACTTAACTTAATCAGAACAAAGAAAAAATTACCACTGCCATTGATCGGGACTCTGAGATGTCACCTCGTGTTATCCATAACCACCTCGCGTTATTTGCACTTCTTAGAGCATCATGTACAGTGGCTCAAATCAAATGCAAAACGTGATGTCATGTCATTCACATCATCATTTTCCTCTTTCACTTTCTTAATCATTCACACGTCAAAAACACTCTCTTTAGTCATTAAGCCAAAACCTCACTTTTGAAACTATCATATCTTCAAAAAAACACAACTCAACACACAAACCAATTATAAAAATAATAACAAATAAATAAATAACGCATTTGGCACAAGCCAATATGTTCACATTTTCTTTGGCCCATGGGAGGGGGTTCCGGTGGCACCAGTTTGACAAAAGCCAAATGATGTCACCAATATTTGCGTCAGCTTCATGTTAATGCATCTATTGCTTTTATGTGTCAATTTATTTTATTTTTGCTTTAGTACTTTTTTATTCTTTTTTCTCCTAGATCTATTAATTGGACCCCGTTAAATACCATAATTAGAAAGAATTTTTTTAATAATGTCCGTTGTTCCTACAATAAACTGACAAAAAGGTACAACAAAAACAATATCGATGAAATAAAACAAACTAACATAAATATATATCTATTGATTGTTATTTATGGAACAAGCTGACACAGTACGTATAAGATTACCCTACATATTTCACAAGGATTTGTAAAAATATGACTTTTTGTTGTAAGACTAAATATAGTGAAACTATCATTACCACACATCGGGTCGATCAAGAAAATAAAAGAAAAGAGTTGTCCATTGTCTGGTAAATTTTGTGTATGTTAGTGGCGACAATATTTGCACTAAAGCTATAGTTAGAGACAATTATATAATGCTTGTTTGTCAACGAGCGTTAAACTTTTAAAGCATATTTAAAAACTCATATATGAAACACTTAGTAAATAATGGTTAAAATTTTACATAATCTTATACTTTATATAGACACAAAAACTTTATCAAATAAGTTTACAAAACAAATAAATACTAACAACTGCTTGTTAGCTTTGTAAAACATGGAATAAGCATAACCAATAAACAAGCCGAGCATATAGTTTGAAAGCCTGAGCTCGTGCTCCATAGTTATTCAGAAAACTTGTTTATTGTATTTTTTGTATAACTTTTCTAAATTTTTAATTACAAAAAACGTGTTAAACACAATCTTTATGTATGAAGCCGCGCGAGGTCATTAGGGCTCGATTAATTTCGAACTTCTTCAAAATCGATATCCAGTAGCTCACAAGCAGCTCGACTCATATCGATTAATTTTTTCTAAAAGGTAAAAGTAACCCCAATCAATTCCATTAATTACAAAAACGTGTAAAAGACGATTTTCATATACAAAGCTCGCCCGAGGTCAAATACTCGAGAATCAGGGTGTTCTAAGAATTGAACCCTTCAACCCATCTGAATACCTGAAGATAAAATACACACAAGTTTTCAAATACTTAAACGCTCCTGACACTAAATAAGTCATGTGTCCATATCCAATTCATAAATGTTGTAAGAGCCAAAAGTCCAAAGCTCCCGGAAGCGGCAACACTTCAATATTCACATAGGTGGTTCCTCTTTATTCATGCTCCTGCTTAGCACTTTTTCAAAGAAATTAACCATTAAGAAGTAAAGACTTCATCCTCCTTTTCAGCAGGTTCCGAGCGCAACCTTGGGATGATTGTAAAACATGTGCTCCAGTCCACTAAATGTTCAATCCTCCTTCTCACTTGTATCCATAGGAGTACTCACAGGAGTACAATCAAAGTAATTAAATTTTCTCAACACGTTCTCAATATAATGAGATTGGGAGATAGAAATTCCTTTACTTTCATGTTTAATCCTTATACCAAGGATAACATCAGCCTCCCCTATGTCCTTCATGGAGAACCTTGATGACAAAAATTCCTTTGTCAGGTCAACTTGATTTTGGTCAGTGCCAAAGATCAACATGTCATCAACATATAGGCAAATGATGACTCATTTACCAGATTCATCAAATTTGCTATATACACATTTGTCATACTGGTTAAGTAAATAACCACTAGACAAAACCACTTCATCAAATTTTTGATGCCATTGCTTAAGTACCTGCTTCAATCCATATAGAGACTTAATCAGTTTACACACCTTGTTTTCATTGCCAGGTATGATAAAGCCCTGAGTTTATTCATATAAACCTCCTCATCTAATTCACCATTCAAGAAAGCTGTCTTCACGTCCATCTGATGAATAATCAGATTGTGAATTGATGCCAAAGCAATCAGCAATCTTATGGTACTGATACGTGCCACAGGGGCATAAGTATCAAAGTAGTCTATCCCTGACTTTTATTTAAAGCCCTTAATGACTAGTCTAGCCTTGAACTTTTCAATAGTTCCATGTACCTTCATTTTCCTTTTGAAAATCCATTTGCAACCTAGAGGTTTGCAACCAAGTGGTAGATCAGCCAACACCCAACTGTTGTTTCCCATGATGGAATCCATTTCATCATTAATTGCTTCTTTCCAGAAAGCAACATCCTGGGATTTCATTGCTTCATCAAATATTTTGGGATCATCCTCAACAATGAAGCAATAGGAGTATTGGTCAGAGACCTCATCCCTTGCTCCTTCAATTAAATATAATTGAAACTCATGTCCAAATGACTTTGGAGTCCTGACCCTATTACTCCTTCTGAGCTCAGGTTTAGGTTGTTGTACCACAACCTCATCAGAGACCTCTGAAACACCAATGTCATTAGTTCCATTTGGAATCCTTTGACTTGGTCTAGGGACTAATGAGAACCTATTCTCATCAAAGATTGCATCCCTTGATTCAACTATTGAGTTAATTGAAACAGACTCATTAGGTTCAATAACATATAACCTATATGTCATGGAATGCTCAGCATATCCAACAAAGATGCATTCAATGCCTCTTTCACCCAAAGTTTTCTGCTTTGGATCAGGGAGTCTTACAACAGCCCTACAACCCCAAACCCTGAGAAAGTTCATATTGGATTTTCTTTTAGTCCAAAGTTTATAAGGAGTAATCTTGTTCCTTTTATTGGGAACCCTATTTAATAAATAGCAAATTGTTAACATAGCTTCACCACAGATCCCTTGACTCAGCCCTGAATAGGACAACATGGAATTAACCATCTCCTTGAGTTTATGATAGTATTCAGGAACAAACAAATCACCGTGTTCTAACCCATTTATTTTATGAACCAGATTAAATATCACAAAACCATCCATCTTATCATATGTTTCCTCTAACTCATTCCAAACCTCATAAGCAATTTCTCAGTAGACTAGACCCAAATACAACTCTTGGGATAAAGACCCAAGAATCCAACCCAAAACAATAGCATTACACCTATTCTATTGATGGGCCAAAACAACACTAGTAACAGGTTTAACATAAGTACCATCAATAAATCCCATTTTATTCTTAACATTAAGAGCAATTTTCATAGCAGTAGACAACATCTTGTAATTTTAAGACCCAATCATTTTAACTAACAATAGACACATTAGAGTTACCACTAGCATGCAAATAAAGAGGATTACCAGCATCCAAACTACTAATGAAAACCTCAGCCATAATGACAACCAAACACACAAGACAAAATCAAACATAGACAAGCAGAAAATAAAAAACAAATAACCATACAAACAAGAACATATAACAACAAGATCAACAAACAAACCAAGAACAACAAGAATGCTAGAAACAAAGTGTGTGTGAATGAAGAGAGAGAAACAGATTTGTGATATGATTTTGAGATCTGGGGCTGAAGAGTATATATACTCTATATTTCCACTTCAAACCCTGTAGAATAAGAAACCTGCTAAACACAAACTGTGAGAAAAATGTACAGGAATAGCTCCTGTGCTTAAACCATGAGAATGCACTATGAAATGTATCAACTTCCAACACATAGCCCAAGGCTACATTTAAGAAATAAAAACTTGCATAATTGGTGGTATATAAAGTCAGTTGATAGAGGTTAAGTTAAAAGGATGAGCAATTATTATTAAAAATACAAACAAATAATATGTGTTTGGATACTTTAAACATATCCCTTAAAATTATGTTTAACAATTTTTTTATTTTTATTTTCTAAACTACGGAGTATAAAATGATTATGTTCTCTCATACATAACTTGTTACCACTAAATCTGAAAGAGAAGTTCATTCCTTTTCCATGCAGTTTTAGTTTGCAACACATTGGTACAAAGTACGAACATAAATCTTTTTTTAACAATTACAATAAATTTGATTTGAAGCCAATACATCAAATCACAAGGTTTACTTAACTTAATCAGAACAAAGAAAAAATTACCACTGCCATTGATAGGGACTCTGAGATGTGATTCATTCACTTTATTATTGGGTAGTGTTATCCATAACCACCTCGCGTTATTTGCACTTCTTAGAGCATCATGTACAGTGGCTCAAATCAAATGCAAAACGTGATGTCATGTCATTCACATCATCATTTTCCTCTTTCACTTTCTTAATCATTCACACGTCAAAAACACTCTCTTTAGTCATTAAGCCAAAACATCACTTTTGAAACCACCATATCTTCAAAAACACAACTCAACACACAAACCAATTATAAAAATAATAATAAATAAATAAATAACTCATTTGCCGCAAGCCAATATGTTCACATTTTCTTTGGCCCACGGGAGTGGGTTGCGGTGGTACCAGTTTGACTCAAGCCAAATGATGTCCACCTAGATTTGGCGTCGGCTTCATGTTAATGCACCTATTGCTTTTATGTGCCAATTTATTTTATTTTTGCTTTAGTACTTTTTTATTATTTTTTCTCCTAGATCTATTAATTACATCCCGTTAAATACCATAATTAGAAATAAATTTTTAACAGTGTCCGTTGTTCCTACAATAAACTGGCAAAAACGTACAACAAAAACAATATCGATGAAATAGAACAAACTAACATAAATATATATATCTATTGATTGTTATTTCTGGAACAAGCTGACACAGTACGTATAAGATTACCCTACATATTTCACAAGGATTTGTAAAAATATGACTTTTTGTTGTAAGACTAAATATAGTGAAACTATCATTACCACACATCGGGTCGATCAAGAAAATAAAAGAAAAGAGTTGTCCATTGTCTGGTAAATTTTGTATGTGTTAGTGGCGACAATATTTGCACTAAAGCTATAGTTAGAGACGATTATATAATGCTTGTTTGTCAACGAGCATTAAACTTTTAAAGCATATTTAAAAACTCATATATGAAACACTTAGTAAATAATGGTTAAAATTTTACATAATCTTATACTTTATATAGACACAAAAACTTTATCAAATAAGTTTACAAAACAAATAAATACTAACAACTGCTTGTTAGCTTTGTAAAACATGGAATAAGCATAACCAATAAACAAGCCGAGCATATAGTTTGAAAGCCTAAGCTCGTGCTCCATAGTTATTCAGAAAACTCGTTTATTGTATTTTTTTTGTATAACTTTTCTAAATTTTTAATTACAAAAACGTGTTAAACACAATCTTTACGTACGAAGGCGCGCGAGTTCATTAAGGCTCGATTAATTTCAAACTTAATCAAAACCGATATCCAGTAGCTCACAAGCAGCTCAACTCATATCGATTAATTTTTTCCTAAAAGGTAAAAGTAACCCCAATCAATTCCATTAATTACAAAAACGTGTAAAAGACGATTTTCATATACAAAGTTGCCCCGAGGTCATTAAAGCTAAATTAATTTCAAACTTCTAAAAAACCGATCTCCAGTAGTTCAGAAACAGCTTGACTCAGATCGATTAATTTTATCATAAAAAGTAAAAGTAGCCCCAATCAATTCCAGTACTTACAAAAACATGTTAAAGATATTCTTGACGTATGAAGTCGTCGGGGTCATTAAAGCTCAACTGTTAGGAATACAAATATTCACATGAAAAACTCGGTCACCCCGAATATGGATTAGCATTAAGTAGCTCGTAGGTTTAATCATATTAGTGTAGATACCGTTTCACCATGGAGTCGGGTCGGGTCTTTACCCACTGTCAGCCCAGTCCATAGCCTACTAGAGGCGTTTATTTCATATGTATAAATACCCTCTCCCACCAAAGGAGAGGGTTGGAACTTCATTATTACAAGCTAATACATCTTCACTTTCTCTCACTAGAAGTTTCCCTCTCCATCTCATTATCTCTCTAAAACTTTCGGCCTAAACATCAAACTTTGAGTGTGTTATGTGATTTGATATGTTACAATTGGTATCAAGAGCCATGGTTTGATTAGCTAGATTGTGTGTGCGTTTTCTTGATTAGTTTAGATCAAAAGTTTGGTTTTTGAAGGTTTATAGTCTTATTCTTGGCTTTCTTTGATTCTCACGTTTGTGGTGTTAAAGTTAGTGTTTTTATAGTTGTTATAACCTTCTAGGATCAAGTTGTGCAAAAGAAACCAAGCAAAAACGTTCAAAAGGGTGATTTTTAGGTGATTATAGGTGATGTTCTTCACTGTGTTTTGACATTCTGTGAAGATTTCTTGGCTGCGTTTTGAGGTTGCTTGGGAAAGTCTTGATTGCGGTTTGGTAAGGAATCTGACTGCGTTTTGGTTTTTAACTAAAATGGGAAAGAAGACAAAACGCAGTGAAAGTGACACTTTGTCCTGTTGTGATTGCGTTTTGCCCTCCTGCGTTTTGAGCTACTGCGTTTTGGATTTCTGCGTTTTGGGTCTCCGCATTTTGGACTCCTGCGGTTTGACCAAGTGACTGCGTTTTGGTTTGTTGCGTTTTGCCTAGTTCCTGCGTTTTGACTTCTGCATTTTGGTCACTGCGTTTTGACTTCTGCGTTTTGGTCACTGCGTTTTGACTCAAGTTACTGCGTTTTGGTGACTGCGGTTTGACCAAAGAATCTTGCGGTTTGATCACTGCGTTTTGCCTCTGAAGACTGCGTTTTGTTCCCTGCGTTTTGGTCACTGCATTTTGCCTCAAGAAGTTGCGATTTGCCTACTGCGTTTTGCCTACTTGAAGACCTGCATTGTGTTTTGTCTCAAGCATTGATTGCGGTTTGACCAAAGTTGACTTTTTACGTCAAAACTTCAAACGGCCATAACTTTTGAACCGTAACTCCGTTTTCAGCGAAATACCTGTCAAAACGACCGGAACAGCCTGAATATTGTGAAGATTTACACAAAGTCGTGAAAAAAAAAATTTGAGGCCCAAATCCCCTCCGAAAGGAAGTTATTGAGGTTTTAAATTTTTAGACAAAAATTTCACTATAACAACGTGCATCAACAACACCAAATCACAACTAAACAATAATTCACCTAAACTAACGAACAATCATTCATCTTAACACACAATCACTAATCATTATCGATCCAAACTTTCATCATAACACATTCAAGTAATCAAATCATGGTTTATTCTTGATTTTTGTAAAATCCCGCGAAAGAATCTATTTCTCGGTTTAAATCATAGAATTGTAAAATCCCGTGCAAGTTTACATCATGTCAAATATTTTGGATTCAGTTATCTCTGAGGTACTCAAATTGTACGACATGGTTGATGAACACAAGATTTCCAACAAAGTACAACAGACAAATGTTGTTGAATCAGAAGATGTTAATATGGGAAATAGCGATATTAACCCATATGAACAACATGTGAAACACAACGAAGCGTCTGTTGAACCTAGTGGGGTATCTTCTGTTATTAATGATGATAATGTGTTGCATGAACAAAAGATTCCTAATGAAGTACAACCAACAAACGTTGTTGAGTCAGATACTGCTAATATGGGAAATAGCAATGTTATCCTATATGAGCAATATGTGAAACACAACGAAGCGTCTGTTGTACCTAGTAGCGCATCTTCTGTTCTAAATGATGATAATGTGCTTGAGACCACTGAATTTGTCCCTGAAGACTCATTAACCACCCAACTTAACATCTATAAAGATCAAGTGGCCATATATGAACAACGTGCTAAGTTTAAGTTAACTAAACGTGAGCAAGAAATGGATGGTCAGATGCGTACACTTATTTCTGAACGTAATCTAAGGGAAGAAAAATTGAAAATGGAGTTACATTATTTACAAGTGAAACTTAATCAAACTGTTCAGCTTAAACAAGTAATACAAGAAAGTGTAAATACGCTCAAACAAAATTTCAAAGAAAAAGAAAAAAAAAACTCTTAAATGATTTTTCCAAACTTATAACGTTAAAGAATAAACTCGAATACAAGTTGTACGCACAAGACCGTTCCAAACAAGTTGTTCAGATGATGCTCAAGCATAAAAAGTTGTGTGATGAACACAGTGAGAAAGCCATAGGTGAACCAAAATCTGCTTACCTTAGAAGTGCACAAGGGGCCCAACCTGTGTTATATGATGGTACTGAAATCCTTAAACTTGTTCATGCCCCCACTAGTGTAACATCATCAGAAGAGAGTAGTGAGATAGAAGAAATAAATAGAGAAAAAATGGCTGAGAAAATGAATGATCCTGTATGTGTAGCAAAACGGGTCATAATCAAACCTCACAACTATTCAAAGGAGAACTTCTTAGCCACTTTCACTCCCCAAACTCAATTGACTCCTGAACAAGTATTTTGGACCTTAGACATGCAAAAAAGAAAGGCCGAAGAACTCGAAGTCAAAAATCCACCCCTAAGGAAATTACATGCTGCAACGATGTACCCACCTAATACACCCATGCATTTAGTTCCTAGAACTCTTCCCACAGAATGTAAAACTCTAATTGGCATTTATGTACTTAGTCAACTATTTGCTGATTTTGATAAAACATGTAAGAAGATAATTACACCAACGGGAATTACTGAAGGGGAAAGGGGATTTGAGCAAACAAAATGGTGCTATCTAACTGAGGTCATTCCATTCTTTAAACTACTCAAAGAACATTTTGAGGGTATTCAAAAATCCCTAGATGCTGAGGTAAAAGAAATGAAAAAGGTGTTTAATGTTATGGAAAACGAGGTGTCCCAAAATGCGATAGAACTTAAGAGTCGTGAGATTGAGAGAAAGAACATTCTCATCACCAATGAGAATTTGATTGCGAGATGTATTGCTCAGGATGTGTACTATACTGCTACTGATTCTGCGTTAACTACTTTTCAATTTCATGATCTATCGATTGCTTTTAAAGTTGCCCAGAATCGTGTCATTGAGTTTGAAGCCGAGAATCAAAAATTGCATGAGAAAATCCAAAACGATGATCATGATAACATGGTCAGGCATTTGTCTAAATTAGAGATTGATAATCTTAATTTGCAATTAAAATTTCAACATCTAGAAGAAAGAAATAAAACTTCAAATGCCAAGACATCGTTGGATGCTCCTGAATTTGATGCATATTTTGAAATAAGCAAACGAGATGAACGGATTCAAGCTCACACTAACACGATCCAAAAATTGAAAGTACAAATCTCTCAATTGAAGGCCAATAGTAGTGATGTGATTGGCACCTATAAACCACCACCTCTAGATTCTCAGAATTTTCAATTTCAAAACATCATCAATAAATTGCAACAGGAAAATGATTGTTTTCAAGCTGAAAATTCAAAAGTTAAACTGCATTACAAAGAGTTATATGACTCGATTAAAGTCACACGTAACAATCACAATGAAAAGATAACTTCTTTGCTTAATGAGATTGAGAATCTAAAGGCTCAGGTGAAAGGGAAAATGCCAATTATCACTAGTGATAATGTTGTTCCAAAGGTTTTTGCTTGTAGTAAGTATGCAATTGATGTTGTGCCTATTCCGCTTCCCCCTTAGGAACAATAGGTCTGCTCATCAGGTATATCTCACTCAACTTAAGGATAGTCTTGACATTCTTCGTGAGATTGTAGAAGAGGATGTAATAGAGAAACCACTTGATAGTGCAGTTGTAGATGCCTGCTTCCTCACTAAACGATCTCAGGAACTCTTAGAATACGTCATTGGCACATGTCCTAAGACTGATAGTAGGCGAGATAGGTTTATTACATCATCTTCAATGACTATGAACAAGCATGTAACCTTTGAGGCACCCTTGAAAACTTCAGATCCCAACACATCAAAACATGTTCAGCAACTAGAAGTGAAAAAGACTAAGATTCCCATCAGTCCTTCTACAGGAGTTAACAGAGACACTAAAGCTAGCGAGTCAAAACCTAGGAGAAATATAAAGAATTATAGGACTTCACCAGCTAAAAGTGTTCCTAATAAGAAAGTAGAAGACCACATGAGGAACAATAAGTCAGATTTGAACAAACGGAATCATAATTCAAATCCTAGTTCACTTTGCAAAACATGTAATGATTGTTTAATTTCGGGTAATCATGATAAATGTGTTGAGAAATTTTTGAAGTCGTAGAACAAACCCCCAGTTAAGAAAGTTTGGAGAGCTAGACAAATTAAGCAATCTTGGAAACCTACAGGGAAAATGTTTACCAATGTGGGCTTTCAGTGGAAGCCCACGGGCCGAATATTCACACTAGGCGAACATTGCCCTTTAACGAGGATTACCATGCCTAGAGTAGTGCCTGTTAAGGAATGGAAGCCAACTGGTAGAGTTATCCCTTTAGATACACAATGCCCTTTAACTAGGTCCATTGCATCTACTAGTGTTGCCCCTATTGTTAAAACCAAGGCACCTATGGTTTCAGCAGCTCCAAAGATTGTTTGCAAATGCAAGTCGTACAGATCGTCCTTTGACATTTGGACTCAGGCTGCTCACAACATATGAGGGGAAACGACAATGACGTTTGCACAGCAGTTCAAGCCTCGGGCCTCAATGTCAACATAATGGCGTCTGCTGAAAACACTCCAGGCCCCGTTCCTCAAAGAAAAGAAAGGCGTACGCTTGAGTGCGCTTTATCTTCGAAAGAAGAGAAATCTTCTTGTTTCTGACTATTCTCATCAACAAGCTTCATGCTCTTCTGATGAAGCGAAAAGTGTACCGCTTTTAAGGGGTCATTTAAGCCCTAAATCGTATTTATTTGATCAAATATTGCCCTAAATCGTTCCTTTTGTCATTTTAGGTACTTTTGAGAAGAAATCTGGAAAAGGAGGTATTTTGGACGTTTTTGGAGCATAAAAGTGAAGAAAACGACAAAGTCTCAAAATCATGCTGGAAGTTACCTTTGACGGCGTCAGGATTATGCCTGGACGGCGTCATGGCTTGGCAAAAGTGGTGGATGTGAAATTTACTCATGATAAGCCAGTGAAAATTGCATGGAAATTCTGACGGCGTCACCCTTTAATTTGATCAAGGTCGTCACGTTATAATTCAAAGAGGGACGGCGTCACGTTCATAGTCTGACGGCGTCAAGCCTTGATAAGCCAGAACGGATTTTGGAGAGCTAAAGAGGGACGGCGTCAAGAAGGTCATCCGAGAACCCTAAAAGCGGCGAGGTGACGGCGTCACACTCCATAACGTGACGCCGTCAGATCTAAAAATCTATATATAGTTTTGCAATTCTTTGTCATTAGTGTGGAACTTATGGGGGAACTTTGTGTGTGAAAACCCTAGGACGAATTTGGCAGCTCTTTCAAGGCTTTTTGCCTTGAGATCTTCCATGTTACATTGAAGATAAGTTATCAATTAATCATTCAATATGTCTATGTGTTGTTTGATTCTATCTTATTCTTGTCTTTTGTTTAACATGTTAGGCTAGATTTATCTTGTGTTTGCTTAGATCTAATGAAACCTAGCTATTGATTATTGGTTATTAGTGTGTTGTTAGTTGTATTGGATGATTGTTCATCTATGTTAGGCTTAAGAAAACTGGCTAACTTCCTATTCGGTAACTTGCTTGAACGTCTTAAGAAACATGAACCAATGCGTACTAAAGGTTTTTATGGTTGTATTTAATGCACAAGCGAATTCTAGTGATCCCATGTTAGGAGCTTCCTAGCCGGCTCGACATAGGAGTGAAGTAGGAGCTAGTAGAGTTGGGGAAGTACGTACGCCACCCCACGAATGGTATTAAGGAATACACCCGTCATCCACGTAACTAATACACACTAATCAACCGGTAAAAGATAGTTAGGGAGTAAGGAAATCTAAGTAAACACATTTCCCTCCACATAAGTTTTCACCAACATTTTCATTTTCTGTTATTTTATTTTATTTGCATTCGTAGTAATTTGGGTTAGTTGACTAGCAACTAATTCCGCCCACTCTTTCAAACCCGAGATTTTACTTGCTTTCATAAAAATATAAAAACATAAAAAGAATCTTCTCTCACCCTTAGACCTATTAGAGTAATTTTTCATACCTAACGAACACTATTCCCTGTGGAGAACGATCAATCCCCCGTACTTACCACTACACTATACTACATCGGTCAGGTACACTGCCTGGTGGGGTTGTAAGCCTCTTGAGATCCCTCGAGAGGTAAAACCTGTTGTAAGGTTGCAAAACCACGCATCAAGTTTTTGGCGCCGCTGCCGGGGAATAGTTATTGTTTAGGTTGAATTTTTATTTTATAGGTCTACTCACTAGATTCCTTTCTAGTGAGATTTTTATTTTATTTTTCTAGGTTTTCTTTAGTCTATCTTTTTTTCTTCGTTTCTTTGTTCGTAACCATTACCATTAGACATCATGGAAGATGGTAATATCCTTGATCCCAACATCCCACCACCACAACAACCACCACTACCTCCTAGAGCCCGTACTTTAGGAGAGTACTCCCATCCTAGCCACCATGGCTATCGAAACACCATTGAGCTCACTCAAGGAGCCAATGTCACACCCTTGCGATCCGACACCATCCGGTTGGTGCAAAGCGGATGCGCATTCCATGGACTTCATTCCGAAGATCCTAATCAACATCTCAAGGACTTTCTCAAAATTGTTGATTCTATAGACCTTGATGTTGCCACTCGAGAGACGACCCGATTGCGTCTCTTTCAATTCTCTCTGCGGGACCAAGCTAGTCAATGGCTAGAACGTCAACCCGTAGGATCCATCACCTCTTGGGATGATCTCACTACTCGTTTCCTTGCTCAGTTTTTCCCACCGGGAAGAACTACCAAGCTAAGGAATGATATCTTGATGTTCCAACAACGTCAAGGCGAAACTCTCTACGAGGCATGGACTCGATTCAAGGACTTACTCCAAAAAGTCCCTCACCATGGCATGGATCCTTGGCTACAAGTCCAAATCTTCTATGATGGTGTCAATCATCAAACTAGAAGAGCCATAGATTACGCCGCCAATGGGAGATTGAGCAGGCCCAGTGTCGATAAGTGCTGGGAAGTCATTGAGGACTTAGCACAGTACGAAGAAGAAGAATGGAATGACTCAACGTTCTCGGAAGAAGGGATTTTAAATTGCATGAGTGCAACCCAAGAACAGCTGTTCGAAAACATAAAAAGGCAGGTTGAGAGCTTAATGAAAGTTGAGACACCTACGGCTGATGAAAATCCCGATGAGTGCGTGAACACAATTGGTAAACATACGTTTCATCAATTCTCACGACAAGATGAGTTTGAAGGGATAATGCTAACTTTCGTGAACAACCAAGAAAGGCGGATCCAAGAATTAGAGACTCACTTGAAAAACACCCAAGATATGTTCATGGAACTAGCAGAAAAGTTTATCGTGAGAATAAGGGAGAAAATTAGGGAAGAAGCCTCACACAAAAAGATCGAGAAGATCTTTGAACTCCCGGTCCCTAATGAACCATACCACGAATGGGATGATGAAACCCCCCTCCCCGAGCCTTCACTTTTAAAACCCTCTTATCTATTTGGATCCTCTCGCGAGAAAAATTCTCAAGATCGTAGCATTTTCGTGGGAAGCATGGTTGTCACGCTCCCTAACTTTCATGAAGCTAGAAAACGATCTTTTGGCTTTAAGCCAGGTGTGAGAAGAACTCAATTAAAGCACACCATCATTTCGAAAACCCCCTGGAAAAGTTCCTCTCACTCCCTGAATACCTGCCTTGATGGAAATTGGAACCTGAATGAGACGTCAACCGGCCCTTTTCAACATTTTACTACACCCCGTGACAGTACCAAAACATTTGACCCAGGAGGAACTTATTAACGAGACTAGCTATCAGGATTATTGACCCTGACTAGCTGCTCTTTTAAAGTACGAGGGGCTCATTTGTAAACTGGCACAAAGTAGTAAAATACGCTAATCTGACGGCGTCAGAATTTGAACGTGACGCCGTCACCCCGTCTGCACAGCAATAATAACTTTATTTCCATCACTTTCATCACAAACCCCACAAACCATATCCACTCCAACACCACCTCCGAACTTCCCTGGACAAATTCGCCTACTTCAGCTACCAATCTTCACGTGGTAAGTAATTTTTACTCATTCTTTTCGCTTCAATTACTCATAGGATTTGTAAATTTCGAAAATCCCCAACTCATGAAACCCTAGGATTGATTCATGCTTAGAACTCATAATGTCCTTTAATTAGTGTTATTTAGCAATAATTAAAGCATTTGATGATTGGCAATCAATTGGGTCTATTCACTAATGGGGAGGCCACGAATTTGAACCATTACATATGATCCAATCACCCATTTTGCTGTAAAAAGGGGCGTTTGGTTTATAAGCTTAAAGTTTGAATATTGATTTTTCCCTCGTAATTTCGGATTTGAATTTGGTCGAACCTGACGGCGTCACCTAGTAAGGGGTGACGGCGTCAGACCTGTCTGATGCTCCACCAAATCTTTAATTCACATATTAACACTTTTGTTCCTCCCTGCTTTGTTCCAGATAATGAGTAAGCGTCAAAGACCCAGCCGAGGGAGTTCTTCCAGATCTCAACAAGAGAACTTAGGGGACACGGTCCTCAGTTGGGGTGTCTTTGATAATGATGCCGCTACAACTAAATACGCCCAATTGATGCAACATAAAGTTGAGAATGGAGCTATTGTAGATTGGAGCTTTCTAAGGAGGGAAGGTCTTGAGCAAACCTTCCTCCAAAGCTTTCAGACGAATGAATTTACCGGCCCTCAGTGGGAAAGACTGTTTAGGATTCAAGAGCCGGTCTATGAAGAGTTGGTACATGAGTTCTTTGCCACTTTTCACTTTGACATGGCTGAGGCAAGGACCGATGTGGGCGGGACTACCATCTATTTCAGGCTGGGGGGAGAGCTTAGGACGTGCTCGGTTACTGAGTTTGGGTGGAGACTTGGGTTGTATAGTCAGTATGAGACCACTCAGGTGGGGTTCATGAATAGGTTGTTGCATGGGGAGTCGATGAGGAGTGATTTTAGGTGTTCGTTGTTCTGGCCGACTATTGGGGATGGGATGTACACCTCGACCACTGTGGCATCTCAGATCAGGGAGCCTAGAGTTCGGTTGACTCATAGATGCCTCACCTACAGCTTGACAGGGCGTCACAGCTCTCACCACCGTGTCACTGCTTCTGATCTCTTCTACCTGTACACCATTTATTCTAATGAGGTTTACTGCAACATCCCATTTTGGGTTGCTAGCTTTCTGCATGGTGGAGTGGGAGAAAGGGAAGGAGACAGGATTTATGGTGGGATGTTTATCACCCGGCTGGCCCGATCGTATGGAGTCCTCAGGCCCGAGGTCATGAGGTATTTGAGTGGTGATGCATGCAGGACGGTGAAGGTGAGGTCCCTGA
The DNA here is from genome assembly GCA_021014915.2 of Artemisia tridentata subsp. tridentata. Lineage (NCBI taxonomy): Eukaryota > Viridiplantae > Streptophyta > Magnoliopsida > Asterales > Asteraceae > Artemisia > Artemisia tridentata. The sequence continues at coordinate 36,042,664 of CP139505.1, forward strand.
AGCAGATGGATGTGGTTATGGAGATGCATGATGGGACCTTTATGTGGTATCATCCAGGCGGTGATGAGGATGCTGGTGATGAGGATGATGAGGAGGAGGAGCCACAGCAGCAGCAGCAGCAGCATGGGGGTTATGAGGCCGGTACAGCTGATTACTACCGGCACATGAGCAGGGGGGATTGGCAGGCTCACCAGGGGACCTGGATGGGCCAGGTTGATACTTGGAGGACCAGGGTGGACGAGAGGTTCGACTGGATGTATGATCACACGGTTCGTCAGATGCATCATCTATCTGGAGGACCAGGGTGGACGAGAGGTTCGACTGGATGTATGATCACACGGTTCGTCAGATGCATCATCTATCTACACGTGATCAGTTGGACCCACATCTGCAGATTGACCCTTTCCCGGGTCGTGAGCAGGATTACCCACCATATGGATACTACGGGCACCTCCCTCCTGACTATGACTATCGCCAAGGTCCCCCACCCCAGTGATGCTTTAATTTGATGTTTTGATATTTGAACAATTGAAATTATGGTTGTATGATTTAGAACAATTGGGTCTGTAATAATTTAGGATAAGGCCTCTGTTGGCCTTTAAACATTTGTTACATTGATTTTATTTATTGCATGCAAGCCTTATTTGATTGCTTACTTTATTTGCTTTTTGTGTTCATTTATTTGTTTGTTTGATTTTATTTGTTTCCGTATGTATGTTTAAATTTTATTATTATTGATTCATGTTCAAAAGTAATTTGTGAAAATGCTTTATTTTGTTTTTAACTTCGTCTTAACTACATATAAAGGTATTTTGCAAAAGTTAAGTGTAAGGGAAATCTAAATCGGTTTATTAGAACACAAATGAATATGAATCATAATAATAATAAATTAACATACATATTAGTATTTGTTTGAGTCAAATGCTTGTATCGAGTCATGATGATGTTTTGCAGGATTTCCAGGAAGTAAGTTAGAGGTTTTTCCAAAAATTTTCCGGAAACTTAACATGAGAATTCTGTCAGATCATTTCTGACGGCGTCAGGCTTTACAACCTGACGGCGTCAGGTTTAATTTTCTGAAAATTTTTGAAAGTTTTGTTTTCATAAAAAGTTTTTATTAAATCTCTAACTTATAATCTCCATGAATCTGCAAAATTATCATTCCACAAGCATTATATCCTTATATATAGATTTATCCCGCCGATGTTATGCAGGTTTTCGTGTTTGTTTTCTCAGGTTTAACAGGTTATTTTGGACAAGGAAATGTTTTGGATCAAGCTTATGGCGATGCATTAGTCATGGAGCTTCAACATTACTTTAGAAGAAGATCTAACCGTGTTACTTCATTATCCACCGAACGAATCAGGGGAGTATTTGATTTCATTCTTTTACTTTATACTTTTACATCTTGTTATTTGAACATTGGGGACAATGTTCATCTTAAGTGTAAGGGGGGTAAAAGTACGATTAGAGAATGCTATTGCGCTTGATTTTTGTTTGTTTAATAGTGGATGTGTAATAAAACTGAGATAAATACCTGTTAGGGTAATTTTAGTGCCAAATTTAAATTTTTTTACAACATATAGGAATGAAACTTTGATCTTAATGAGCGTCTCACGGATAGGAGTTATATGACTAGCACAAAAACCGTACCACTAAAAAATTTTCCACCCCAAATATGTGAGGTTCGCCCCTAGAATTGGTAGGAAAAGCATTTATGCTATGATGTGTGTACCGGTAGCACTTAGATTCTAGAACTTGCGTTAGGACCATTCCGAGGCCACAAGTGAGACTACATTCGTGTAGTTAGATTTACTACATGATAAGAGGCATTAGGATTAACCCATTGTTTTACACCTGTGTTTTTGTTATAATTACATTGGCTACATTGGTCAAGTAATTCTCCCACACCCTTTGCGTTGTACTCATTTTTAGTACACGATACCCCTAGTACACCCCTCAGAGCCTATCTTTTCGTTTCGACCTTTAAGCATTTTACTTAAAGGAAGAATTTGTTACACCCCGCTAAAATGTACACCCAAATCGCCTTAGCCTACCTTGTATGCACTCATTTTTAGTGCATTATTGTTACAACATTTGTTTAAACCCAAGTTAATTATCTAATTGATTACATGGTTGCTAAGTCGAGTCATATCCTTGTACATATTGTTTTGGGACGATTGGGACTCATGGGTAAAGTACTAGTGTAATGGAGTAATGGGGAAGAACATCATTTATTACCCCCATATGTGCTAAATATTTTAAAAGTACTCCAAGTTTTTCAATTATCTTAATTCGAGTCATTAGAATAGTTATTTGTAAAGTTATGTAAAAGTTCAAGTGTAAGGGGAATGCAACGCACCTATGATGTATTATTTTGGATGGTAGGGCAAAAGTGTATGCAAAAAAAAAAAAAAAAAAAAAAAAAAAAAAAAAAAAAAAAAAAAAAAAAAAAAACCGAAAAATCAAGAAAAATACAAAAAAAAATGAGAAAATGAAAAATAGAAAAAAAACATACGGACTACCATCCTGTTTCATTTTATGTTTATTTTATGTTTTTGTTATTTTGTTTTTAGCTTAAGATTGAGTCGAGTCTTGGCTTAGCAACATTGTATAGTACATGTAATTGATCAAGATCTTTAACTCGCCACCAGTAAAATATCTTTTATCCAACAAAACCGTGTTTTCCTTTTCCCTACACCTAACATTATAACCCATTTAAAAGCCCTCTTTGATAGTTTATCTTAGGTGCTTACGCCTAGTGGAGGAGGTTTTTGATCCTTTCCCAAGCCTATGGTAATCTATTTGCTATGACAGGTAGTGAGAGATATTATCCGTTTTCATTTATGAGATTTATTTTGACGACACTTGAGAGATGTGAGTATCTAAACACTACTTGTGAGGTGCTAGTTTATAATCTCCGTGCTTATTATGATTAAAGTGGAACGAATATTTGTTGTAATTACTTTTATGTTAGCATTAAATGACCCCTAACTTGTATTTTGATTAGAATAAAAGCGCATTTACTTGAGGACAAGCAAATCTCAAGTGTAAGGGTATTTGATGAAGCGAAAAGTGTACCGCTTTTAAGGGGTCATTTAAGCCCTAAATCGTATTTATTTGATCAAATATTTCCCTAAATCGTTCCTTTTGTCATTTTAGGTACTTTTGAGAAGAAATCTGGAAAAGGAGGCATTTTGGACGTTTTTGGAGCATAAAAGTGAAGAAAACGACAAAGTCTCAAAATCATGCTGGAAGTTACCTTTGACGGCGTCAGGATTATGCCTGGACGGTGTCATGGCTTGGCAAAAGTGGTGGATGTGAAATTTACTCATGATAAGCCAGTGAAAATTGCATGGAAATTCTGACGGCGTCACCCTTTAATTTGATCAAGGTCGTCACGTTATAATTCAAAGAGGGACGGCGTCACGTTCATAGTCTGACGGCGTCAAGCCTTGATAAGCCAGAACGGATTTTGGAGAGCTAAAGAGGGACGGCGTCAAGAAGGTCATCCGAGAACCCTAAAAGCGGCGAGGTGACGGCGTCACACTCCATAACGTGACGCCGTCAGATCTAAAAATCTATATATAGTTTTGCAATTCTTTGTCATTAGTGTGGAACTTATTGGGGAACTTTGTGTGTGAAAACCCTAGGACGAATTTGGCAGCTCTTTCAAGGCTTTTTGCCTTGAGATCTTCCATGTTACATTGAAGATAAGTTATCAATTAATCATTCAATATGTCTATGTGTTGTTTGATTCTATCTTATTCTTGTCTTTTGTTTAACATGTTAGGCTAGATTTATCTTGTGTTTGCTTAGATCTAATGAAACCTAGCTATTGATTATTGTTTATTAGTGTGTTGTTAGTTGTATTGGATGATTGTTCATCTATGTTAGGCTTAAGAAAACTGGCTAACTTCCTATTCGGTAACTTGCTTGAACGTCTTAAGAAACATGAACCAATGCGTACTAAAGGTTTTTATGGTTGTATTTAATGCACAAGCGAATTCTAGTGATCCCATGTTAGGAGCTTCCTAGCCGGCTCGACATAGGAGTGAAGTAGGAGCTAGTAGAGTTGGGGAAGTACGTACGCCACCCCACGAATGGTATTAAGGAATACACCCGTCATTCACGCAACTAATACACACTAATCAACCGGTAAAAGATAGTTAGGGAGTAAGGAAATCTAAGTAAACACATTTCCCTCCACATAAGTTTTCACCAACATTTTCATTTTCTGTTATTTTATTTTATTTGCATTCGTAGTAATTTAGGTTAGTTGACTAGCAACTAATTCCGCCCACTCTTTCAAACCCGAGATTTTACTTGCTTTCATAAAAATATAAAAACATAAAAAGAATCTTCTCTCACCCTTAGACCTATTAGAGTAATTTTTCATACCTAACGAACACTATTCCCTGTGGAGAACGATCAATCCCCCGAACTTACCACTACACTATACTACATCGGTCAGGTACACTGCCTGGTGGGGTTGTAAGCCTCTTGAGATCCCTCGAGAGGTAAAACCTGTTGTAAGGTTGCAAAACCACGCATCATCTTCCCATACTCATTCAGTCATCAAGTGGATCAACGTACATTGGAGTATATTCTTATTCAAGTGTGGGAGAATGGTGAATAAACAAAATGTCAGCTATCAAGTGGATCTACTTACCATTGATGGTATTCTTATTCACTTGTTCAATCAAAAATGGCAGTCATATGCAATTTTTGAGGGAAAAGGGTAAATAAACTACATGTTGATTGATGTTTGAGAAATGGTCATACGGCTCCTGAATACATCAATTCAGGAGTCGTGCAAACCAAGTTTCTTCAACACTATATGTTCCACCGTCCATGAAAAAAGAAGATATAATGTTTCAACCATTGGTTTGAAGAATACTTTCAGCTCCATCAAGTGTTGTATCTCCTATGTTTCCCGCTGATGCACAGATATCTGCTGATACAACCGGTACTCCTTCTTGAACCACAATGGTTCAAGAAGTACCATCTGTTAGTACTTCTCCAACAACTCATGAAATTATATCTCTAGTCGTTTATCAAGGTGTTGAAGAACAAATTCATGGAATTCTACCTCCCGAGATTGATAATGAACCCCTCCTCCACAATCTTACTCCAGACCCGAGTTCTGGAGAATCATCTTCACAAAGGGTCATTCGATCAAATTATCATCAGCTCAATCAATCGTTTGATTATATCAGCAAGTGGTCAAAGGCTCATCCATTAGAGAATGTGATTGGCAATCCTTCTCGACATGTTTCGACAAGAAGTCAACTGCAAACTCATGCCATATGGTGCTACTTTGATGCACATGGAAATCCGATACCATTCGGTGGAAAACGATATGATTGAACTCTTATCCATCTAAGGAAGAATAGAGGTGGTAATTCTTCATGTATCCTTTGTAATTATATATAAATCATAAAAACTCAAAAAGATTTTCCACGTTGTACATATCTTAAACCTACAAAAACCATAAAAATCAGAAAAATAGAAAATTCCAAAAATAGTTTTTCAAGGCATGTCTTCTGGTATCGATAACATTTACGGTCCTAGAAATGTCATTCAATAATGACACGGGTCTTTAAATGAAGTTCGAGCAGAAGTTCAAATTGTTTCTCAAAACATGCCTAAGACGGCTTGCAGTTACTTCAGACTGTAACCCGTTCGGCTGTTCCTCCCACTGGGTGAAGTTCACCCGGGCATGGATTACTTTATATCCATGTTTCTTCGATTTGATGTACGTTTCAGTGCATCATTTCTCGTATAAGAAGAGAAGTCTTCTTTACATCACAGATACTTTTCCATCTATGATTCTTCAGGAAAGTATTTGTGCTAAACTTGGTGGTACCATGATTTTTGAATATCAATCAGAATTGAACTTTTCATAAAAATCTATCACTCAATCAATGACTACAACTCTTTAAATAGAAAACGGGTCATCGATTGAGGGGGAGAGTGATTTCAAAAATTTTATATCATCAAAACAAGTCACTTTGTACATAATAAGTAGTGAACTTAATGAAACTTGTTGTTATGTGTCAGTGTATGAATTTTTAATTCAAATATCTTTCAAACTTATCATACCTGACACTAACATTCTCCCTCATTGATTGAGGGGGAGCATTAGTATGTTCCATTATCAGCCCATATTAAACCTGACCACATTTTCTCCCATATTTTCTAAATTCATTTAAATCAATTGGGATCACAAAATCTCAAAAGGTTTGAAATTTCTGATCGGGGGAGAGAATGTGATTTAAATATGCAATCTAATAAAAATGTGATGTTTTGGACTTAAATGTGAGCTATCCCATATGTGCTAAACTCTTTTGTATATCAATGCACATATTGAGTGGGAGCAAATGGTTTGTGGTGACAAAAAGGGATATGGCATCTCATGTGAGCGCGACTCAGACTTCACCAATGAATTGATGAAACAAAAACTGTCATTAATCGAAAGGACTTGTCCTGGCCGGGTAATAATTTCAAGCTGGTCTAACCAGTGATGTAAGCGTGTCTCGAAGAGGACTTGTCTGAGTAGAGTGTACCATTTCGAGAAACTTTCTGTGAACTTGGCCAGGCCGGGTAATAATTTCAAGCTAGTCTAACTGGTGATGTAAGCGTGTCTCGAATCGGTCATGTTCACTGAAAGTGGATCAATTCAAAAAGTGCGAACTCCACCCAACATGTGCAAATTTATAATAAAATCATCCGAGCACATGTTAAGGGGGAACATTTGAAAAGTATAAAACTCTCAAAGTTTTAGCAAAATGTGTTTCATAATCATAAACACTTTGAGAGATTTTTCAAGGATTTGGTTAACGGCAACATAGGAGAGTCATGAAGTTATAAGGTGGCTAAGGTTAGGAAAATCGTCATATGATCCGCCAGAGCCGGAGGGATCTACCCAAGGACAATACCGAATAGTTAGTATTAGAAAGTCCTTAGGTATGATTATGAAAAAAGGAGTAATATGAGAAAGGAGAAAGAGTAGGTTGAAGAATTAAAAAGAAATGTAATGAGAAAGGGTGAAAAAAAATAGCCCTTTAATTATTCAACCTTAGGGCAGAAACCGGGTTCAATTCATATGCTACTGGTTGTTACTAAGGTGACGCCGGTATTGAAGACAAGACGTCATGAACCCAGTGACGCACTGCACTAAACCTTCTAGCCACTCAAGTTATCTTATAAGGACTTGTTTCATTCTCACGGGGAACCCTGCATAATCTATCGACCGCTCATTACGAGTCATGTTAATATTGAAACAGGATACACCGCTCCTGTCTCCGACTACCAAAAATGCACTTATCGAGTCTAGAGTCACGAGATACATCATAAGATCTCATAGGAACACATGTTACTCCTACACTGGTTGTTCAACATTAAGGACACCATTTGTAAACTTATGAGTCCTACGCAGATCTTAGCAATCTGCCAGAACATTTATGAGGGAATTTACAAATGTAATTCTCAGTGATTGAATGGAAATTCCTGCCAGGGTCAACATCAAACAGCCCTGAAAGCAGGTCACTTCGGTAATTCCTTGTGGATTACGCTTAGTGGTCGTTGCGGTTTCAAACGGTCTACAGTCGTGGAGTGAACTCCAGCGACTCACCTAATCGTTGATGTACTTCGGTAGATCTTGTAAGCCCTCTCGGGGGTATCTGATTCAGGAACGGCCTTGGTAAGGATTAGAGAAAGTTTTCACACTATGTTGTTAACAATCTCGAAGTCCAAACCTATAAGTACCGAACGTTTTATTGCTAACTGTCGTATGCAGGAATCATTAGCGGCTGCAGCTGATTGCCGAAAAGATGCCGATCCATCACCCCATGCTCATACTTCACCATCATAATCAAAGAAATCATGATAATTGAAAGACTTTCAACACTACTTTCGCAACTCTGATGCTGAAAATCATGATCTAGAAAAGTGTGAGCATGTCGGTCCAAAGATCACAACATCACATGGAAACAATACTGCTACAAGATAACTTGAAGACGTATGTTGGATGATGACCTCAAAGAATCCTCAAAGATCATCCAAGACAAATGAACAGTCATCAAAAGTCCACTGCTGAAAGTACAAAGATTAAAGACTTAGAAGAATCAAAGACTACGAGCTAGGAACTCTAATCTATGTAATAGAATGCTAGAATTTAAAGTGTAATTTCCGGGGTGACCTCCCTTAGGGGGAGATTGTTAGGAATATAAATATTCACATGAAAGACTCTGTCACCCCGAGTATGGATTAGCATTAAGTAGCTCGTAGGTTTAATCATATTAGTTTATATATCGTTTCACCATGGAGTCGGGTCGGGTCTTTACCTACTGTCAGCCCGGTCCATAGCCTACTAGAGGCGTTTATTTCATATGTATAAATACCCTCTCCCACCAAAGGAGAGGATTGGAACTTCATTATTACAAGCTAATACATCTTCACTTTCTCTCACTAGAAGTTTCCCTCTCCATCTCATTCTCTCTCTAAAACTTTTGGCCTAAACATCAAACTTTGAGTGTGTTATGTGATTTGATATGTTACATCAACTAATTTCAAACTTCTACAAAACTGATCTCCAGTAGCTCACAAATAACTCGACCAGATCCATCAATTTTATCCTTAAAAGTTAAAGCATCCCCAATAAATTCCATTAATTACAAAAACATGTTAAAGATGATCTTTACATAAAAAGCCGGCCGGGGTCTTTAAGGCTCGACTAATTTCAAACTTCTGCATAACTAATCTATAGTAGCTCGTAAACAGCTCGATCTGATTCATCAATTTATCCTAAAAAGTAAAAGTAACCCCAACCAATTCCATTAGTTACAAAAATGTGTCAAAGATGATCTTGATGTATAAAACCGCTGAGGGCATTAAAGCTCGATTAATTTTAAACTTCTACAAAACCGAGCTCCAGTAGCTCACAAACAGCTCGACTCAGATCGATTAATTTTATCCTAAATGTAAAGGTAACCCCAATCAATTCCATTAATTACAAAAACGTGTAAAAGATGGTTTTTACATACAAACTTTCCCCGGGATCATTAAGGCTTGACTAATTTCAAACTTCTACAAAACCAATCTCCGGTAGCTCACAAACAGCTCGACTCAAATCGATTCAATTTATCCTAAAAAGTAAAATTAACCCAAATCAATTCCATCAATTACAAAAACGTGTTAAAGATGATCTTGGTGTACGAAGCCGCTCGATGTCATTATGGCTCGACTAATTTCAAACTTCTACAAAAACCGATATCCGGTAGCTCACAAACAGCTTGACTCAGATCCATCAATTTTATAACCGTGATCAATTCCATTACACTAGTACAAATATGGGATTTGGTCACACATGTGGGATTTCGAACGGCCACACAGTAACTTATTTGTGTGACTAAATATACCAGAATAAAATAAACCGCCAAACTTGATCCGACTTGTGTGACCATTTCGTCTTTCCAACTGAGGCTACAGTCACACTGTAACACCCCCGTTTTTGATATTCGCAGCGAAAATATAAGTTGGGGTGCTACTTCACAGTTCACAGTCATGATGATAGAAACCGACTCGAAAATAGACGTTTTTAGATAAAATTGTTATCATTCATTTATATCAGAGTTACAATATGCAGGTCCCAGCAGGAGGTTCCAAAATACATTATTAAAAATATATTATTTGTTGAATGATAACATAAATAGACAGTCCATAGCCAATCCCGTGCCAATCCATGCTTCCAACAACCTGAGAATACATGCTAAAAGGTCAACATAAAGTTGGTGAGTTCATAGAGTTTTGTGAATGAAAATAGTCCATTTCAGTTGTTCAGAAATACGTTCGTTCAGTTGTTCAGAAATACGTTGTTCAGTTGTTTAGAAATACGTTGTTCAGTTCAGTTGGAAATCATTTAAACACAAGATTAAATAAAATAATTGCAAAGAATACAATTATTATGGGAAAGATGTATATTTATTGCACTAAGTCTCATGACACGCAAAACTTTAACAGAACATCAACAGTCATGAACTAATGATGTAATAATTACCCCATAATTAAATGTAGGTAACCTTGCCCCCGGGTAGGAGATAGCCACATCTCTTTATTCAATTCAAATATAATGCTTTGTGTACGTTACGGTCACACAAAGGGGTTGTCAGCTGATGCGTGGTTTTGCGACCTTACAACAGGTTTTACCTCTCGAGGGATCTCAAGAGGCTTACAACCCCACCAGGCAGTGTACCTGACCGATGTAGTATAGTGTAGTGGCAAGTACGGGGGATTGATCGTTCTCCACAGGGAATAGTGTCGTTAGGATTGAAAAAACTATTCTAATAGGTCTAAGGGTGAGGGAAGATTCTTTTTTGTATTTTTATATTTTTATGAAAGCAAGTAAAATCTCGGGTTTGAAGGAGTGGGCGTAATTAGTTGATAGTCAACTAACCCAAATAACTACGATTGCAAATAAAATAAAATAACTGAAAATGAAAAGGTTGTGAAACTTATGTGGAGAGAAATGTGTTTACTTAGATTTCCTTACTCCCTAACTATCTTTTACCGGTTGATTAGTGTGCATTAATTGCGTGGATGACGGGTGTATTCCTTAATACCAATCGTGGGGTGGCGTACGTACTTCCCCAACTCTACAAGCTCCTACTTCACTCCTATGTCGAGCCGGCTAGGAAGCTCCTAACATGGGATCACTAGAATTCGCTCGTGCATTAAATACAACCATAAAAACCTTAGTACGCATTGGTTCATGTTTCTTAAGACGTTCAAGCAAGTTACCGAATAGGAGGTTAGCCAGTTTTCTTAAGCCTAACATAGATAAACAATCATCCAATACAACTAATAACACACTAATAACCAATAATCAATAGCTAGGTTTCATTAGATCTAAGCAAACACAAGATAAATCTAGCCTAGCATGTTAATCAAAAGACAAGAACGAGACATAATCAAACAACACATAGACATATTGAATGATTAAACGATTACTTATCTTCAATTAAACATGGGAAATCCAAGGGTATGAAAACCCTTAAAAATGGCAGAAATTCGTCTTTAGGGTTTCTCCTCACAAAGTTGCACACCAATGACAAAAAATTGCAAAACTATATATAGAGTTTAAGGGCTGACGGCGTCACGTTATAGATCCTGACGCCGTCACCTCGCCGTATCTAGGGTTCCCGGATGGCCTTCCTGACGCCGTCCCTCTTTAGTGCTCCAAAATCCGCTCTGGCTTATCAAGGCTTGACGCCGTCAGAAATGGGCTTGACGCCGTCCCTCTTTAATTTAAACCGTGATGGCCTTGATCACTTCAAAGGGTGACGCCGTCAGATTTTTCATGCAAAATTCTCTGGCTTATCATGAGTAATTTTCATATCCACCACTTTTGCCAAGCCATGACGCCGTCTGGACCAATCCCTGACGCCGTCAAAGGTACTTTTCAGCATAATTTTGAGACTTTGTCGTTTTCTTCACTTTTATGCTCCAAAAACGTCCAAAATGCTTCCTTTTCCAGATTTCTTCTCAAAAGTATCTAAAATGACAAAAGGAACGATTTAGGGAAATATTTGATCAAATAAATACGATTTAGGGCTTAAATGACCCCCTAAAAGCGGTACACTTTTCGCTTCATCAAATACCCTTACACTTGAGATTTGCTTGTCCTCAAGCAAATGCGCTTTTATTCTAATCAAAATACAAGTTAGGGGTCATTTAACGCTAATATAAAAGTAATTACAACAAATAGTCGTTCCACTTTAATCAAAATAAGCACGGAGATTACATACTAGCACCTCACAAGTAGTGTTTAGATACTCACATCTCTCAGGTGTCATCAAAATAAATCTCATAAATGAAAACGGATAATATCTCTCACTACCTGTCATAGCAAATAGATTACCATAGGCTTGGGAAAGGATCAAAAACCTCCTCCACTAGGCGTAAGCACCTAAGATAAACTATCAAAGAGGGCTTTTAAACGGGTTATAACGTTAGGTGTAGGGATATGATAAACACGGTTTTGTTGGATAAGGGATATTTTACTGGTGGCGAGTTAAAGATCTGATTAATTACATGTACTATACAATGTTGCTAAGCCAAGACTCGACTCGATCTTAAGCTAAAAACAAAATAACAAAAACATAAAATAAACATAAAATGAAACGGGATGGTAGTCCGTATGTTTTTTTTTTTTTTTTTTTTTTTTTTTTTGCATACACTCTTGCCCTACCATCCAAAATAATACATCATAGGGGCGTTGCATTCCCCTTACACTTGAACTTTTACATAACTTTACAAATACTATTCTAATGACTCGAATTAAGATAATCGAAAAACTTGGAGTACTTTTAAAATATTTAGCACATATGGGGGTAATAAATGATGTTCTTCCCCATTACTCCATTACACTAGTACTTTACCCATGAGTCCCAATCGTCCCAAAACAATATGTACAAGGATATGACTCGACTTAGCAACCATGTAATCAATTAGATAATTAACTTGGGTTTAAACAAATGTTGTCACAATAATGCACTAAAGATGAGTGCATACAAGTTAGGCTAATGCGATTTGGGTGTACATTTAAGTGGGGTGTAACAAATTCTTCCTTTAAGTAAAATGCTTAAAGGTCGAAACGAAAAGATAGGCTCTGAGGGGTGTACTAGGGTATCGTGTACTAAAAATGAGTACGACGCAAAGGGTGTGGGAGAATTACTTGACCAATGTAGCCAAAGTAATTATAACAAAAACACAGGTGTAAAACAATGGGTTAATCCTAATGCCTCTTATCATGTAGTAAATCTAACTACACGAATGTAGTCTCACTTGTGGCCTCGGAATGGTCCTAACGCAAGTTCTATAATCTAAGTGCTACCGGTACACACATCATAGCATAAATGCTTTTCCTACCAATTCTAGGGGCGAACCTCACATATTTGGGGGTGGAAAATTTTTTTAGTGGTACGGTTTTTGTGCTAGTCATATAACTCCTATCCATGAGACGCTTATTAGAACTAAAGTTTCACTCCTAAATGTTGTAAAAAATTTTAAATTTTGCACTAAAATTGACCTAACAGGTATTTATCTCAGTTTTATTACACATCTACCATCAAACAAACAAAAATCAAGTGCAATTGTATTCTCAAAAGTATCGTACTTTCCCCCCCCCCCCCTTACACTTAAGATGAACATTGTCCCCAATGTTCAAATAACAAGATATAAAAGTAATAAGGTAAAAGAATGAAATCAAATACTCCCCTGATTCGTTCGGTGGATAAAGAAGTAACATGGTTAGATCTTCTTCCAAGAGAAAGTAGAAGCTCCAAGACTAATGCATCGCCATAAGCTTGATTCTACAAACATTTCCTTGTCCAAAATAACCTGTTAAACCTGAGAAAACAAACACGAAAACCTGCATAACATCGGCGGGATAAATTCTATATATAAGGATATAATGCTTGTGGAATTATTATTTTGCAGATTCCTGGAGATTATAAGTTAGAGATTTAATAAAAACTTTTTATGAAAACAAAACTTTCAAAATTTTTCAGAAAATTAAAACCTGACGCCGTCAGAAATGATCTGACAGAATTCTCATGTTAAGTTTCCGGAAAAATTTTGGAAAAACCTATACCTTACTTCCTGGAATTCCTGCAAAACATCATTATGACTCGATACAAGCATTTGACTCAAACAAATACTAATATGTATGTTAATTTAATATTATTACGATTCATGTTCATTTGTTCTAATAAACCGATTTGGATTTCCCTTACACTTAACTTTTGCAAAATACCTTTATATGTAGTTAAGACGAAGTTAAAAACAAAATAAAGCATTTTCACAAATTAGTTTTGAACATGAATCAATAAAAATAAAAATTAAACACACATACGGAAACAAATAAAATCAAACAAACAATTAAATAAACAAACAAACAAATAAGGCTTGCATGCAATAAAGAAAATCAATGTCACAAATGTTTAAAGGCCAAAAGATGCCTTATCCTAAACTATTACAGACCAAATTGTTCCAAATCATACAACCATAGATTAAATTGTTCAAATATCATAACATCAAATCAAATCATCACTGGGGTGGGGGACCTTGGCGATAGTCGTAGCCTGGAGGGAGGTGCCCGTAGTACCCATATGGTGGGTAATCCTGCTCACGTCCCGGGAAAGGGTCAATCTGCAGGTGTGGGTCCAACTGATCACGAGTAGATAGATGTTGCATCTGACGAACAGTGTGATCATACATCCAGTCGAACCTCTCGTCCACCCGGGTTCTCCAAGTATCAACCTGGCCCATCCATGCCCCCTGGTGAGCCTGCCAATCCCCCTGCTCATGTGCCGGTAGTAATCTGCCGTACCAGCCTCATAACCCCCATGCTGCTGCTGCTGATGCTCCTCCTCCTCATCATCCCCACCATCATCATCCTCAGCCCCGTCTGGATGATACCACATAAAGGTCCCATCATGCATCTCCATAACCACCTCCATCTGCTTCAGGGACCTCACCTTCACTGTCCTGCATGCATCACCACTCAAATACCTCATGACCTCGGGCCTGAGGACTCCATAAGATCGGGCCAGCCGGGTGATAAACATCCCACCATAAATCCTGTCTCCTTCCCTTTCCCCAACTCCACCATGTAGAAAGCTAGCAACCCAAAATGGGATGTTGCAGTAAACCTCATTTGAGTAAATGGTGTACAAGTAGAAGAGGTCTGAAGCAGTGACACGGTGGTGAGAGCTGTGGCGCCCTGTCAAGCTGTAGGTGAGACATCTATGGGTCAGCCTAACTCTAGGTTCCCTGAGTTGAGATGCCACAGTAGTCGAGGTGTACACACCATCCCCAATAGTCGGCCAGAACATGGAACATCTAAAATCATTCCTCATCCACTCCCCATGCAACAACCTAGTCATGAACCCTACCTGAGTGGTTTCATGCTGACTATACAACCCAAGTCTCCATCCAAACTCAGTAACCGAGCATGTCCTAAGCTCACCCCCCAGCCTAAAATAGATTGTGGTCCTGCCCACATCGGTCCTTGCCTCGGCCATGTCAAAGTGAAAAGTGGCAAAGAATTCACGTACCAATTCGTCATAGACTGGCTCTTGAATTCTAAACAGGTTTTCCCACTGAGGGCCGGTAAATTCATCCGTCTGAAAGCTTTGGAGAAAGGTTTGCTCAAGACCTTCCCTCCTCAAAAAGCTCCAATCAACCACGGCCCCATTTTCAACTTTATGTTGTAGCAACTGGGCGTATTTAGTTGTGGCAGCATCGTCATCGAAGACACCCCAACTGAGGACCGTATCGCCAAAGTTCTCTTGTTGAGATCTAGAAGAACTTCCTCTGCTAGGTCTTTGACGCTTGCTCATTATCTGGAACAAAGCAAGGAGGAACAAAAAGGGTTAATTTGTGAATCAAAGAATTTGTTGAGCATCAGACAAGTCTGACGCCGTCACCCTTTGCTAGGTGACGCCGTCAGGTTCGACCGAATTCAAATCCAAAATTACGAGGGAAAAATCAATATCCAAACTTCAAGCTTATAAACCAAACGCCCCTTTTTACAGCAAAATGGGTGATTGGATCATAGGTTATGGTTCAAATTCGTGGCCACCCAATTAGTGAATAAACCCATTTGATTGCCAATCATCAAATGCTTTAATCATTGCTAAATAACACTAATTAAAGGCATTATGAGTTCTAGGCATGAATCAATCCTAGGGTTTCATGAGTTGGGGGTTTTCGAAATTTAAGAATCCTATGAGTAATTAAAGCGAAAAGAATGAATAAGAATTACTTACCACGTGGAGATTGGTAACGAAAGTCGGTGAATTTGACCTTGAAAATTCGTGGGTGGGGTTGGAGTAGATATGGTTTGTGGGGTTTGTGATGAAAGTGATGGAAGTAAAGTTATTATTGCTGTGCAGACGGGGTGACGGCGTCACGTTCATAGTCTGACGCCGTCAGACCAGCGTAATTTACCACTTTGTGCCAGTTTACAAATGAGCCCCTTGTACTTTAAGGGAGCAGCTAGTCAGGGTCAATAATCCTGATAGCTAGTCTCGTTAACAAGTTCCTCCTGGGTCAAATGTTTTGTTACTGTCACGGGATGTAGTAAAATGTTGGAAAGGGCCGGTTGACGTCTCATTCAGGTTCCAATTTCCATCACGGCAGGTATTCAGGGAGTGAGAGGAACTTTTCCAGGGGGTTTTCGAAATGAGGGTGTGCTTTAATTGAGTTCTTCTCACACCTGGCTTAAAGCCAAAAGATCGTTTCCTAGCTTCATGAAAGTTAGGGAGCGTGACAACCATGCTTCCCACGAAAATGCTATGATCTTGAGAATTCTCTTTCTCGCGAGGGGATCCAAATGGATAAAAGGGTTGTAAATGTGAAGGATTGGGGGGATGGGTTTCATCATCCCATTCGTTGTATGGTTCATTAGGGACCGGGAGTTCAAAGATCTTCTCGATCTTTTTGTGTGAGGCTTCTTCCCTAATTTTCTCTTTTATTCTCGAGATGAATTTTTCTGCTAGTTCCA
Source organism: Artemisia tridentata subsp. tridentata (assembly GCA_021014915.2). Taxonomy (NCBI): domain Eukaryota; kingdom Viridiplantae; phylum Streptophyta; class Magnoliopsida; order Asterales; family Asteraceae; genus Artemisia; species Artemisia tridentata. The sequence goes on from CP139505.1 coordinate 36,059,234, forward strand.
TGAACATATCTTGGGTGTTTTTCAAGTGAGTTTCTAATTCCTGGATCCGTCTCTCTTGGTTGTTCACGAAAGTTAGCATTATCCCTTCAAATTCATCTTGTCGTGAGAATTGATGAAACGTATGTTTACCCATTGTGTTCACACACTCATCGGGATTCTCATTAGCCATAGGTGTCTCGGCTTTCATTAATTTCTCAACCTGCCTTTTTATGTTTTCGAACAGCTGTTCTTGGGTTGCACTTATGCAATTTAAAGTCCCTTCTTCTGAGAACGTTGAGTCATTCCATTCTTCTTCTTCGTACTGTGCTAAGTCCTCAATGACTTCCCAGCACTTATCGACACTGAGCCTGCTCAGCCTTCCATTGGCAGCGTAATCTATGGTTATTCGAGTTTGATGGTTTACGCCATCATAAAATCGTTGGATTTGTAGCCAAGGATCCATGCCATGGTGAGGGACTTTTTGGAGTAAGTCCTTGAATCGAGTCCATGCCTCGTAGAGGGTTTCGCCTTGACGTTGTTGGAACATCAAGATATCATTCCTTAGCTTGGTAGTTCTTCCCGGTGGGAAAAACTGAGCAAGGAAACGAGTGGTGAGATCATCCCAAGAGGTGATGGATCCTGCGGGTAGACGCTCTAGCCATTGACTAGCTTGGTCCCGCAGAGAGAATTGAAAGAGACGCAGTCGGGTCGTCTCTCGAGTGGCAACATCAAGGTCTATGGAATCAACGATTTTGAGAAAGTCCTTGAGATGTTGATTAGGATCTTCGGAACGAAGTCCATGGAATGCGCATCCGCTTTGCACCAACCGGATGGTGTCGGATCGCAAGGGAGTGACATTGGCTCCTTGAGTGAGCTCAATGGTGTTTCGATAGCCATGGTGGCTAGGACGGGAGTAGTCTCCTAAGGTACGGGCTCTAGGAGGTGGTGGTGGGTTGTTGGGATCAAGGATATTACCATCTTCCATGATGTCGAATGGTAATGGTTACGAACAAAGAAACGAAGAAAAAAAAGATAGACTAAAGAAAACCTAGAAAAATAAAATAAAAATCTCACTAGAAAGGAATCTAGTGAGTAGACCTATAAAATAAAAAATTCAACCTAAACAATAACTATTCCCCGGCAGCGGCGCCAAAAACTTGATGCGTGGTTTTGCGACCTTACAACAGGTTTTACCTCTCGAGGGATCTCAAGAGGCTTACAACCCCACCAGGCAGTGTACCTGACCGATGTAGTATAGTGTAGTGGTAAGTACGGGGGATTGATCGTTCTCCACAGGGAATAGTGTCGTTAGGATTGAAAAACTATTCTAATAGGTCTAAGGGTGAGGGAAGATTCTTTTTTGTATTTTTATATTTTTATGAAAGCAAGTAAAATCTCGGGTTTGAAGGAGTGGGCGGAATTAGTTGCTAGTCAACTAACCCAAATAACTACGATTGCAAATAAAATAAAATAACTGAAAATGAAAATGTTGTGAAACTTATGTGGAGAGAAATGTGTTTACTTAGATTTCCTTACTCCCTAACTATCTTTTACCGGTTGATTAGTGTGCATTAATTGCGTGGATGACGGGTGTATTCCTTAATACCAATCGTGGGGTGGCGTACGTACTTCCCCAACTCTACAAGCTCCTACTTCACTCCTATGTCGAGCCGGCTAGGAAGCTCCTAACATGGGATCACTAGAATTCGCTCGTGCATTAAATACAACCATAAAAACCTTAGTACGCATTGGTTCATGTTTCTTAAGACGTTCAAGCAAGTTACCGAATAGGAGGTTAGCCAGTTTTCTTAAGCCTAACATAGATAAACAATCATCCAATACAACTAATAACACACTAATAACCAATAATCAATAGCTAGGTTTCATTAGATCTAAGCAAACACAAGATAAATCTAGCCTAGCATGTTAATCAAAAGACAAGAACGAGACATAATCAAACAGCACATAGACATATTGAATGATTAAACGATTACTTATCTTCAATTAAACATGGGAGATCCAAGGGTATGAAAACCCTTAAAAATGGCAGAAATTCGTCTTTAGGGTTTCTCCTCACAAAGTTGCACACCAATGACAAAAAATTGCAAAACTATACATAGAGTTTAAGGGCTGACGGCGTCACGTTATAGATCCTGACGCCGTCACCTCGCCGCTTCTAGGGTTCCCGGATGGCCTTCCTGACGCCGTCCCTCTTTAGTGCTCCAAAATCCGCTCTGGCTTATCAAGGCTTGACGCCGTTAGAAATGGGCTTGACGCCGTCCCTCTTTAATTTAAACCGTGATGGCCTTGATCACTTCAAAGGGTGACGCCGTCAGATTTTTCATGCAAAATTCTCTGGCTTATCATGAGTAATTTTCATATCCACCACTTTTGCCAAGCCATGACGCCGTCTGGACCAATCCCTGACGCCGTCAAAGGTACTTTTCAGCATAATTTTGAGACTTTGTCGTTTTCTTCACTTTTATGCTCCAAAAACGTCCAAAATGCTTCATTTTCCAGATTTCTTCTCAAAAGTACCTAAAATGACAAAAGGAACGATTTAGGGCAATATTTGATCAAATAAATACGATTTAGGGCTTAAATGACCCCCTAAAAGCGATACACTTTTCGCTTCATCATCAGCCCAATAGATCTATCCACAATATTCGCGCTCACCCGCAGGTTGCAGGTGATTAGAGGTCCATGATGGGAGGTCTTTTGGCTTAATATAACTTAGCTTAAGGCAATAAAATAATAATAACGTTCGGGAAATTACTTGTGTTTAATACGGGAAAAAGTTCAATAGTGATTCATACATCATATAAAGTAAACAGTGTTTGTAAATGTTATGAGCATGTATCTCCCCCAAAAATAATTCAAAACGTATAAAAGTAGGGGTTATGAACTCACCTTAGCAATCTGGATGGAAAACAAAATGAAAGAAAGTTGATAAACGTCTCCGGACAAGAAACCTGGGTTGTTATGCCAAATTTCAGTAATCATTTTCAGATGATATATGTTTATTTGTTCGTTTCGTTTCGTTGTTTGGTTGTTGATTAAATATTGGATTGAGATAACATGAAGTTTCTTCAAAATAAGATTTTATCTTATTATCTGTTCTTATGTTTCTGTTCGTTGTTTGTTATATGTATCTTTCGTTCATTTGTTAATTCGTCATTGAAATAAACGTATTATGATTATTAGGTCGGAAAATAAAAATAGAATTGATATAATTATAGTTAGGAAAAGTTATACTTTAATCCCTAAGGTTTGGTCAAATGACAGTTTACACCCTGAACTTTCAAAAATGACATTTTCTACCCTTCGTATTTGTTATTGTTAAAAATGACCCTTAATATAAATTATTTACAAAATCAACACATATAAACTTTAATTATTCAAAAATAAGGTGCATGAAAATAGTGACTTGGCTAGAGTTTTGAACTCGAATAACTTTACAAATAGTTGATCATTTTTCGTGTTCTCAATTCCTATGAAAAGTTAACCAGGTCTTCGTTAAACGGGTCAAGTTTCGTTATTTGTGAAATTCATTTGCTACTCGAATTAATCAGCCAAAGTCGACTAGGTAAAATGAAAATGAGACATGGTTTTAAAATCTGGAAAATAATTTTATAAGCTAGCGATGGGGGAAACTTTGGACCTCAATAACTTTTAAATGGTTTGATCATTTTCTAAAATTCTTCTTTCTAAAATAAGTTCACTAGGTGATCTTAAAGCATACCAAGTTTCATGATTTTTGAAGTTCATTTGATGGTCGAAAAATAGGTCTAAAGTTGACCTGTTGACATAAGGATTTGATAAAAACTGAAAATGACTTTTAACCTTAGCGATGGGATCAACTTTGAGTTCCAATAACTTTTAAACCATTAGATCATTGTACATGATCTTTCTTTCTAAATTAAGTTTACTATATGAACTTTAACATGTTGAAAGGACATAATTTCTAGTGATAAAAAAGGGATCGAAAAATAGGTCGAAACTTGGTCTGTTGGTCGAACAAAACAGAAAACAAATAACTGATTATTTAACTTTCCATTCTTAGCGATCTAGAGTAAACTTTAGAACTCGATATCTTTATGAAATCTTAACCTTTTTCGATGACTCTTGTTTCTAAATTAAGGTAGCTGGGTGAACTAGACATGTGCCAAAAATTAGATTTTATGGGGATTGTTTGAGGGTCGGTTTAGGGGTCACAAGTTGGGCCTGTGGGGTGGTTTGTGGCTTGTTAAAACACAGAACCAGAACCCGATAAGGGTTTTTGGTTTTTAAACATTTCTTACTAGGTTTTCACATATGATATGATGTTATTACATATGTTTTAACATGTTTCATGAGTTTGTGATTTGTTTTAGCAAAAATTCGAATATCTTGGGTATATTAGGTTTCTGTTCGAACAGACAAAGAAAAAAAAAAACTTAAATTTCATGATCTTGTTTATTATTAAGGATCATGTATTATTGTTTTAGACAATTATAAAGTAAATATAACTGATATTAAAATGAAGTTGAAGACTTACTTATGATGTTTGGTTGACTAGGGTTTTTGAAAGAATTGGTTCGACTCTTGATCACAAGGGTTTCTCCTCACCTTCTTGGCTTTCTAGGGTTAGTGTTTGGCTTGTGTTTGAAGCTGTGATCAGTTGGAAAATAGGATAGGGTTGTGTTTGATGGTTGGTCGAGTGATGGTGAGAAGAGAAGTGTTACATAGGCTGCTTTTTATAGAAGGTTAATTAGGGTTTTGTGGGTTATGATAAGGAGACAAGATGAGGAGACAATGGCTGACAGGAAATGAGAAGAGTGCCACTTGGGTAGGAGGGAAAAGGAAGATGTGGTCGGTTATTAGCCAAGGATTGCAACTATCAATGAGGTGTGTTCTTGATGGTAAGAGGGGACATGTGGATGGCTTATTTGAAGAGAAGAGAGGAGAGGGAAAGGTGTGTGTCTTGGACTAGATACAATGCATTTGGAGAGGGTTTTATGTAAGGGTAAATTAGTTATGTTTGTAGTTGTGTTCGAACCAGAATTTAGGAGGGGGGTTTCGAATGGCTTAAGGGTGTTGTACTTTAGGTTTAAGGAGTAGTATTGAAGGTTTAGGGAAGGTAGTTAGTTTAGTTTAAGTCTTGGTTTACTAGTTCATAAGTTAGGAAAATTATTTATGATTGTTTATATTTTACATGAACCGAATTTCTATAAGAAATGAAAAGAAAATAGGTTGAGCTTAAGAGAGTTGTAAAACATGCTTAATAGGATTGTACCATAATTTAGGATATGAGAAAAATATAGTTTTGATAAGTTATTATGTTATAAAAATTATTTGTTAATTTTTATTAAGTTAAAAAGAAAATAAATGGGATTTTTGGTTCATGTGCATTAGGCACTTGTACATTGAGTTTAAAGACTTGTAAAAATATTTAATGAGTTTAGGAAAAATAATTTTTAAGAATTATGCATGAATGGTTTGTAATTTATGCTTTAAAATAAATATAAATAGGATTTTATTAAAGATTTTGTAATTAAATGGTTTCATGCATAAAAGACTTGTACTCTAGCTTATATGACTTGTAAAATTAATATTTTGTAAAAATATTGTATAAATAAATTAGGTTTTGTGAAATGCATACATAAAATCATAATTTTATGTAATTAGGGTTTTATCGGGAACTAAAATAGAATTAGGGTTTCTGGTGCTTTGATAACTTGTACATTAGCTTAGATAAGTTGTATTTTTATGTTCTGAGGTTTAGTTATTCATATTTGGTGTTGTGATGAATTTTAGGGTTTCTTAGAAACTCTATTTAGATAATGAATGTTTTGTTTGTACGTTTGTTAAGGTTTTATCGTAAAATGGTAAATGGTATTTTGTAATGTTTTCATATAGATATGTTTATGAAATGAACATTAGGTTAGTTAGGCAGGTCTGTGTGGGAGCACGTTTATCAAGGATGTGAGCTACGTCACATAAGATAGGAGATACAATCAAATAATTAAAATAATAATAATAATAATAAAATATCCGTGGAAAAAGGATAATAATTCTGTAAAGTAAATAGGAAATTTTACGAGTGGTTACACACACATTTGAATATTTTCGTGACTAGAGGTATCTTGTAAATTTTTTTTTTTGTTTTTTTTTTGATTATTTAGTCACATATAATTTGGGACGTGTGATAGATACAAATATGTTTGAAACATTAGTCACACTATATATATACGTATGTGACAAATATATGTCACACAATTGAACAGTGTGACCAAAATCCATATATGGTCACATGAAGTAATTGTGTATGTGGCTAAATCATATACTCAAGTTTGTCACACATTATTTAAAAGTGACTAAATCATATAGTCAAGTTTGTCACACATTATTTAAAAGTGACTAAATCATATACATGTGCCGCACTTAGTTTTTCCCAAAATAAAATTTCCCTCTTCTCAACTTTTCACAAGCCCGCCTAAATTTTTCCCCAAAATCAAATTGCCCTCCTCCTAAATTCCAAAATATTTCATTAACCACCCCAAATATCCCTCTCTCAACTTTTCACATAGATCTGGTCTTCTTCTTCTTCTACCACACTCGCACCACACTCGCACCACCACCACCACACTCACACCAAGACCACCGCTCGCACCACCACCACATCTGCACCTGCATGTGAATCCACCTTCTTTAATCAGTTGAGTAAACAGGATGTTACTAATGCTTTGTTAGTTTTGGATTATGAAACCGATTAATTGTTGGTTTTGATTCTACTATTGATTGTTGGTTTTGTTTGTACATGTCGTTTATCATATTCCCTTTTCGGTGATTCATCCACTTCTTATAGGTGCAAAGAGTGCTCCCAAAAATATGAATTTGAAGGTACATCTTTGATTACTTGTCACTTTTTTTTACTTGTATTTGATAACTAAGTAAGTTATTTGGGTATTTTTGCAGGCGTCGCGGAGTTTATTGAGTTTAGGAGATATGTTGGATGAGTATATTTGTTTAAAGGAACAGAAAGTTATTTTGAATTAGGATAAGACTCGTTTGGATCACGGTACATAACTTAATTAATTTCCCCTAATTTTATCATCCCTTTTATATTTAATGGTTAAAACTTTACGATTGTTTACTAATTAGTTTATTAGATTTTGATTATCAAGTGTTTTTTTAAACCTAACTAAATAAGTAATGTGTTTGTTTAAGAGACAAGTTGGAATATGTGTTGGTTTACAAAATGAAAAATGTAAAATGGAAGGGACTATTATTAAGTGTCAACAATTTGATTAGGTCCTTTTGTTAATCTGTGGCTTATTTGTTTGTCTGGTGACCTGTCGGTTGCTATTGTGTCCATGGGTCGGTGTAGTATGGAGATATTACATGGCTGGCTTCGTGCAAAGAATTGAAATTATATGCCTAATTAGTGATCGTGTGTTCTCTCTGTTATTTTCAGGCTGTTATTACTGACGAAAAGGCTTCAGCTATACACAAGGGTATAAGACTCTTTTAACATATGGTTTTATTGCTGTTGGAGTCTATATGTAACCTATTAACTTGTTGTTTGAATGTTTTTCAGACCCTGAAGCGAATCTGCAAATATTTCCTCCTAACACTACTGGTGGTGGTGGTGGCGGCGGCGGCGGTGGCGAAGGGGGATACCAGACTCTCACTAGTCCTAGTGGTATGTTACATCATACTCTATAGATTATATTCAGAAAAATTTGATCACAAGGCACCCTATGCACCTGAAATATAGATTTCGAGTTTATGTAGCTCAAAAAGCTGTTTATTTCAAGGGACGTCGCTGGGATATCATGTGGTTCTTGTCAGTGCTGTTAGGATATTAAGCTATAAATCTAGATAAAAAAGTGACTCGCATACAATGGGTGCTGATCAAGATTGTTATTTAGATATGAAAACTGGGTGTTTGGATGCGAGTTTACTCTCTGAGCAGTGTCATTTAGAAGCTCCAAGTATTTGAGTAAAGTGATTTTAATCACTTACCAAGCTTGTAATAATCATTTACCAAAAGCACATCTTTATTGTCCCCCTACTCCCCTTTTAAACTTGAATTTTTTATCGTCCCCTTAAGCTTAGTGATAATATATTAAACCTTTATTTGCTAGATATATAGCCAATGTCAATCGCCTAAAAATAATTACACACTTCTGTGCTATTTCTTGTAGAGCTAGAAAAGACCATCCAAGAGATCGCTAAAGCATTAGCTGGTTCTCTCATTTCCGTTAAGGTACATTTTTTTTGTTATAATATATAAACTCTAAAACATGTTTGGTCTAGTTTAAATATTCCCCTATGCACGAAAAAACTATTACCACATCAAGGTGCTAACATTTCATTCACTGAACATGAATGGTTAGGTGATCCTTGCAGAAGAAGAGAAAAGGAAACTGATATTCTCTGAAAAAGAAGCTGCTTGGTCAAAGTATTCCAATTCTGTTAAAATTGGGAATGTTTTTGAAGCAAAAGTTGGCTCTGTTGAAGACTACGGCGCCTTTGCTCACTTGCAGTTCCCAGATGGTAACGAGTTTCATCTCGGATCAAACTTTATCCATAGTATGTTCAAAGTCTGCAATTTGAGCTTATGCAACCTGAAATCTAATGCAGGTCTTTATCATCTTATTGGACTTGTACATGTCTCGGAGGTGTCATGGTACTTGGTTCAAGATGTGAGAGATATCTTGAATGAGGGCGATGATGTGAAGGTCAAAGTCATTGGCGTCGATAGGTGACATTTTTTATGTAATTTGCGCTTATCGTACAATTTCCCTTGTTTTTCTGTTATCGTTTATCATGGACCTCCAAACATTCTTAGACATATAATCTTACGACTTAAGAATATATTGTAGGAACAAATCAAGAATTACACTGTCAATAAAGCAACTAGAGGAAGATCCGCTGCTAGAAACTTTGGAAAAAGTCATCCCTCAGGTATGACTCAATAGTAACATCTCATCCTACACCAGTTGTGATTTGGCTTTGTTTATTAAGTGAACGGTCCCTTCCGCTATGTACAGGATGGTTCGGATGCCAACTCAGACTATGTTATTGAGCCACTTCAAGGTCTCGAAACAATAGTACAAGAGCTGCTACAAGAAGATGGGTATGATTTGGTTATACTTTATTAATAAGTATCCTAATCTGGCACACACTTTTTATGGCTTTTCTAACTTACTGATTTGCTAAACCAGAATAATCGATGTAAAGATAACACGTCAAGGATTTAAGAAACGTGTGGTATCGCAGGATCTACAGCTTTGGCTGTCAAATGTGAGTTTCTTTTATTACTAATAATAACTTTTGAAAACACCAAGTCTTAATTTCTTAAAATTTTGCATCACTACAGGGACCACCTAATGGAAATCAGTTCACTCTCCTTGCTCGAGCCGGAAGACAGGTACACATGTAATTTCTGATATCATGTTTGATCAAGCAAACCTCATACATGACTACTAGCTCGAATATATTTACCCAAAAAAATACCTATTTACAAAACAAAAAGTCGGTTCAAGTTTGAGCCAAAAAGTGTATGAATATATACTTGTTATATGTAACCTGATGAGATAAAAGCAGTATGTAATTAGTTCGACTCAACAACATACACCAATTGTTTTCCATAAGTTTAAAGCAATAAAAGCTCAAATCGTTTGAAGCATTACAAATAACATGGCCACAAATGACATGGCTAAATGTGATTCAGGTACAGGAAATTCAACTGGTAACTTCACTCAATCAAGATGGGATAAAAACTGCATTACAAAGAGTACTGGAGCGTGTTCCATGAGTCAAACACCAATCCTAGCCCACAACTATAGATTGACAGTCAACCTGTTGATTCAGTCAATGGTCAAGTAGAATCTTCTGATCGCCTTCAGGTTCTTGCAAACACAACAGAACTGTATGAGCAGATGATAAATCCATCTAATCCTTCATTTAGTTAGTACAGGTTCTTGCGATTTCAGAGATTTGTTTTGTGCTGTTAGATATTATAGTATGAGCAGATGGATCATTTTTAATACTGCTAGTGTATTAGTTACAACTGTTAGTTATAAGTTAGTACTGCTGTTAGATATTATTGTATTTGAATTTTTTTGATATATATTTGAATTTGTTTTGATATATATTGATTTCTTAAATGTGACTAAAAGATGTATATAGTCACACTTATTAACACTTTTGGTCAGTGTTTGTTTAATTCGCTGTGTGACTAAATATTACAAAAGGCCACACACACAAAAAATTCATGTGGCAATTGGATGATCAATAGTCACACAAAATACACATTTCTTCACTTAAACAGCATATGGTCACACTTATTAACACTTTTGGTCACTTTATGCTTAATTGTATGTGACTAAATACCCAAAACAAACATGCTTTGTGTGACTAAATATTACAAAAAGCCACACAAACTAAAAATTAATGTGACCATTGGATGATCAATAGTCACACAAAATACACATTTCTTCACTTTAAACAGCATATGATCACACTTATTAGCACTTTTGGCCACTTTATACTTAATTGTATGTGACTAAATACCCAAAACAAACATGCTTTGTGTGACTAAATATTACAAAAGGCCACACAAACTAAAAATTCATGTGACCATTGGATGATCAATAGTCACACAAAATACACATTTCTTCACTTTAAACAGCATATGGTCACACTTATTAACACTTTTGGCCACTTTTTGCTTAATTGTATGTGACTAAAAACCCAAAACAAACATGCTTTGTGTGACTAAATATTACAAAAGGCCACACAAACTAAACATTCATGTGGCCATTGGATGATCAATAGTCACACAAAATACATATTTCTTCACTTTAAACAGCATATGGTCACACTTATTAACACTTTTGGCCACTGTTTTTTAAATTGTATGTGACTAACTCGAAAAAAACAACACACGTTGTGTGACTAAATCATCACAAACGTCACATTTATTATATATTCATATGGCCATAGGACGGGAAATAGTAAAAAAAAACTGATAAATCCAACAAAACTTTTACCTAATTTGTCACACATATTCGGGTTTTGGTCACTATTTTTCAATGAAAACGGCCACAAACTAAACAATGTGACCATATGCTACCTACCGTGGCGCGACCTGTTGTCACACACATAAAAAAAAAAGTGTGTGACTATATGCATATCGTCACACATTTTTGGTGTGACGAAAGCCACTTTCTGTACCAGTGTTAGTTACAAAAACATGCCGCCCATGGTCATTAAGGCTCCATTAACTTCAAACTTTTACAAAACCGATCTCGAGTAGCTCACAAACAACTCGACTCAGATCAATTAATTTTATCCTAAAAAGTAAAAGTAACCCCGCTCAATCCCACTAATTTCAAACTTTTACAAAACCGATCTCCAACAGCTCACAAACAACTCAACCAGATTCATTAATTTTATCCTTAAAAGTTAAAGTATCCCCAATAAATTCCATTAATTACAAAAACATGTGAAAGATGATCTTTACATAAAAAGCCGTCCGGGTCATTAAGGCTCGATTAATTTCAAACTTTTGTAGAAGTGATCTCCAGTAGCTTACAAACAGCTCGATCTGATCCATCAATTTTATCCAAAAAAGTAAAAGTAACCCAAATCAATTCCATTAGTTACAAAAACGTGTTAAAGATGATCTTGACGTATGAAGCTGCCGTAATTTCAAACTTCTGCAAAACCGATATCCAGTAGCTCACAAACAGCTCGACTCAGATCGATCAATTTTATCCTTAAAAGGAAAAGTAACCCTGATCAATTCCATTAGTTACAAAAAACATGCCGCCCAAGGTCATTACAGCTCCATTAACTTCAAACTTTTTACAAAACCGATCTCGAGTAGCTCACAAACAACTCAACTCAGATCAATTAATTTTATGCCACTAATTACAAAACTTGTACAAAACCGATATCCAGTAGCTCACAAACAACTCAACTCATCTCAAATGGGTCACTTAACCAAAACTATCTCAAAAAAAATCCACCCATTGAAAGCGGGAAATAATTTAACAAAGCGGGAACTTTCCCCCAAAAAAACCACCCCCAAAATTTTCCACTTTATAAATATAAATTTCACTCTCTTTCTTCACACACACTTTCATTTTCCCCAAATTCAAAATCACAAAACCCTAACCCTAATTCAATCCAAACCAATCAATCAATTCGCCATGGCGCGTAAATCAAAACCAGAAGACGAGTACTCATCATCAGAAGAAGAGGACGAGCAGATGCACGACGTGGTTGAGGAAGAAGACGAAGAGGAGCTTGAAGCCGTTGCGAAACCTGTTGATTCCGACGATGAGAATGGTGATGATGAACCGGTGAATGATGATGAAGATGAGGTTTGTGTTGTTGGTTTAATTAGGGTTTTGAGTGAGCTAAGGCTTGATTTGATTTGATTAATTGTGTTTAGTTTAAAGATATGATTTTGATGCAATTTTGTTTGAATTAGGGCTGTTTGAGTTATTGTTGATTGGTATCGTTAATGCAGGATTAGGTTAAAAATTGGTTTTTGATGCGATTTGATTGAATTAGTATGTTAAATAGTGTGATTTGTTGTTAGGATGTGAATTGAGTAAGCAGATTAAGGGTGTCTTTGTTTGTTTTTTTTTTAAAAAAAAAGGTCTTGCTAGCCCTCTTACTCTTACCGGTAACAGGTGGTCAGACATATAACATCTTACTCGATAAGAGATTGAAGACTCGTGTTAATGTAATATATTTGATGGTTTATTAACTATCTTATATTTATGATAAAAAGTCTTGTTTCATATCTACATAAGTTACTTAAATAAATTGCATAAACGAGCATTTAAAATCATTCGGACAATTATAAAAAAACAAACAACATGATTTCGTTCAGATTTAGACTTTCTAGCCACCTCTTACTGAAATTCAGACCTAAAACATCTTAATGAAACAAACACACCCTAAGTAACTACTTTGTACAAGCTGTGTACTTGTGTTATGTGTTGTTACGGTGAGATTTGAGTGTTCAAAAAAATGTGTTATTTCTGTATTGTGGATGAATGTTTAGGTTCAAAAATATTAATTTGACGCGTTTTTAGGTTAAATGTATTTGTGTAAGCCAGGGATTTGTTGATGTAAAAATTATGTTTTGTGATAATGTTTGAGTGAATAGTGGTTTTGTTTGATGTGATGTAGTAATGATGGTGGTATAAATGTGATTTTTTTAATGCATGCCCCGGCAAAAAGATGTGTTTTTGCAATGAAGTTTAAACTTAAAACTATATTTAAAGGTAAAAAAAAAAGTTTTTCTTAGATATTTTTGACGTATGTTTAGATTGAAAATATGTTTTTTAGATTGTTTAGGTTAGAAATAATCTTGATGCATGTTCAGGATATTTTTGCGTTTTTATGTGATTTTGTTAAGCTAAGGTGTTTGTAAAGATTAATTTTTCGATTAAGTGTGTTATGGTGCCTTAAGAGCTCATTGGCTTATTGTGTTGTGCTTTCAAAATACAATAAGTTTATTCAAACACATCTTAAACTAGTGTTTAATACCTTTTTGAATGCTTAATGTGTTTAAGTTTATTGTTGGTGCGATTTGTTTCTTTATAAGTTACTAAAAGTCTTGCTGTTTCTTTATAAGTTACTAAAAGTCTTGCTGTTGATGCTATTTGTGCTGATACATTTTTATGTGCTGTATGCAGGATGGTAATGGGGAGGGTCCTACCAATGAAATCAGTCAGCGTGAAAAGGCCAGGTTAAAGGAGATGCAGAGGTTGAAAAGACAAAAGATACAAGATATCCTTGATCAACAAAATGCTTCTGTCGAGGCTGACATGGTGTGTTATTATATCAGAAAACAATGCCAGTTTATGTAAATTGAATGTTGTTTTGTTACTGATGTTGTGTTATGACAGAATTCCAAGGGAAAGGGAAAATTGAAGTTCTTATTGCAGCAGACGGAATTGTTTGCTCATTTTGCTAAAAGTGATGGATCTGCTTCTCAGAAGAAGGTCAAGGGAAAGTAAGAACATGACTCAATCTCTTCATGTTTGAATTGGTTTATTTACAAAGATGTTCTGTTTGAAGCATCAAAACATTAAAGATGTATGTGTATAGATGTAATATTATAATAAAGTTCAAAATTAAGAGTAACTAAATTAAGATGTATGTGGTTTGAACCAGTTAGTTTGACAAATAGGAATGGTACAAATATTTGATGCTAAGCTTTTGCTCTATCATTGTGCTTAGGGGTCGTCATGCATCAAAGATGACTGAAGAAGAAGAGGATGAAGTTTACCTCAAGGCGGAAGAAGATGGTGGAGCAGGACATACACGTTTATTGGTGCAGCCCTCTTGTAAGTCGTCTTCTTTTTGTGCTTGTGCCATTGTCATGTGATTTGTAATGTATTTGACTCTGGTTTCTGATACATCTTTGATAGGTATTACTGGCAAGATGAGAGATTATCAACTTGCTGGATTAAACTGGCTTATAAGACTATACGAGAACGGTATCAATGGTATTCTTGCAGATGAGATGGTATGACTAGTGGCATTAGCTATTTTTTAGGCATTTCATAGTTGCTGCCCACTTGATAATGATTTGTTTTTTATTTGATTTTTATTCAGGGGCTTGGTAAGACTCTACAGACCATCTCCTTGCTTGGTTATTTGCATGAGTTTCGAGGAATAAAGGGTCCCCACATGGTTGTTGCCCCTAAGTCTACACTTGGTAACTGGATGAATGAGATTAAACGTTTTTGTCCAATTTTGCGTCCTGTGAAGTTTCTTGGTAACCCGGATGAAAGGGTATGCTTCAAGCTTTGGTTTTAGTTACTTAACCGCTGTCTTTGTCTTTTTATAAGCTTTTGACCGTTGTCAAAATTTTACAGAAATATATACGGGAAGAATTGCTTGTTGCTGGAAAGTTTGATGTATGTGTTACCAGTTTTGAAATGGCTATCAAAGAGAAGTCCACTCTACGTCGTTTTAGCTGGCGTTATATTATAATTGATGAAGCTCATCGAATAAAAAATGAGAACTCACTTCTTTCAAAGACCATGAGGATTTACAATACCAATTACCGTCTCCTTATCACTGGTACCCCACTTCAGGTATGAAAAGTATATTTTGTTTGCAGTCTACATGTTCCACACTAGAGGGTGTTTGGGATTGCTTGTTCAAAGTGCCTCTGCTTGTTTGTATGGAGATAAGCACTTTTGAGTTTTTGGATGAATCTGATTACTTGCTTACTCCACATTGAAATAAGGGCTACCTGCTTATTTTCAAGCAGATAAGCACTTTAAAATAAGCAATCCAAAACATCCTCTTAGTCTTTCATCTTATATGCTTTTCTAAATACTTGGTAATACATATCTTTCATAAAAGCTATTAAGCTTTTCAACCTTTTGCTTCTCTTTTGATAATGTTTTTCATTCGAACCTGATGTTAATAAGCATTTTTAGCTTAGGACTTAACTTTTGGTTTATTTTTATGTACACAGAACAACCTACACGAGCTTTGGGCACTGCTGAACTTTTTGCTACCTGAGATTTTTAGCTCTGCTGAGACGTTTGATGAGTGGTTTCAAATTTCTGGTGAAAATGACCAGGAAGAGGTTGTTCAACAGCTTCACAAGGTATGTTCGATTCTTCTTCTATTAATAAAATGGTTTTCACTGCGATTGTATTACGTATCTTATTTGCTCTTCTTATTCTACTTTCAGGTCCTTCGACCTTTCCTGCTCAGAAGATTGAAGTCAGATGTTGAGAAAGGGTTGCCTCCTAAAAAAGAAACCATTCTTAAGGTCGGAATGTCTCAAATGCAGAAGCAGTATTATAAGGCTCTGCTTCAGAAAGATCTTGAGGTTGTAAATGCTGGTGGTGAGCGTAAACGTCTGTTGAATATCGCTATGCAGCTACGTAAATGCTGTAATCATCCGTATCTTTTTCAAGGAGCTGAGCCTGGTCCTCCTTATACCACCGGGGATCATCTTGTAGAAAATGCAGGTGAATACTTCGTTACCTCTCTTATTCCCAGTATCATTGTACTTGATACTTGCCATACGTGTTTGCTGATGTGTTTTTTTATTTTTGTTTTTCCTATAACACCAGGCAAAATGGTACTTCTAGACAAGTTGCTTCCAAAGCTGAAGGAGCGTGATTCAAGAGTTTTAATATTCTCTCAGGTTTATAATTCAGCATTTTGGTTTTTATTTTGCGTGGATATATCTTCCTGCTAAAGATAAAAGTATCTATATTAATAGAATTTCCAGTGAATTCACACTCATTCATCTGGTTATAATTTTTTTAGATGACAAGACTGCTGGACATTCTTGAAGATTACTTGATGTATCGTGGATATTTGTACTGCCGTATTGATGGAAACACTGGTGGTGAAGATCGTGATGCTTCCATTGAGGCTTTCAATAAGCCAGGAAGTGAAAAGTTTGTCTTTTTATTATCAACAAGAGCTGGTGGTCTTGGAATCAATCTTGCTACTGCAGATATTGTCATTCTTTATGACAGTGACTGGTGAGACAGTAGAACATTTTTCTTTCTTATTGCAGTATCTTTATCAGTTGAAAATGATGTTAACTCTGTATATATTATGCAGGAATCCACAAGTGGATTTACAAGCTCAAGATCGTGCCCATAGAATCGGGCAGAAGAAAGAAGTTCAAGTGTTCCGTTTCTGCACTGAGGTTTTTATCATTTGATTGCTGCATTTGATTGGAAGCATCTTAAATTTTAAATGAATTATATGGTAACATGTATTTTCTAATCGACTGTAACAGTACACAATAGAGGAGAAGGTCATTGAAAGAGCTTATAAAAAGCTAGCACTTGATGCTTTGGTTATTCAACAAGGACGTTTTGCTGAGCAAAAGAGTAATACTTTTTTCATTTCACATCTCTTTAGTTTACATGCTTTAGATTTATATGTGCTATCTTATACTCATTTTTATTTTGTTTCATATATTTTGCAGCTGTAAACAAGGATGAATTGCTACAAATGGTCAGGTTTGGTGCTGAAATGGTGTTTAGTTCCAAGGATAGTACAATCACAGATGAAGACATCGATAGAATCATTGCGAGAGGAAGAGAGGCGACTGCTGAACTTGATGCCAAGATGAAAAAGTTCACAGAAGATGCAATTAAGTTCAAAATGGACGACAGTATGTAGATATGCTTTTGTGCACTATTAGTAGCTTTTATCATGCTAGTGTATTTATAACAGACACTGAAGTTTTAACGTATTTTCATATGCAGCTGCTGATTTGTATGATTTTGACGATGACAAGGTATTCTATTTATTGTTTGTTATATAATTACTGTGTTTGCTAGTTGGTTTAGCAGCAGAAGTAACTTATGAGATCTGTTATTATATAATTGTGAAGGATGAGAACAAGGTTGACTTCAAGAAAATTGTCAGTGATAATTGGGTTGAGCCTCCAAAAAGGGAGAGGAAGCGCAAGTAAGAATGACTTCAAATTTCGATTCATGATATTTGACTTTAATTATAATCAAACCATTGCTTATGTTTGTTATTTTTTTCAGCTACTCGGAATCAGAATACTTTAAGCAAACAATGCGTCAAAGTGGTCCAGTAAGGCCAAAAGAACCAAGGATCCCTCGTATGCCGCAATTGTAAGTTTTCTTAATGGTTTGCTGACTTGTTTTGAAAGTTCATATCTATCGTCTCTTTTCTAGTTTAAAAGTCCCTAACTTATCTTCATCTTCGATCATTCTAGGCACGACTTTCAGTTCTTCAACACACAGAGGCTCAGTGAGCTGTATGAGAAAGAAGTGCGCTATCTCATGGTGGTAAGAACTCTTATCACTCTCAGCTGTTTTCATATTCATTAGTACTTCTTTTATCGACCTATATAAGCAAATAGTTGGAAATCACCATGTCTATGGATGGTTACTGATTTTTGGTACTCATCTGATACATTTTCTTGAATCTTCAGCAGGCACAACAGAAGAATCAAGTGAAAGATTCGATTGAAGTTGACGAGCCAGAAGGTACAAGTGAAACTCTTAGTATATTTTGTTTTCACCATTTTAATAGCAATTTCCTAATCATCTATTACTTCTATAGAGATGGGAGACCCTTTGACCGCTGAAGAGCAAGAAGAAAAGGAAAAGTTACTTGAAGATGTATGGGAATATTTCATATTTGACATAGTTTAATGTTCTATGGGTTGGATGTGTTATCTGATTAATTTCTTTTTTGTTGTAGGGATTTTCGACTTGGAGTAGGAGAGACTTCAATACTTTCATTAGGGCATGTGAAAAGTATGGTCGCAGTGATGTCAGTGGCATTGCTTCTGAAATGGAAGGAAAAACAGAGGAAGAAGTTGAAAGATATGCCCGAGTTTTCAAAGAAAGATACAAGGAATTGAATGGTAAGTGCCTATTTATATCTTTTATATACATTATAACACATTTGAATAGAAGTATTTAAAAGACAATTTAAAGTAATGGTAATTTACCATTCTAATCTTGTTAATTACCAGAAACTCAACAATTACATATTTGAGGTGATTACAGACTTATAATGACTTGATGTGTTTCTACCAGATTATGATCGAATCATCAAAAACATTGAAAGAGGCGAGGCTAGAATTTCTCGTAAAGATGAAATCATGAAAGCAATAGGAAAGAAGTTAGATCGTTACAAGAACCCTTGGTTGGAGCTTAAAATTCAGTACGGTCAGAACAAAGGCAAGCTCTACAATGAAGAATGTGATCGATTCATGGTGAGAATCACTCCACCCCGTTTCATTGTTTTGCAATCAAAGAATATTTTTCTAAATAAGATTATATCTTCGCAGATTTGCATGGTCCACAAACTTGGTTATGGGAACTGGGATGAACTGAAGGCAGCTTTTAGGACATCACCCCTGTTCAGATTTGATTGGTTTGTCAAGTCTCGAACCACTCAGGAACTTGCAAGGAGATGTGACACACTCATACGTTTGGTTGAGAGGGAAAATCAAGAATATGATGAGAGGGAGAGGCAGGCTCGTAAAGAAAAGAAACTTGCCAAGGTTAGCCTTTATTACATTTCTGTTTTTACCTGCCATCTTCAATCTTGTTGTATGGCAATAGTTTTATGTAATTACTTGAAGTTGAACTATTCTGATTATGGTACTTGAATATTTCAGAACTTGACACCATCAAAACGGGCCGTGGCTAGGCAAGCTACAGAGAGTCCACCTAATAATATAAAGAAGCGGAAGCAATCATTGATGGATGACTATGTTAACTCGGTAAGACATCTGCCCTAACTATTATTACTGTACTAAAAAAATGGGTTTTGTGACCATGATACTTTGCTACAAACTAATGTTTGGATTAACAAACTCGGCTTATAGTCACTCTAGAAGTTGCAATAATTGGGTTTAATGATTTTGCAGGGAAAGAAGGGCAAATGATTGAAACGGCAGACTTGAACTAATACATGGATTTTGAGACCTTTGGAAGAATTTATATTAGTAATATTAGTATTAGTATATATATGAATCGGCATTCGTGGAATGCCATAATAGACAGGCACATCAGTCTCAATTCTATTAGTTTTGGGGTGCGGTATTGTTATGTTTTGAACTGTAAACTGTCTGATACAATTCCAGCTACTTTTGCTTGAAATTAGGATCTATTAAGAATCATCTTACTTTTGTTATTAAGGTTATTTAACTTTCAAGTGAGATCATGATCTTTCTTAGCTTGTTAATTGTGTTATCAATCTTTTAAGTGTTGCTCCTCATTGTGTTTTAACTGCTGCTTAAAGTATGTATAAACAACTTGGCTAAAAGAACCTAACACGTGATTTGCTTCTTATCATCTGCTATCACATTTTTGTGAATTGGACTTTATCCTCGATAGGTGAAATGTTGGCATTTTGTTTGGTAGTTACCATTTTTTTGATTGTCATACTTGGCGATGACCATGGCCAATTGGCCATGATGCATGGACGTAATTCCACTCTTTATAATGTGTCATTTTTTTAAATGAACATTTTACATAAACAATTACCAAAACAAAAACTTTCAAAAAATCGACGAAGCGAGCAAAACATTTGGACGAGCAAATATTCTTTGTCTTTTAGCGAGAATGGCGAGCAAAACATGGGGCGAGCAACCATTTTGCTCTCCATATTCTTTGTCTTTTAGCGAAAAATGTTTGTTTTTTTTTTTCTGAAAACGGCGAGCAAAGCATTTTGCTCTCCATGTCGATTTTGGTAAATCTCTAAAAAAGTGTCGATTTTTTCTAATTTTTGTTGGGAAGTGTTCATTCTAGTAATTGATTTCTTTAGAGCAAAGGGTGTGTTAACGCAACAAGGGGGTGAAAGTTTCACTTTCTTACGTTAAGGGTGCGTTAACCACACCGGCCTCGAAAGTTAAAGACGCGTTAACTTCCCACGTTAAAGCTTTAACGCAACGTTAAAGGCTATTTTGAATTTAAAAAAAAAAAAGAAAAAAAAAATCATTTTTACCCCTCAAACGGATATATATAGCCGTTGAGTTAAAATTTTTTTTCCTTTTACCGATCAAAAAAATTTTCATTTCATATCCGAAACAAAAAGAAAGATGTATAACAATTGTGTTACCATCTTTATTTGATTCGTTCATATGTCGAACCTTACCTTGGATTTGTGATATTCGGTTTGAAGATTGACGATGATGGAGATGAGATCGACTATGAGATGAAGATTTGATCGGTTTGGGATGATGAAGGTGATGAGTATTGACTGCGTTGGAAGAGAGAGAGAGATATTAGAGATGGGGGCGGACACATCTATGTGTGTGTTGTAGGGTTAGGGTAAAGTGAAGTAATAACAAAGTGTGTTTAAGTTATAACCAGTTATAATGTTGTGGTGGATTGGGTCATGAATGGCTTATTTCTTAATGGACTGGGCTACGATGATGGATCACGCAAACGGGTAGTTTCCTTTATGTCATGTTTTTTTTTTTTGGTATTGTAATGTTTAAGTTTTAATGATATGTTATTTATTAAATGAAGTATTAGTTTTAGTTTAGGGGTTGAATTTTTAACACAGGTTATGACACCCTTTGCTCTTATAATGGAGATGATGAAAATGCATTGTTGATTTGTTCCCTTTGCTCTTATAATGGAGATGATGAAAATGCATTGTTGATTTGTTATTACCGTGATGATGGACTTCAGTAGGGGTGTCATAAATCCCGACCCGACCCGGACCCGAACCCGAATAAGGATACTCGGGTCGGGTTACTCGGGTCCAAAATCTTATTCGGGTCAATCGGGTCAACCCGACTAACCCGAGTATGAACTAGGGTCGGGTCTCGGGTTCAAAATACTTTGCTATTCGGGTTCGGGTCAACCCGACTAACCCGATTTTTTTTTTTTTTTTCCCAGTGGTTTTATAACTGTATCATGTAGTCTATTTTTATTTATTAAAGGCCCAAGTTATCAAATTAGTCCGGTGTACTTGGCCCATTTTTATTCTATTTTGATATACAAATATAGCCATAGAGGTGAGATCGATGCAAAACAAGTATCACTTAAAAAACAAATAAATCAATCTCAACCATCCATCCACCTTTCATCTAATGGCTAAGATCAAATCAAAAAATAAAAAAGGGAGGGCAAAATTGACATTTTAGCTCATTTAATATAAAAACCCACTTTCCACCTTTTTTTTAAAACAACATATCTTGCAAACGGTAAATCTTCAAGCTACGAAAAATACACCATCGCGACGAGAAAAAAATTATCTTTCTATAGATATGCATTGTTATATACTTTCGACGAACTTTTTTTTCAAAATTCCGTCCAGAAAAATCCCACAGGATTCGTAAAAAATCCCATGGGATTCGTAAAAAGACGATTTTTTTTTTCAAAATTTCCGTCCAAAAAAATCCTACGGGATTCGTAAAAATCCCATGGGATTCGTAAAAAGACGAATTTTTTTTTTCAAAATTTCCGTCCAGAAAAATCCCATGGGATTCGTTAAGAAATCCCACAGGATTCGTAAAAAGATTAATTTTTTTTTTCAAAATTTTCGTCCAGAAATATCCCATGAGATTCGTAAAAGTCCCATGGGATTCGTAAAAATACGAATTTTTTTTTTCTTCAAAATTTCCGTCCAGAAAAATCCCACGGGATTCGTAAAGAAATCCCACAGGATTCGTAAAAATATTTTTTTTTTTTCAAAATTTTCGTCCAGAAATATCCTATGGGATTCGTAAAAATACGAATTTTTTTTTTTCTTCAAAATTTTCGTCCAGAAAAATCCCACTGGATTCATAAAAAGACGATAAATCACAAAGGATTCAGTATGAATCCCATGAAATTTTTTGGTGAATCCAATGGGATTCATTGTGAATCCCATGGGATTCATTGTGAATCCAATGGGATTCATTGTGAATCCCATGGGATTCATTGTGAATCCCATGGGATTCTGTATGAAATCACAAGGGATTCATTGTGAATCCCATGAGATTCTTTGGTGCATCACATGGGATTTTTTTAGCATTTTTGTATATGACAAATTGTCTCAAAAAAAAAAAAAAAAAAAAAAAAAATACACAACATTAAAAAAAACTAAACAAATATTACTACCTAATAAAAAAAGTTGAGTTACAAAAGCAAAAATCCCCTACAATCAATACCTCATTTCTCCTTCTCACATCTTCCATATTCAAAATAACTATTTTGTGCTTTATTATCGTATAAAACACCTGCAACTCCTTGTGTGTGAAACATTCCAAAATTTCCATCCAGAAAAATCCCACGGGATTCGTAAAAAGACGGTTTTTTTTTTCAAAATTTCCGTCTAGAAAAATCTCACGGGATTCTTAAAAAAATCACTTGTGATTTGTTATTTTTAAAAAATCACAATTGATTTGTAAAAATGAGTAAATCACTGTTTTTGAGTTATATACTTTTATGTTAAAGCTTTTTAAGGGTAGATGTTTTTATATAATTGTTGAAATGAGCTTTTGAATATTTTTATTAAAAAATTGTATGTTGTTATACAGAATCCCATGTGATTCTCTCTGATCCCATGGGATTCATATAGAATTCCATGGGATTCTGTATGAATCACATGGGTAATCTTTATGAATTACAGACGAATCCTATGGGATTCATAATGAATCCTATGGGATTCATAATGAATCCCATGGGATTCACTGTGAATCACAGTAAATCCCATGGGATTCATTAGTTGGGATTCATAATTAATCCATTGATTCAAATGAATCACATGAGATTCACAGTGAATCTCATGAGATTCAGCATGAATCACATGTGAATCACGTGTGATTCAACATAATTCACACAAAAATCGCCACATAAATCTAAACACCATCTTCAATATACTTTTTTTAACTCATCCTCAATATACTTTTGTGCGTATGCAACATTTTCACTTCAATAAACACCATCCTCAATATACTTTTGTCTGTATGCAACATTTTCACCTCACCTCAATAAACACCATCCTCAATATATTTTGTCCGTATGCAACATTTTCACCTCTTCAGCTCCTCAATATACTTTTCTACCGAATGGCTATCAAGTGATAGCTTCGAAAACTCTGCTCCAGTAATGGTCATCCGCCCCAACCATCCGTTTACTAATCTCATGTAAATCATTTATCACACCAGCCGGTAACGCGTCAATTATCACATTATAATCCGATACCACATTTGCCACCGGTATCTCCTCCTTTTCCCCTTCCCCCTCCTCCACATCATTATCCGTACCATTTTCGACGCTGCTTAAATCATTCGCCAAGTCATCAAAACTATCCATCAATAACTTAAACTCCTCCTCCAACCTAAACATAACCTGCTGAAGCAAATCTTCAGCTCGATCCAAACAAACAGTAACACCTTTATCAGCAGCTAAAGGAGTCCACTCACGTATCAAATTCACAAGCTCATCAACCGAGTCCAAGAACGCAACAGCGTCAGCTGAATCAGACCAGATCGGACGGTCGATCGTGATGTATCTCGAGATCTGACGGTCTAGCGACTTTAGCGCCTGGTCTAAGCGCGTGACAGAGCGTGAGAGGTAGGCATCGGATTCCAAACTCTCGTGAAGCTTGTTTCTCAGCCTGCCGTCGAAGTTGGAGAAGATTTGGAGGATGTCGTCAGCCATAGCGTTGTCGGTGTGGCCTGGGGTTTTGGCTATGTGTGAGAGAGTGAGTAAAATGAGAGTAGAAAATGAGTGTGTGTGAGTATAATGACCAACCTACCCCTTTTATATAATTAAATATGACGGATCCAACCATCAGATTAAACTGTGATCAATGGTCAGGATGGAGCTATTTGTTCTTTGGTTTTTTTTTTTTCGTATTGAACTTTCCTCTATAGCCATATGAGTAAAAAACATGTTATATACAAGTTGAGGTCATCATCCATGCCACAGCAACATCCTTTGATCACAGATGCACACAACTTTTCTTGAATTCTTGACCATGATTTGCAAGCCAATTGGTATTTCTTCTAACGCAACTTCATTATATCCGATTCTTAGTTTTCACAGCAATTAGCTTGTAGAAAATAAGTCACCGAGTTTCACCCAACCATATCCGCACCGGTCCCTGACCTTCTGAACTGTCAATGAGGCTAGTTCAACCAAAGGTGTTATCCTAGCAACCTCTTTCTCAACTGAATTTTTGAACTATATCTAAATATACATAAACATACTAATATATACTTTGCTATATCAAAAATATTTGGCTATATCTAAATATACATAAACATATTAATATATAAATGGGACAGACCCGAACCCGAGTTGACCCGACCCGATTTGACCCGAACCCGACTAACCCGAGTTCAAATAGGGTCGGGTTCGGGTATATTATTTTTACCCTCGACCCGACCCATTTGACCCGAACCCGACCAACCCGACCCCAATAGCACCCCTAGACTTCAGTACTTCAGGTTCTATTCCATTGTTGTGGTACTTCAATAATTACCCCTAGCCTCTTTATGATTTTGTTATCCTTGACAAGCCAAAAAGTATTGTCATTAATTTTCTTTTTATAATTTTATGGCTTTTATCCATTGATAAATGACATTCTTTTATGCGTTTTCTCGTAAAAAATAGTCACCAAAATATTTGAAGGCGGCCTGGAATATGTTCGGAAACAATCGCCAAATATTAGTTAGACCACATTTACTCAAATACCCACTTTTTTGATTAACGTAAACACGAAAACCTTACTCCAAACACCCCCTTGTTTGTAAAAGTAAAAACACTTATAAACACAAAAACTGAAATTAAAAAAAGGGTTTTGTTCCTCTTTCAAAACCCTCTCTCAAACTAAACGCGGGTCTTGATTTCCACTTAGAATCATTCAAAATTCTAACCCAAAATCAAGAAAAATGATGTCAACTTTACTCGATTGTGGTCTTTATAATTCTGCTTAAATGCTTATAAATTATTATCGATTTTGATTTGATTTAATAATTTTTTGATTTATTTTTTCTTTTTTTGTTTGTAGGGTTGTTTCTTGGTTTCTATCATCTTCCGTTAATAATGAGATTAACTCACTTATCAACATCCTTTACACTTTCTACTTAGTGAAGGTTTTTTATTTATAGATTGACTTGTTTAACTTTTACTTAATCCGAACACGACCCATTGATATAACATCCTAAACATGTTAACTTCTTTAACTAGTATTGTCGTGTCAAGATCTGATCCTCAATAAATTTAAATAATACAATTCTGCTTTCTAAAAAAAGTTTTAAAATAATATATTAGAAACAAAAGGTAAGATATTTAACCTTCTCATAAGAGGCATATAGTAGCTCGAAAACGATCACCGGATATTTGAAGGTTGCGTAAGATATGGTTGGAAACAATCACCAAATATTAGTTGGACCACATATATCTTAATCAAAACTCGGTTTTTTATTAACATAAACACGAAAAAGCTTATTCCTAACACCCCTTGCTTGTAAAAAATGAAAACATTTCCAAACATAAAACTGAAATTCAAAAAAGGACTTTGTTCCTTGTTCAAAACCTAATGCGAGTCTTCATTTTCACTTGCAATCATTAAAAAAATTCAAGAAAATTTAAGAATATACTTTATAGAAAATGAAAACAATACCAAAATATCAAATCTCAATTTTACTCAATTATGGGCTTTATAATTCTCCTCAAATGCTTGTAATTTATCAATCTTTATGATGTTTGTTGTTATTGATTTTGATTCGATTTAATAACGTTTTGATTTTCATTTTGATTTTTAGTGTTGTTTTCGGATGTCTTTATCTTCTATTGCAAATGACACTCCCACATTTCAAAGTCTTTTAACACTTTCTACATAGTGGATTGTGTTTTATTTATAGACTGACTTGTTTAACTTTTACTTAATCAGAACACGACCTATATAACATCCTAAACCTATTAAGTTCTTTAACTAGCATTGTCATGTCAAGATCCGATCCCACTAAAAATTATAATACTACTTACGCCTTCTAACAAAAATTTAAAAATAACATTATTAGATATATAAAGTAAGACATTTAACTTTCTTACAAGAGGCACATAGTTAGTCGGAAACGGTCACCGGATATTTGAAGGCGGCCTGGGATATGGTCGAAAAGGGTCACCAGATATTAGTTAAACCCACATATATTTTAATCAAAAACTCGCTATTCAGAATAACCTAAACACGAAAACCTTGTTCCAAACACTCCTGTGTATCACTAAAAAAAAAAAATTTCCAAACACAAAACCCGAAATTCAAAAAAGGGTTTTGCTCCTTACTCAAAACCAAACGCGGGTCTTCATTTTCACTTCCAATCATTCAAATTCAAACCCAAAATCAAGAAAATCAAGAAAATCAAGAAAATTCAAGAAAATGGAAATAGTACCAAAAGACCAGATGTCAACTCTACTCGATTGTGGGCTTTATAATTCTGCTCAAATGCTTGTAAATTGTCAATCTTTATAATGTTATCTGTTAATTTGTTATTGATTTTGATTTGATTTAATAAATTTTTGATTTTTATTCTTTTCAGGGTTGTTTCTTGGTTTCTTCAAGTTCTGTGAGTAATGAGACTAGTCCACATCTCAAGGCTGAATATTTGGTCAGGTTTTTTTTTTTTTTTTTTTTTTTTTTTTTTTTTTTTTTTTTTTTTTTTTTTTTTTACCTAGATGGATTTGAATTAGTTGGAATAGGGTTAAATGTTAAAGGGGTGTTTGGGATTACTGTTTGTATGTTTATTTGTTGCGGTTTGATACAGTAGATAAACTATGCGCGTTTGATTAGTTAATGGTGAAATTTGAACACCTGTAAGTGCTTAATGGTTGTATTCGCTCACAAGGGGTTAATGTAAGCATTGTGCGTTTGCTTATATATAAGCACTTTTGGATTTTCTTATTTTGTAAAAAGAAAAAAAAAAACCGTTATAATGGGTTTTTAGGTAAGTTCTGATTATATAATAAGCTTGTTTTAAAAAATGCAAAAATATGAGCAATTCAAAACACACTCTACTTATAAAACTGCGTATATGCTTATTGTGTTGATTTTTGATACAGTAGATAAACTCTGCATATTTGAATTAGTTGGTGTTAAATAAGGAGGTATACCAAGCAATCTCTAACACTAGTTAGTGCCTCATGCTTGTATTTGCTATCAAGGGATTGTTAGTGTCAAATTGGTAACAAATAGTAATTTTTTACTTTAAAAGCTGTTTTACGCTGTCTAAAATGGGTATTACTAGATATGCGGGTCTTAGAATTGTGTGTTTTGATATATATGCGGTCTTGGACATAGTTTTTATTCCTTTTTGGTGTTTATTGTTCCTTTGTCATAGCATTTATTGCTTTTGTATAATAAGTTTGTTAATTTTCAGGCACTCCATGGTGATGCTTTGCTTCGAGATAAGGAGTACAGACGAGCTATTGTAAGATTCTTTACATAACATATTGGATTATATACATTTAAAAAAAGATTTATTTAGGCTGAACTTACTTAAGTTCATGTGAAAGTCTGTAACTTGTTATAAAGATGATAAGCACAAATTTTAATGGTTCGGATTAAAAGATGTTATAATGACTGAATGATCACGTGTTTTAACTAATTTACCTCACTCTCTTTCTGTAGCATGTGTACAAGCAAGCGTTACAATATCACAAGATTGTCCCTAGAGTAAATGCAACAGCTAGAAGTTCATTGTCTTCAATAAACAGGACATCTTCTCCAAGTTCTTTTAATGTATCAGTGATAAATGAAAACGAGGTAATATAACATATGCTCTATTTCATTTATCGTGTTAACCATGAGTTATTTTATTTTAGGCGAGTTCAACTAATTAGACTAATTTCTATTTCTTTAATGTTTGAATATCAGGTGAAGTTCAAAATTGCATCTTGTCACTTTGCCTTAAATGAGTATAGAGCCGCTCTTGCCGAGGTTTAAAACTAATATTCTCACCCTATAAATTATTGTTCGTTACTTTTTTGCGTGTCATAACTTATAAATCAATTATTAATCTTGTTTACTCTTAACTACACGGTTTTACAGATGGAGGCAATTCCAAGCAAAACAAGAAACTTGCAGATGAATTTATTAATGGGGAAGCTTTATAGATATTCTAAACATATTCGTCCCGCCATTACTTGTTACAAAGAATGCCTGAGGTGTTTAGTCATAATTCCATGGATTGTCAATATATCTGTCTTTATTATTTGTGGTAAAAATTGATGAATTTGCGTGTTATGATGTCTCAAATGTTTTATAATTGGTTTGCATTTTGCAGACATTGTCCATATGTTATTGAGGCTATCACAGCATTGGCTGAGTTAGGTGTTCAAGCAAAAGATATCTTTTTGTTACTTCCCCAGGTGTGTTGAATCATTGGCTCTGGCCACTTGATCAATGTTTTAAATATCTGTATTTTAAGCAATTTTTTAATATTTTCTGTTTCAAAATTGATGTTCCAGACGCCTAGTAGAAGTGGCAGGCCTCCTTTTGATCAGTTCGAATCAAGCCGTTGGTTACAAGTGAGTTACTGATGCAAGTTTCTCGATAAGTTTGTGATTTTATAATCTTTATTTATTAACCTCTCCGGTCTGTACAGATGGAGCAAATTATGCTTTACAACTTGTCATCAAGATGTTCTTTTTGTTGTCCAGAAGTATTGTGATGTTGTAATTGTTTTTGTGCAGCGTTATGTTGAAGCTCAATGCTGCATTGCATCAAATGATTATAAAGGTTTGCCAAAATTATTTTCTTCAATATAGACTTTATTTCTTGGGTAATAGTAACAAATTATTAACACAATACGTATCAGTAACATGCCAACTCTTCTATAAAAAGGTTTCAGCTGGCCATCACAAAGAGTCAATGGTTTAACAACAGCTCAAAACTTATTCTCATACTATAAATCTAATGCTTGTTGAAAATTGCTAAAGACCTTAAAACATCTTCAAATAAAGGCATTTAATGAATTAAGACCAAATATGACAGATAAAACTTAACCATATATGGCAGCTTAAGTTCAAATACAATAAATATAATATACACATATTACTTAACATCCTTCATATTTCCTCAGGTGGTTTGGAACTCTTCTCGGAACTTCTTCAGCGTTTTCCTAACAATGTTCACATATTACTTGAAATGGCAAAGGTCAGAAATATATTCCCGAATTTGTCTTTCGTATTTTTTCAAATTTTTGAAAAAAATAGGCTATCAACATGTTATCTGCTCTTAGCCTTTGTTTCATAATGTACAAGAAGTCCAATTCTATTGGTTACGTACATGTCAACAACATTTCCGAATTGTTTTTTAACAAATGAGCAAGTTATTTACATATTTTGGCAGACTTATTATTTTTATATTGATTTCCAATTCATTCCTTGTTTGAAATTAAGGTGGAGGCCATTATTGGCAAAAACGATGAAGCCATTATGAACTTTGAGAAGGTAAATCAACTACTGCTAGTTTGTGTTGATTCAAGTATGCGACATCCTGGACCTTGCACTGCTCATTTTTGGTTTTACTATTATAGGTTCGGTCCATTGATCCTTATGTCGTCACCTATATGGATGAGTATGCGATGCTTTTGAAGCTGAAATCTGATCTACCAAAGCTAAACAAGTTAGTGCATGATCTGCTAATCATTGATCCAGCCAGGCCTGAAGTGTTTGTGGCTTTGTCTGTTCTGTGGGAAAGGAAAGATGACAGAGCCGCTCTAACTAATGTCGAAAAAGTAAGATTTTTGTCAGAAGTGGAAACTTCATCCCATTTATTTTTTATGGGTCAAACTGGTCAAAAGTCGCCCAAAGGGTATTGGTCAACTTGACCTGTTTGGATTTTGAAAATCACCCATTTGATAGTTGTGAACTCGTTATGTCTTGTTACTCAACCTGTTCAATCTGCCACCTTTATATTTCATCAACTAGTCAGTTCAATCAGATTGCCTTTTCTCTGCTGCTAACTTTTTCCGAACATTCTATGTTACAGAGCATCCGCATTGACGAGAGGCATATAACTGGGCACATAGTGAAGGTACACATTAGAATTGAACTGTTTATGTGATTTGAACTGTTGCTTAGCTTTGGTACCACAACCTACTTTTTCATAGAAAAGGAAGAATGCACGTATATTATCATTTTATAGGTCATAGAGATCAAAAGGCCATGTCAGCATTTGTAAAAAAGTACTAGAAAAGTAAGTAGGTTGGTTGTTGGCAGAGCTAAATAAAATTTCAGCTTTTATGCGTTGGTTTCTTTGTGATATCCATGTCAATAAATATCTTGAAACTGATGTATTTTAGCTTTCAGGGTAACTTGCTTCTGTCAGTGAATCAACTAGATTCAGCTGTGGCTTCTTTCAGATCTGCTCACGAGTTGAGACCCGATCTGCGTTCCTACCAAGGTAAACTGACAAGAGCCACTCTCAAAAGATTATTTGCTATTGCTTAATATAAAACATATACATCCAAAAATAGACTCGGTTTGAGTTGTAGGAAGTCATAACTTCTGATCTCAAAATTGGTATGAACTTATTATATTGTCGTGAAACTTATATTTCATTGCACTACAGAAGTCCTCAAGTAGTACTAATATAAAATAACTGGCTTAAGGTTTTTGAAATTGGTCACACTCCCTTTGAGCTAAAAAATAAAATGTCATTGCATGTATTCAGTCTGATTTTCTTGTATTAAATTGTAATCTAGTTGTGAAATTCGGTGCAAAGACTTGTAGTGCTCAACAATATCATAGTTGAAAATTGAAAAGAAGCCAATAAACGGATCAGAATGTGTATATTTCGCTCAAAGGGATTTCCAATCTTGGAGTTAATAAGTTGCCTGGTTGATTCCGCAAGTTTATAAATGTTTTTTTAATCAAATACACCGAGTATCATTATATCTTCTTTCTTGCAATTTCTTAATAGTTCATAAATGAAAGTTAATCTTTCTTCAGGCTTGGTTCGATCTTATCTGGCACTTTCTAAGACTAAAGAAGCTTTGTACGCTGCAAGGGAGGCAATGAAGGCCATGCCTCAATCAGCAAAGGCTCTTAAACTTGTGGGCGACGTATGTGCTAGTAATTCTAGTGGCAGAGATAAGGTATAGCACACTATAACATTCTTAGTAATCTCGAAGTTTAAATTAATCCATTTGACCCGCAAAAGTCAAACGTAAACTTTCAGACATTATTGACCTGAACTCTAAAACAGGCTAAAAAGTTTTACGAGTCTGCACTAAGACTAGAACCTGGTTACCTCGGAGCTGCATTAGCATTGGCTGAGTTACATGTCATGGAAGGTCGGAATTACGAAGCGGTAACATTACTCGAGAGATACCTCAAAGACTGGGCTGATGACTCACTTCATGTGAAGCTGGCCCAGGTATTTGCTGCTACAAATATGATGCAAGATTCACTCTCACATTATCAGTCTGCTTTGAGGTATTCCTTATTCGTTTCCCTCTAATTGTCTCTGGTGTTATGATATTGTATAGTATCATAGATGGCAATATGGGCGGGTTGAGTCATGGGTCAAAACCGTTATTTTTAATGAGCAGGTCAAAAGGGTGGGGTTGAGCTGATTTTAAAATTTTTAAGTAATAAAATGATATGGGAACTTTTAGCAATCTTGACATAATATATTTTCATAAAATTTTAACTTATTAACAATTAAACTGGGAAAAAGAAATGAAAATGCTTAATATGGTGTATATATATGATTTCAGGATTAACCCTTTAAATGAAGCAGCAAAGAAAGGGTTGGAACGATTAGAGAAGCTGATGAAGGTAATGTTTAATTGCTGAAACCATCTTATTTGAATAAGTGACGAGAAAATTAATAAATTTCGAAACAAGCTAGTACACACGAGAAAATAAAATGTTCATTGGTTTGTTTAGGGAGTTGATCCAGATGCCCCTGAAGAAGAGGAGGACAATGATGTGGATGACGGTGATGGTGATCCTGAAGAGGCGGAGCTTTTATGATGGATCAAAGGTAATAATATTTGTTGGTTTTAGGTGGATCTTTGTCAAGAAAAATGGTCCCAACCTAAAAGCTAAAAGCACATGACATGTAGAGTTGGCATATTGACTTGTATTGAAGAAAGTAGAAACGGTTCGATTTATGTTATGTTTATCTTGAGTGGGCCAAATAGGTTGAGCTAAAAGATTTAAATAAAAGGAAGGTGGTCAAACGGGTTGAAACTTGAAAGTAATATTAAATGTATACAAATGCCTAAAACATTTTAAAGCACCTTAATAAAAAAAGTCAAATTATTCCTCAAATGGTTTATATCGGCGGGAAACCCTGACCCAACATGACACATACAATCTCTTACTAAAAGATGCTTCGTTTGACCTAAACATGTTTTGACCCGTTACCAAACTTGTCCAGTGCACTAATATTGCCACTCCTACGCATCTACTAGTATGCATCATGCATGTATGTTAGTAATTAACAAGTAGTCAAGGCTTCGATTTTAATAAAACTTATGGATGATATATTGATATTTATGGCGAATATTCCTTTCAGGTTAAATATTGATTGCATCTGTCATCTTTTGGTATGTCTGCATATATCTCTAGCATTTTGTGTGGTAATGATAAAGTGCACACTCATGAAATCTATGTGGTAATCTTTGTCAACTGTTAGATATAACTATTCGTCTAGATCTTATACATGGCCCATCCTAAGATAAAGATTCTTAGGTAGATTTCTGATAGAAGTTTCGATATGCGTTTCCTTTTGGTCAGAAAATGTTGTATAAACTTGTGAGGCTGAACAATTGTAGGCTTGTAACAGTATTTGATACTTTTTCAGGGTTTATTTATGTTCATAGCCATTGAATGTTTCCCTGTTTATTGGATAATTAGACTGTTGATAGGAGGTCAAACATGACCTAAACAAACAAGTTGTCAAAACCAATTTTTATTTCCCTCTTATTTCACATTTGCTATCTTAATACCAGATAAATTCAGATTACAGTACCATGAACCCCCAAAAAAAGAAAAGAAATACAACAATTATTCTTCGTAGTGCAATTGTGTAAATATAGCATAAAAACTCAAACTTTTGTCTTGTGAGGAATGAGCTTGATTGGAAGCCCATGAACTGGCCTTGGAAGTGGATCAATTACCACTTTCTCATCTGGAATGAGCCTTTCCCAGTTGTATCTAGTTATTATGTTGTACATAAACACAAGTATTTCTGCACGTGCGTACTCGTTTCCTGGGCACATTCGTGCTCCGCCTCCAAACGGTACAAATGTGTATGGAGCAGGACCTGCTCCTTCAAATCTGGAGGGGTCAAATTTCTCGGGATTTGGGAAGTATTCAGCGTTTCGTTGAGTGTAATGTGGTATGTAATGTAGCTGTAATTGTAACAAAGAAATGTAAATATTTGGTTAAATCATTGCCTTAAAAACTTTACAACGGTTTGAAATATATCGTTTACCTTCCATCCTTTAGGAATTGTGAAGCCAGCATATGTGAAAGTGGTTTTGGCAACACGAAAAGCACCAACAGTTGGTGGACGCATCCTTAGTACTTCACAAGCGACGTTCCATGAGTATTTCATTTTACGCAGGTCATCCCATGTTAGTAGTTCACCTTGCAATTTCCCCGCGGCTATCTCTCTTTGCTCTATATTTATATAATAAAACAAAAGTATATATTAGAGATTGTGTGTTATGAGTCGGTAATAATCAAATGATATAAAGATGTAAATTAACGTTGATTTTACCTTTTAGGACTTTTTGGTACACATCAGGGTGATCCACAAGCATCATCATTATGAACACAACCGTCGTGTTAATCGTGTCATAACCGCCAATAAGCAACCCTAGCAAGTCACTTGACATGTCACCATCCGTCGTGGGAGCACCATCAGACTCCTGATTCCGTTTATCAACTTCGGCAATCATATGAGAAAGCAAATCTTGAGTAGGAGTAGCGGTTCCATCAGCAAGGTCTTTTCTCCTTTGCGCTATTATCCCATTAATGACTTCCCTAATCTTATTTGATGCCTTAACTCCACGGTTAAACCTTGTCCCCGGAATGTTGATTGGAACTGCTATGATTCCACCTGCTGCCTCCACAAAAGGAACTGCAAGCTTCTCTAATTCTGTCCCATCACGCACACCCAATAGTAATTTTACGGCTAGCGCAAATGTGTACTTTGCAACAAATGGGCAAACCTCAACCTGCAACAGTTATGACAGATTACGTAAGAAAAATAGACTATTGTGATAGTATTCGACTTCCCATGACCCATTACATATGTACGTATATCATGGGTCAGTGACCATTACTACGGGTTCAGTCACATAAGCGGTATTTTAGTCACAAAAGACAACATATTTAAACGTATTTTTGAGCGCTAACCTCATTGTGCCCGGACCAGTAGTCCTCCAAATGTTGTCTCAACTCAGAATCCATATCCGAAATGTAATTCTTAACAGCATGAGCTCTCAAAAAAGGCGGTAACAACTGTCTAACCTTAGCAGATTCTGCGGTTACAGACTTATTATTCGACTTCTTAATAATACTTTCAACTGAGCTAGGCCACCATACTTCAACAAGCTTATTTTCATTAGAAAATAAGAACTTATTCCCTTCAGGACCGCATAAAAACGCCATTTTCTCACCAAGGACCGATGTTTTAAAAACGTCACCAAATAGCTTTTTTCTCTGCATTACGAATTTCTCATTGGTTCCACTTCGAAGCTTCTTGAAGTAATCGATGCTTTCACCTATTAGTGGCCAACCATATTTGCCAGGAATGTTGGTTGATTTTTGACTCATGAAATGGTGTATAATGAATATACTGATTATGGGCAATGTTATTGAGGAAACTAGCAAGAGGGTGTCCATTTGTTTCGACTTGTATGTTGCCTTTTGGTTGATGAATATTTTTGTGTGTTTGATGAGTTTTTGTGTGTGTATATATACTAGTTACTTTTGTGTGTATATTAGATGACCAAGAATGACATTATGACAAGTTTAAGAATAAAGGATGGATAAAGACAATAATCAGAATAATACAAAAGTTAGACTTGAGAATTAAGTGGCAAAAACAAATCAAGGTATTTGCAGACTTTAAGTTACTTACATTTTTTAATCATTGTTACAGATAAAAGAATATAGTTCAATCTATAACTAATATACATAATAGTTAGTAGAATGTCAATTTTAATTTCAATGCATGTAACATGTAAATCGAGTTGGAAGACTATATTATATTAAGAACCGCGTTTATCATCCTAATGAAGCCAGAATCAAATAAAGATACTCAATGTTCGTTTTATATTTAGTTATTAAATGGTTTTTTTTTTTTTTTTTTTTTTTTTTTTTTTTTTTAAATTTAAACTAAAAATATACATAAATTACTCTAAACTAATACGTAAAACATTAGAAAAGCAAATTAACTAAGTAAAAAATAATTATCGAAATTACAATACTAAAACAAGTATTCACTTAGACTTGAATCCACTTGGATAAGGTGACAGCATGAATTAGTATGAATGTGCTTTTGACTTATAACGTGATTAGACTCCGTGGGTCTTCATTATCTAACCCTAATAATTATTGGAAAGTGCCATGAGGTTCTTCATGAACGTACACCACCTCAAATTGTGCTATAAATCGCCGTTAATGAATATATAAACAATTTGACATTTAGATTCCAACAACACAAATGGTCATCTATGTGTTTGGAGAATATTTAAATGAATTGTTTACCTCCCAAATAACCCCAATCCTCTTTGGTCTAGATTCAAGTTTCAATCGCTCATAGACAAATGAAATCTATAATAAGTTCATCTACAAGATTACTTCAATGATTCATAAGGGTATTTAGATTGGTAAACACCTAAAACAAACATAGAAAACGTCAACTTAAAGGCTCTGCGCTCCCGCATTCTGATTGATCCTGTGCAATGTTTTATTCTTGCTGTTCCTTTATGCCCCGCTCTGCAGCTGCTGGAGACTTCATTGAATCAAAGAC
Organism: Artemisia tridentata subsp. tridentata; assembly: GCA_021014915.2. Taxonomy (NCBI): domain Eukaryota; kingdom Viridiplantae; phylum Streptophyta; class Magnoliopsida; order Asterales; family Asteraceae; genus Artemisia; species Artemisia tridentata. The sequence goes on from CP139505.1 coordinate 36,095,720, forward strand.
CCCCAAATGGGTTTTGCACAACCACACCAACAAATCATCATCCAATCACAAGTTTCATCTATCCTAAGCAAATAAAATAAACCACTCACTCATATTGAGTGAGTCAAACACAAATAACAATCAAAGCAACGGAAATCATAATCAAGTTAAAAAATCACTATTAGAATTAACCAATGAAAATATAGGAGCTTTGGATGGATTGGATTGTGTCTTCTCCTTTTCATTTGCTCCCAAAAGCCCCAAAATTGCCATGAATCTCCTATGGATTGATTTGTTTATGAATGATGAAGAGAATATGTGACAAACCCTAAAAGTGCGTTTTTATACTAGGTGGTGCAGAACCATACGTCCTTCCAGAAATGGGGCATAAGGGCGTATCACGTATGCCTGGGAAATAGATGTTTTGATAGGGGGAGCATAAGGTCTTCTGCTTGGAAATATGTTAGGGTGTGTTTGTTTTTTTTACTAGCCCTCTTACTCTTACCAGTAAGAGGTGGTCAGACGTTTTGCTTGTTTGTTTTTTTCTTTTGAGTCAGTCCCAGTTAGACATATAACATCTTACTCAGTAAGAGGTGGGGGACTTGTCTTACTGGCTCTTACTCGATAAGAGATTGAAGACTCGTGTTAATATAATATATTTGATGGTTTATTAACTATGTTATATTTATGATAAAAAGTCTTGTTTCATATCTACATAAGTTACTTAAATAAATTGCAGAAACGAGCACTTAAAATCATTCGGATAATTATAAAAAAAAAAAAAAATTATTTCGTTCAGATTTAGACTTTCTAGCCACCTCTTACTAGTAAGATGTGGCAGTTAGATTCAGACCTAAAACAATCTTAATGAAACAAACACACCCTTAGTCTATGTTAAGGTGGCATAAGGCCTTCCAGGTTAGAACACAAGGGCGTATGGTCTTCTAAGCATATCCAATATCAAGCATCTTCAATGTCATCCATCTCCAATCCGCTCCATCCACATCAAATCATCATACTAACCTTACAAAACAACTTTTAAAGCACATATTTCATTAGATAAGAAATAGTATGACTCCCAACTTTCACCAAATATCAATGCGTTATTATAGCTAATAGGTTTTATTGACATCATGTATCGGACATTTTCAGAAATCAGCACAACTTTTTTATGTCCAACAAGACCTATAGAAACATCAAGCATTTGTATTGGGACAACCTAAAAAAACGTCAATAATATGTTAGTGACATTAACAACCGGATTTGATACAATTTATAAACAAAAAATATATCTATTACCAATCCTTCTTCAACAGTTAACAATTTTCCGAGAGTTCGTTTTTTGTATTCAGCAAAGAATCTTATCTATAAATTCATATACCAAATAATAAGTACAATTTTATTTAAAAAATTTATAAATTAAACATCATATGTATAAAAAACGTACATTGGCGATGAAAAATTGCGAGAAAAGAAAATATGATGCTGTAAAACTATGGCACAAACATTCATTATATAGACACATAAGGATAGTAGATATATGTGTGCCTCATTTTTTTTTTATTATTATTGTTAGGGATCATATCAAGCATGCCATATATTTTTTACACAGTATGTTTTCCTGTTAATTTGCAGGTTTGAGTTGGTGGCTGAGTGTGATAAGGTGAATAGTTTTACCATTCAATCTGAAATCGAATTCCAGTTACTGTCGCTTGAAACAACATATGCATGTTACCTTGTGTACAAACTACCTAGAAATGACTCCATGGTTGATGGTTTGGTACAAATAGATGATGAAAACCGTGTGGGTGATTAGAAGACAAGTTGGCGAGTCCCGTGACATCCCATTGAGGCCTCGCAAAATAAAAGGCCATCCAAAACTGAGGAAAGATGGTTGGTTGGAAATTCAAATATGGGACTTCAGAACTGGTGCCAGCCATGAATCAATTTCGATGAATTGTCGCGTGAAGCGTTATGATAATTGGAATTTTACAGGTCTTCTTGTACAAGGCATTGAGTTTAGGCCCGCTAAAGTTTTCTTTGCGCGGCCTTAAGGATCTCTTACCATTGTAACATTGTTACTTACTGATCCAATTTTGGTACATGCTGAATTTGTGGTCTCAGAATTTTAAAGTTTGGAATAAATGTAACGCGGTTTTAGCTTCTTTGTTTCGTGAAATATCAGAGATTATGAAATTCCATGAATGAAGTTTAAGGTTGCCATACAACACAAGTCAAACACCAACATTGCACAGTCAAATCCCAAAATCTGCCATACATTGTAACTAACGCATTCTTTACACGAAAATCATCATCTACCAAAGATTTTTGATCAAACCCACGAACCAGGTTTCCACAAGCTATTATGGCGTTCACTAGTGTAAAAAAGTTTGTGTCCTGCATGCTGTTCTGGTCTCACGAACTTGAAAGTTTCTGAAAAGTATCTGTTTTTTGTGCAACCAACGATCATAACAAGCGGTGTCAGTGACCCCTGAAAATATAAATGTCACTACCTTTGATCACTGTATAATATGCAACCAAGCTCTAGATTACTTGTTTCCTTTTTACAACATTTGGAGGGTTTCCTTATTACTTTTCTAATAATAATATGCAGGTGTTCCCCTGTTTCAACCCATACCAGAATTGGCCCATTTCAAGGCCAACTCATTTTGACCCATTACCAACCCATTAACCTTAATCTATTTACCTGAAAACAGGAAAAAAAAAAAAAAAAAAAAAAAAATAATAATCTTAATTACTTCTCAAAACTTTAATTGAATTTCATATATATTTAAATACAATATATACTTATTACCTTTTCAAACCACATTTACCTGACCAAAAAGACTAAACTGTTGTCTTATGTATTTCTTAACGTTGCATAATCGTGATATGAGATTGCCCATCCAAGGGGTTTTGTTATTAAGATTAAATTTACTTAAATCTCTGTCAATAAACACAAAAATGAATACTCACATATTCTGTCGATAAACATAACGAATATTTTTGTTTTAGAACTTAAAAATAAAAGATATAGAAGACATTGACCATCTTATACTTCCAGTATGCTAAATACGTTTGTTAGCTTCTTCCACGATTTTATTAACTGCTTAAATAATATCCAAACGCATCTGAGCATAATCAACAATGTCATGATGATTCAAGTATGAATTATGGTGGATTTATCATGTATAATTATTAAATAAATTAAAATGCAAAATCTTCACCTTCTAATCCTTCAAAAGGGGTTGGTGCTATCTTTCCATTAATTTAAATAAAAGAGAACATATAATGGAGAAGTAACCGAGATTTAGAAGCAGAAAACAAATACATACCTCGACAGTAGATTTTTTATTGCTTCCCGGGTGGATATGCTCCATGAGTCCTACACCTTATATATTTTATTGTATACATTTAGAGTTATCTTTAATCTTTAAAGTATGCTTATTTTGGAACTGAACTTGCATTTGCTTAATAAAATACTAAAATCTTGGGCTAATTCTCAATAGTCTGGAAATTATGTAAAAGGTGAAGTATGGCAAGCTCTAGTTGTGATAACTAATGCATCTAATCTCTATGGATATATAGTAAGGTCAATATACACACAAATCAAACATCTTTTTATCTAAAAGCATTAACAATAACCATACACACCCTTCAATATGATCCTAAATTCTAACAGGCTAACCAAACATTACGGCTGACATCAAATTGCGGCGATCACATTATTGAATCGATCAAATCCTACACAGCTACCGTTGTAGACCTAATCGTTAATTGCGTTTCATAGGAAACTGATGATATCGTGAACTGCTTTCGACTGCTTTCGAACAGGAAGCAAATAGTTCGTAGAGATAGATCAAAATCCAATACAAAACACTTTGGCTCAAAACTATTAGAAAACAACCCGTTATTGGTACACTCCATTGGTCCAATTTCAATTGCTCAAAATACCTTTTCCACTTTATAGAAATCTCTTAATATATAAGAGATTTATACTCCCTCCGACCTAAATTAATAGTCTCTCTTTCCATTTTGGGTTGTCCCAAAATTATTGTTCCCATCCAAATATAGTTGTGAAGAATGTAGCAAGTTTACCATATTGCATCTAATGTTACTAAAAATTACAAACATCATTCAAAGATTTAATTAATTTCAAAAGGGTAAAAGTGGCATTTTTGCAAAAAAGTAAGAGAGAGAATGCAGTAAAGATTATGTTTTCTTAAACTGTGTGTTTTTTGTCGGGGGACAATAATTTTGGGACGGAGGGAGTAATGACATTTTAAAGTGTTTTATGAACAGTAAAAGTTGGTTGATAATCTATACTATATAATAAACACCTACATGTTACAACCCAGTAAAGCATCATATGCAATTAATTCAGTGACGTGTCTTCAGTGTGATTAGTCGATTCATTTGGGGAATGTACAACCGCTTTGCACACACTCAATAAAACTGTTGTTCCCTTAACACACCGAGTAATAACAATTAAGTTAAACTAAGTGAGCTTATGACTGAGATCAATGCAAAGACTATTTCTAACAGTTATAATACGTGAATATAAAAACACAATATTTTTCAACGTTTAAATTCTTATTAGAAATAATTCCAAGAATCTATTACCCAAGTGTTTTGCGGAACAAACACTTGGGATTGAATAGACAAGGGTTTATGGTGTCTCCTATCGAAACTCAAGTTTTGCTTGAGTGGTAACAATATACCCACTGAGCTATTTCAGTGAGTTGTATACTCTTTGTAGGAGAGAAGTTACTTTGTAAAAGTTCTAAGCTTTCAATATACAAAGCACACTTAACTTCTCTCCATCTGATCTATTTATACACAAGTAATCTAAGTATAAGTGATTAAAATATTACAAGTTGTTGAGGTAGCGTGTCTGACAATTACAAATAGTAATTGTCATTTCCAAGAATCAATAGGAAAGGGCTAATAAGACTTTGGGAGTTGTTGGCTGACACTCCATGACTTTTAGCCGCAATAGGGAAGGTTGGTATCTGACAAGAGAAGAGTGTTTGGTCTGACACTTTTATCTTCTCAGATCTTTCCCTTTTGTTCCCGCCTATTCTTCAGGCATTGGTTCCTCAGTCTTCAATCACTTTGTTGTTGAGGAGACTGGGGTTCAGTGAGTTCTTGTCCAACACTTACTGAACCATCATCTTCTTCTTCGGCTTAAGTCCTACTCAGGGAGTACCGCCTTCCTGAGAGTGAGTCCTTTATTGAACTCGCCTTAAGCATCCTGAAGATGACTCACTGAGAGGCTGTTCTCTCAGTGACTTGAATTGTTCTCGGTTTAGCAAACACTTAGCTTAATTTGTGTTCAAATCCTGTTTAAGATAATTGGGTGTTTTACGAACCCAACAATCTCCCCCTATTTGGATATAAATTATGCCTAAGTGTTTTGATCAGTATGAGTGAGCTAAAGTCTTCTGCTCATACTGAATGTACTAGAAAATAAATAAGGATATTGATATAACAAAACATTCATCAATTTATTCATATCATTACAAGTCCTATTATTCTAAGTACAAAATACTCAAGGTTCCTGAACAAGACCCATGAGTTCTAGTTTCGCCTTCTTTGACATCAACACCTCTTTATCAGGTCGATCCTTCATCATTTGATCCATCAGCCTGACAAACTCCTCATTATCAGGTCTCCTGATATTAAGCGCCATCAGTTTGTAAGCAAGGAGTGTTTTCGTTTCCACTTTATCGATGTCAGAGACTCTTTGAAAGGCTTCCTGACCAAATTCATCCACAAAGAAGATACCATACTCAGGTTCTGATGAACTCAAATATGTACATTTTATTATCGTCATTTATCCTATTTATTTGACTTGTTTTATTATATTATCTGTGAGAATTGATACGTTAATGTTTACTTTTGTAATTCTCAGGTAAAAACAAGTATTATGTGAAACTTGGCGATTTTGGACTAATTATGGAGCAAAAAAAGCAAGAAGTTAAGAGTCTACTGAAATGTACAAGATCAAGACATTCTGCTCCAGATACGCCGCATCTTGCTTATTACATACGGCGCATCACTATCAAGATTTCACAAGATACGATCCAAGACAGCAAGGACATGCGCCGCATCTAAGAATGGAGTTACGCCGCATCTTCTGGCGGTGTACGAATATTCCTGAATATATTAATCTTGGACCCCACGCGAAGTTAAGTCAATGCGCCGCATCTACTTATTAGATGCGCCGCATCTTACCCTCAGACAGAAACTATAAATACCCCAAGACCAGACGAATTTCAAGAGCCCTAGTTTTAGAAGACCGAAGACCACAGAAACCTAAGGCCGAATTCAGTCGAAGTGGCAGCACAAGACACACCTTGAACGAAGATACAAGAGCTGTAAGAAGGTCCTGCATGTATTTAATTCATTAACTAGTTTTGTTTTATTGTATTAGTACACTTTAATTCATCAGGATTGGTGGCTTGTGTAATGTGACAACGGAAAGGTTGCACTCCCTTAAAACTGCTTTCCCATTAATTAAAGTTTATATGTTGATATCTTTGGTGACTTTTATTAGTGCATTGATAACCTCTGTGCCTAGCTGAGCGTTGATCGGGTCGCCATGCCTCTGCCCTCGCCTATTTATTAGATCGCCTATGCATTCTATCGTCTGTAGAAAAGTAGGAAGAAAGATAAATAGGATAGTCATAAGTAATCATTAAGGGTTTACTCGCCGATAAGATTAGAACCAACGAGAAAGGACTTAATCTCGGTGCGTTGCATCGAACTATACACTTCATATAAAACTAGCAATAAAACAAGTGACAAGCTACTTAACTATCAGGACAGGTCTTCTTATTGTCTCGAGTATTTATCTGTGTACGTGTGTGCTATTCGCTGATTCGTGCGTATTAGGTTAGTTTATTATTTAATTGCAACCAAACCGTGCCAGTCTCTCAGGCTGAACCCCCTTGCGTTAGAATAGGTTGTATAGCTAACTTAAGATATTAAAATACTGATTAGGATAACAAGATAATACGTTCCACTCTTAGTGATCGACACTCTACTTACCATTATATTCATACTGACCGGGTACACTGCTCGTTAAAGTGTGTGTGTTATTGATAAGTCGGCTAAATATAAATTTAAAACTTGAATACTGCTAAAACCACAACGACATACCGTGGGTATAAATTAGAGCATACGCACACGCGCATCAAGTTTTTTTAAGTTTTATTTTTGCTAACTACTAATGTATTATGCAAGTTTGAACCTTCTTAACTTAGGTGTGTTAAAGTCTTGGTGGTATTATAGATTCCTGCATTTCCTGTGGATACATCGATTACGAAGCTTAAACGTTCTAATCCACAAGAAGTTGATTTTTGCTCTTATACAAATGAAGGATCATACCGAGCAAATCTCAGGGGAGTTTTTATGTTCTAATTCTTTTATTTTCCAGTTTTTAACCTTTGATACAAACAACGAGGACGTTGTTTAACTTAAGTGGGGGGATTGGAGAATTAGAACACTTACTTGTCCTAAACTTTTTCAAAAATTATGCTTAAAATGTGCTTAATATATCAAAATTTAAAATTTTTAGCATGTTTTTGTTTAAGATCTAAGTTGCATAGCTGCACACATGACGTTATTTTCAAAAATTGTGATTTTTCAAAATTCACAAATCTATGAGTGTGCCGGTGTAACAACCCGTAAAATTTCATAAGGAAAACTGACTATTTTGCCCCTTTGACTTTTACTTCTTGACTATTTGACTTTTACCATAACGTAAAAGCAAATACTGTAACCGGTAACTTTCCAAGTTAAATAATTCACTTTTCTTTGAATTATTACTTTCTGAACGCTTTTGTTCATCTCTGTCTATTTAACGAGAAGATATCTCGCAAAATGTGAAAATCACACAACGCGTACCGACACTAGACTATGTCCAGTCTACACTTTTTATACACTTTTGGTTCCTTACAATTCTATTTTTAAAAGTCACTTTTCACTTTTTCCCCTTTTAGGTAAACCTTGCACTTTTTACGTTTTACGCGTTCTAAACCTTCATTTTTAGGTTTTAACTACATTTAAATCCTCCGATGAACTCACCACTCATCTAAATTACTAAAATATGTCATGAAAATAAATTTTAATATTTTTGGAAGTTTTTATATTTTAACATTACCCGGTATTGCATTAAGTGTCTTAAAAACCCTACGTTTGAGTACCGGGAGCAACCTACACTACACTATACACTGAATACTACCCTTATTAATAAAAATCTGCATAAAACAATTCAATCCCTCCCCTCTCCTTGTTTGTAACGCCCCACCACCCCCATATTTTTCCAAGGTATGGACAAGTGTCCACTTATATCTTTCCTAAGCTTAGATATTCCCAATATCTCACCTATACACTCATATCCCATGCAATACCATCAAAATTTCTGGTCTTTTCCTCTCATCTTGGATGAGAACTTACAAGAACCACAACACTGATCAACACTTAATCTCCAATCAACCTTTAACCCTTGTCTTGAATATTTACCCACTTGATTTCAACCCAATTCAACCTCGAAATCAACAAGTCAACCCTTGGACCTTGTAAGGATCACCTAGGTCTACATCTATGTAGCATAAATTGTAACTTCGTTTGATCCACTCATACTGGATGTAACAATTCTGATGTCTTGCAATCCAGTGGATCAAGTTGTGCGAGCTTGGTCTACTCAAGGACCCAACAATAGCAAAACAGAAGGCAAGAGAATGCCAGAGCCTATGATGTCGTTGTCTCAACTGGAAGAAGAGGTTATGTCAAGAATAAACCATTATGTCATTGATGCAAGTTGCATCATATTGGTTCTTGCACCGTTAGGTGTAGAAGTTGCTAGAAGATAGGCCATATGACCAAAGATTATAAGGGTAAGAATTTCGTTAATGGTGGTAATGCTCAACCAGTGCTAACTTACCTTAGATGTGAGGATATTTCAAGAGGCACTGTTCCCAGAACATGGGCCAACAAGTGAGAGGAGGTCGTGAGAGAGCTTATACATAGGTGTCCACACACTTAAGTAGGCATCTATGTACCCAAGTAAGTAGATGGTTACGCACCCAAGCAAAGTAGGTGGAATATCGTACTCAGTTTGTTAGTTCAAGATTGAACTAAATCCGTGAGCTCAAGAGTGTAACAAGTTTGTATACTCAATAAATAGCTCATGATTGTAAGAATTTGTAACAACAAAAGTGATAACTTAAGAATGAACTCAGACAGTTCAAATGAGATCTTAAGAATTTTGGCCGAGTGGTATAATACTGGTGATTCTCAAGTTCGAGTTCATACTCATGTCTCATTGGATACTAATAAGCCCACTGATTTATAATTCATTATTTACATAGAGAGGCGTCCCAAACAATGTAAATAGAGAAATATAAACTTATGGTTCGGCGATTTACAATTTCTTTATTTAAATAAAAAGGCGTCCCAATCCATTTAAATAACGATATTATAAATCATCCTACTTAAGAATTACCGATAAAAACACTCATACTAAACTGATGAGTTACAAAGCGGTGTGATATGAGACGTCATAAGTGTTCCGAGAGTATGGAATAAATATTCACACTCATCCTCGAAGACGAGGAGTAAAATAATCAGAGAAAGTCGACATAGCGTTCAAAAGAGTTGGTGAGTTCATAGCCCCACCTTTTACTCATTTAACTATTTATAAACCCCGTGGGGGAGATACATGCTACTTACTTTTATTATGATCACAACTGCTTGAAAACTGTATTCTAAACTGAATGTATTATTGACACTAAGTACTACTATTGCCATGAAGTCCCCGTATCATGAATCGTTAATCACTTGCGAGTGAGCGCGAATATTGTGAATAGATCTATTTGGGATTGAACTCCCCATATTGGACCGCTGCCCTTGCATGGGCAACCATATGCACTATATTTGAGGTCTCTAGGTGCTTGGCAAGGCACCCACTGGGGCAAACTTACATACTTATTACTTAAGGCGTCGATGTCATGAGCTTAGTGCAATAATTACCTTACTAGACTCTGCATTTGTTGCTTAGTCACTTTTATAAATGATATTGTGATCAACTGCTTATTATTAAACTCTATGGATTCACTCAACCTTTGTGTTGACTTTTTAGCATGTTTATCTCAGGTTCTAAAGAAATTAGCTGGCATGGGAAGGCGCACGGAAAAATATTTTGAAGACGATGCATTTATTATCATTCGAAAAACTTTACAACTTTTATGTTGTACATTTTGGAAAAACTTGTGGGACCTCTTCTTGTTAACTCTGATATTTAAAATCGAATGATAATTTATTTCAAAACGTCTCACTTAGAGTCGTTTTCTGTAACTTATACTGTTACCAATGAAGTAATACCCCAGTGATACAATCTTCCGTTGTGATATTTTGGGGGTGTTACAGCCGGTGACTTGTAAACTTTAGAACTTGGCTTGTATACTATTCGAGACCACCATAATAAGTATTATTTTATATAATTGGAATGACTTGTCTAAATTGGTAAATTTCTAGGATTACACCCAAATAGCCTTTATATGTTATGTGTTATTAGCTAACTACACTGGTTAGTTAACCCCCGTATAAAGCCTTTTGTTACTCTCACTTTTAGAGTAAGATACCCCTAGAAAAACACTCAGAGCCATTCCTTTCGTTTCTTACACCTTTGTTATAATGTTTCGTTACACCCTTACACCTTAGCCTACCCTGTAGATTAAAATCCGTGGTTGGTTAATTGCTTTAGGCAAAGTGTGTTTCCTTACATTACCTATGTTCGCGTGCGTAATTCATTATCTTTGGTTAGGTCGGGAAATTGCACAATGCAATTGGAGTGAAAGTAAATATTGTATATCTTTGAGTTTATTTTTCGTGTGTTTACTACTTTCACTATTACCGTTATTTCTGAAGTCATGAAAAGTATGGAAAAATTATCCAGAGTTATCGTTATAGTGATGTGGTGAAATTTTACACATCTATGTTTATGTTCCAAAAAAAAAAAAAAAAAAAAAAAAAAAAAATCAAAAAAATAAGAAAAAGAAAAAGTTGGAAGTTTGTTTTAACCAACTTATGTAAAGTTTTGTATTAAGTGGTCGATATCACCACTATTTGTTGTATATTTTATCTATGGATTGAATGGGAGTTGAACGTTATGGGAACGTCAACTAAAGGTTATTCTTTGATTAAGATCTTGTTGAGTATAATTCGTGTCTACCTAAAGCGTGTGTTTCAAGTGTTAAAGCGTGAGTTATTCAGTGATACGAGTCTTATTCATGGGATGGTTGAGATAGTGATTAACCACACTTAGGATTTTAATTTATCTGTTTTGTTTATTTGTTTCGTTTATTTTTCATTTTACACCAATTTATATCCCAAATATTATCCATACCCTATATTATTCTTTATCCAAACCTTTGATTTATTGAGATTAGGGATTTGAGCAATCTTAAGTATCGTAGTCGTGGATTCGGCTATGTATTTATGATTTTGTCGCCCTTTTTGATATAATATTATTGGTGAAGATTACTTGGTCCTATCTTTAGCCTATTCGAGTTAAGGATTTGAGCAATTGCAAGTATCGTGTTCGTGGATTCGATCATGTATTTGTGATTTTGTCGCCTTTTCTGGAATTTGAGATCGATAGAGATTAAGTAGAATGATTAACCCTTAAACTACAAACCCTTTTTACCGCTTTAGACTTGTTATTCCTTGTCTTTAGTGGGGGAGATGTGTATACTTGCCAAGCCTATGATAGAATATTCGTCACGACTGAACAGTTAAACGATTAGATTTGCTTTTATCGAATTATTTTATTTTACTTCTAATTCGTTAAGTGTTTGGTTGTGTGATTATGACAAAAATGAATACATGCTTAAATATAAAAATAAATCCTAATATCTTTTAGGATACATTTTCATAAGATTAATTCTCAGGTTTACTTGGGGACAAGTAAAGTTCAAGTGGGGGGATATTTGATGAACTCAAATAAGTACATTTTATTACCGTCATTTATCCTATTTATTTGACTTGTTTTATTATATTATCTGTGAGAATTGATACGTTAATGTTTACTTTTGTAATTCTTATGTAAAAACAAGTATTATGTGAAACTTGGCGATTTTGGACTAATTATGGAGCAAAACAAGCAAGAAGTTAAGAGTCTACTGAAATGTACAAGATCAAGACATTCTGCTCCAGATACGCCGCATCTTGCTTATTACATACGGCGCATCACTATCAAGATTTCACAAGATACGATCCAAGACAGCAAGGACATGCGCCGCATCTAAGAATGGAGTTACGCCGCATCTTCTGGCGGTGTACGAATATTCCTGAATATATTAATCTTGGACCCCACGCGAAGTTAAGTCAATGCGCCGCATCTACTTATTAGATGCGCTGCATCTTACCCTCAGACAGAAACTATAAATACCCCAAGACCAGACGTATTCGAGAGGTTGGACAGTTGGATTTTTAGCAAAGTACGAGAAGACAGAAACCCTAAGGCCGAATTCAGTCGAAGTGGCAGCACAAGACACACCTTGAACGAAGATACAAGAGCTGTAAGAAGGTCCTGCATGTATTTAATTCATTAAGTAGTTTTGTTTTATTGTATTAGTAAACTTTAATTCATCAGGATTGGTGGCTTGTGTAACGTGACAACGGAAAGGTTGCACTCCCTTAAAACTGCTTTCCCATTAATTAAAGTTTATATGTTGATGTCTTTGGTGACTTTTATTAGTGCATTGATAACCTCTGTGTCTAGCTGAGCGTTGATCGGGTCGCCATGCCTCTGCCCTCGCATATTTATTAGATCGCCTATGCATTCTATCGTCTGTAGAAAAGTAGGAAGAAAGATAAATAGGATAGTCATAAGTAATCATTAAGGGTTTACTCGCCGATAAGATTAGAACCAACGAGAAAGGACTTAATCTCGGTGCGTTGCATCGAACTATACACTTCATATAAAACTAGCAATAAAACAAGTGACAAACTACTTAACTATCAGGACAGGTCTTCTTATTGTCTCGAGTATTTATCTGTGTACGTGTGTGCTATTCGCTGATTCGTGCGTATTAGGTTAGTTTATTATTTAATTGCAACCAAACCATGCCAGTCTCTCAGGCTGAACCCCCTTGCGTTAGAATATGTTGTATAGCTAACTTAAGATATTAAAATACTGATTTGGATAACTAGATAATACGTTCCACTCTTAATGATTGACACTCTACTTACCATTATATTCATACTGACCGGGTACACTGCTCGTTAAAGTGTGTGTGTTATTGATAAGTCGGCTAAATATAAATTTAAAACTTGAATACTGCTAAAACCACAACGACATACCGTGGGTATAAATTAGAGCATACGCACACGCGCATCAGGTTCCTTGATGACCAGGTTGGGACGGAACTTGACTCCCTGAGGAGTAGTCCTGTTGCAGTGAAGTGCAACTATGTATTGTTCAGGTTCAAGAGCCACAGCTTTTCTTTTCTTCCCGGTCTTCTGAGTAAGTTCAGGGATAGCCAGTCCCTGAGAAGCAAGTGCCCTATCATGGTCAATTCCGAGACTTTTGGCCACTCTTGCGAGTTCCTCATACTTGGCACTCAGAGACTTGATAAGGTTTGGGGCATTCTTGCTTGAGGATTTCTTCCTTAGGATGGGCATCATCATATCCCATTCTCTTAACCCATAGTCTGAAAATTTGATTGTTGGAAGGTGTTCAGACTTTCTTGGACCTCTATGTATCGTTATGCTCAGGGGTTTTGTGTTGTGAATGGAGATGTCAGTGATAGTGCTTTCATCCTTGGTTTTGGTCATGTGCCATACATACCTCTCATATATCCTCTGCCTCTTTTCTTCCTTAAGTTTGGCTTGTTTGTTGTGTTCCTTAAGGAGTTCAGCCTGAAGCTTGAGAAACTCATCCCCTTTGATGTCCTTTTTCTCAGACTCCTTGATCACTTCTTTGGCAACCTTAGAAATTTCAGACCTGTTGAGTTCCTGCTCTTTCTCTTGTTCCTTCCTGAGATCTTCTTGGTGTAAAATTTTAGCAAGTTGTTCAGGAGTCCCATAGACCCTTCTCCCATCCTCTAAATCAACATAGAATGGTGCATCAGGATCTGCACGTCTTTTAGTTGAAGCCTTGACTAAGCGTGCTTCAGGAGGAGGGTTTGTTTCAGTCACCATGATTTTCTTCCCTTTGTCAATGGGAGGGGGTTGACTGGTGGATGTCTTAGGGACAGTTACCAAAGAAGAAGTAGGATCAGGGATTGGAGGATCATCATTTTTCTCCCCCTCAGCAGATGGTGGAACTTCAGTGGAGACACCTGCTGACTGAGGAGTTGGAGGAGCATGAGAGGCCTGAAGAATAGATAGGATGTCTGAGACCATAGACTTTGTCTCAGAAGTCTCATTCTTCATGGCACTTAATTCGGCAGCCATTTCCTTTTGGTGGGTGGTGAGTTCAGTGACTTGGGTGGTGTAGTGGGTGACCAGCTCATTATGTGTTATTGAGAGCTGCTCAAAGGCTGAGGAGATTCTGATCAGGTGCTCCTTGGATGCAATAACAGCCTGATGAATGGACTCTTGCTGTGTCCTTAGACCATGAAGATCTACCCCCTGAAGGAGCTTTAGAAGCTCAGTAATGCTGGTGGAGGTGGACGCCTGTGAGGCCAAGTATGCATCCAGTCTTTTGACAAAGGTGGGATCATCTGTAAGATGTTCTTGGACTGATTCAATAGCCTTGAGGATGTTGGACAGTTCCTGATGCTGTCCAGTGGCTATTTCATCTACAGATTTGTTCAGGTCGCCAAGTTGTTTATCAGTGAGGGTGGCGGCCTGAAGAATCTTTGCCTGAGATTCTTCTACAGAAGCCCTGAAGTCGGCATAGGAGGCTGCCACTTCAGTGTGCTTATCACATTGCTCATCCGTAAGTATATTGTAAAGACCTTCGTTGGCTTTGCGAAGGAATTTTGCCATTTGTCTTTCAGAAGCCGGACGAGCATTGTCATACTTTTGCAACCACTTAGGAGTGGCTGAAGCACCTGATGATGATGATGAGGTTGATGGGGAACTGGGTGGTTGATCCTCAGGAGGAGGAGAAGAATGTTGTTTCTCAGAGGGCTGAGGAGGGATTAATTGACTTTCCATTTCCTCCTCAGCATCAGGGATATCATCATCACCAAAATCAATCTCCTCCTCTGACTCATCAGCCAACAAATTTTCATAGTCAGCCAGAGAAGGAGCCTTCAGGATATCCGGCTCCCCCTCAGAAGAGGGCTCACCTTCGTTGTGGCCAGGTCCTGACTCTTTTGTCATAATAACTGGTGGGGTTTGACCAGCCTGACTAGTCATAATAACTGGGGGGTTTGCCCAGCCTGACTTTTAGGGTCAGTTCCTGAGAGAACAAAAGTGCCTGAGGTGGGTTTGGGTTCCGTATCGGCGGGTGGTTTATATCCCTCCGAGTCTTTGTCCCCCTGAGCGCCTTCATCCACTGATGGGTGTTTTCCAGTGGAATCATGAGGCACTCCTTGTGAAGATGTATGGACCCCCTTCCCATCAAGATTGGTCTGTCCTTTTGGGGATTTAGGGTCCTGAACTCCCTGAGACTCTGAGTGTGATTGCTCAGGGAAGTTAGCAGGATGTGAGTGGGTATGGGTCCCCTTCTCAGTGGAGTAGTGCTGCCCCACTGAGGATATAGAACCCTGTACTCCCTCAGGCTCTGATTGTGATTTATCAGTGCTTTCATTGGGATGTGAATGGGTGGATGTTCCTGATCCCTCTGACTTGTTTATGTCAAAGGAAACATGCGGAAAGGGTATGTCCGAGGACACTGAGGATGATTTCCCAGTGACCTCCGTTGACGGTTGTTTTGTGGTCAGAAGGGTCTCTGCAGTGGGTGTCTCAGAGGTCTGGGCCACAATGTTAAGGGTGCCTGAGGCAACAGTCTCAGTGACGAGTGGTTTAGGTCTAACCACCTTACTGGACTGTCCCCCTTTCTTCTTCTTCACCTTCTTGGTTGGTGAAGGTACTGGGGAGATAGCATTCTCACCCTGAATGACTACTAACATATAGTTGGTCAGGGCGGGGGGTTGTGCCTCAGTGATGTCACTACTAAAATTGGTCTTATGCAAGACGTCAGGTTTTGTACCTTGATCGTCAGACCTTAAGTAGTCAGAACCGAGAAGGTCCTGAAGCGCACAGGAAATGAACCTAGGATAAGACATGTGTCTTTGCCTATGTTTCCCTGAGAGCTTGGCAACGAGGTCTCGGAAGATTATACCTCCGATATCAATTTTTCTACCCTCCAAGAGACTGAACATCATCATTTGCTGTGATGAGTTCACTTGCTCAGTGGAGGATTTGTTCCCTCCTAGGACTTGAATGACAAATGTCATCATGAGTCTCCAGATGGGGTGAAACCATGTCTTCACTATGGGAGCCTTTTCTAACAAGGCTTCAGGAGACAAAGTGGGACGCTTAGCGTCATGAGGCCCAAGGAATAGCATTTCTGCTTTAATTTCCTGGTCAGTAGGGTTTGCCTCAAAGGTCTGGGCGAAATCAAGACCAGTGGCCTTGAGAAAGGTCTTGTAGTCAAGGGAGAGGGGTTTCTTCCCATTCATCACAGTGAATGTGATGATTGATTCTCTGGTGTCCTTAGGGCTAGTAGCCGTTGCGGTACACCAGAACTCCCTGAGATAGTCATGATAAATGACTGATGGGGTTTTGGTAAAAGCTGTGGCAAGGAAGCAGTTATGTAAATACTTAACCACATCCTTGTACCCCTCATATTGTTGAGGGTAGTGGAAATTTCCAACCACATTGTTTTTGGTCATATCCACGCCCTCCATTGGAAAGTTCACATTTGGGGCGAGGGTGATAGCATTAGAAGATGCCATTTTTGTGTTTGGTTGGACAAATGGACTGGGTTTCTAATTGCTATGAAAACACACAGAGTTTTGAGAGATAAAATGGGCAGAGTTTAGCTTAGATTATTAAAACGCGTGTGTGTGTTTGTTTTGGTTGGGGTATTTATAGGATAGTGGAGATGGGGGTATTTTTGGCATTTGAGCGGTTTTATTTAATCAAAATATAATTTTTGGAAATTATTTTGAATAAAATGTTTGAGATCCGCATTAAATGCCACCACTCCACTTTTCCTCTTTTTTCACAATTGGCAGAGTGAACAGTTGAGCAGTTTCTGCAAAAGGAGAAGTTGCAGAGTTTCCATCATCACACAGTGTATTGTGTGAGAGAGGGCATTGAATGCCAAGTTGAGAAGTGGGGGCCCATGAGGTGTATGCCAGAAAGGCAAAGGAACAAATATTCTTATATTTAATAAGAGTTCAGTTACCAACCTCGGACATTTACTAACTAGATATTTAGAGCATTTAAGTTAATATTGAATGTCCTTTTCAGGGCCCTGAATGACTTTTCATTCAGTGATGGTTTTTCAGGGACTTGGGATTAGTTACTGATGATTCAGGAATATGTAATGATTCCTGAGCTACAATGATTCAGGAACTTGGGTTTAGTTCCTGAACCCTAAAGATTTCAAGAACTTGGGTTTAGTTCCTGAGGTTGAGGATTCAGTGATATTTTTTTTTCACTGATGTACACATTGAGTCAGGGACCCGAGGTTTTGAGAATTTACACTTTAGTTGGAAAGATTCAATCAGTGGACTGATTCTCTATATCCAACATTCCTAATTCAGCTTTCAGTCTTGTGAAAGTTGGTTCATCCAAAGGTTTGGTGAAGATATCAGCTAACTGATATTCAGTAGGGATGAAGTGTAATTCAATGTCACCATTCATGACATGGTCCCTGATGAAATGATATCTAATATCAATGTGTTTTGTTCTCTGATGAAGAACATGGTTGTTTGAGATTGCAATTGCACTTGTGTTATCACAAAAGATGGGAACCATCTTGTACTGAATTCCATAGTCACTGAGTTGACTTTTCATCCAGAGTACATTTGCACAACAACTTGCTGCTGCAACATATTCAGCCTCAGCTGAGGATAAGGCAACTGATTGTTGCTTCTTAGCACTCCAACAGACTAGTTTTCCACCAAGAATTTGGCAGGAGCCTGAGGTGCTTTTTCTGTCCATGTTGCATCCAGCATAGTCAGAGTCTGAGTATCCTTTAAGATCAAGCCCTGAGCACTTTGGATAGTATAAACCAAGGTTTGGAGTGCCTTTCAGGTACCTGAATATCATTTTCACAGCAGTGATATGAGATTCTCTTGGGTCAGATTGATATCTGGCACATAGACATACTGAGAATTGGATATCAGGCCTTGATGCAAGTAGATACATCAGTGATCCTATCATTCTTCTAAAGAGAGTTTGATTTACTGGTTTACTAGTGAGATCAGGACCAAGGTTGTTTGGCAGAACCATGGGAGTCTTGACTGAGGCACAGTCACTGAGTTCATACTTTTTCAGTAAGTTCTTAACATACTTCTCTTGACTGATAGTGGTTCCTTTATCAGTCTGTTTGATCTGAAGACCAAGGAAGTAGGTCAATTCTCCCATCATGCTCATTTCAAATTGCTTAGCCATTAGTTTTTCAAACTGTTTGCAAAGCTTGTAACTTGTTGAGCCAAAGATGATGTCATCAACATACACTTGTACTAGTATGACATCAGTATTTGTCTTATAGATAAACAATGTGTTGCCTATCTTGCCTCTGACAAATTTGTTTTGGATCAGAAAGGCTGAGAGAGTTTCATACCATGCCCTGGGAGCTTGTTTCAGTCCATAAAGGGCTTTATTAAGCTTACAGACATGATCAGGAAACTCATGGCTTTCAAATCCAGGAGGTTGCTGAACATAAACTTCTTCTTTTAGTGAACCATTTAAGAATGCACTTTTAACATCCATTTGGTACACCTTGAAGTTCATGTATGTAGCAAAAGCAAGGAAGATCCTGATGGCTTCCATCCTTTCTACTGGTGCAAATGTTTCTTCATAATCAATGCCTTCTTGTTGATTATAGCCTTTGGCTACAAGTCTGGCTTTGTTTTTAATGACTATGCCATTTTCATCAGTTTTGTTTTTGAATACCCATTTCATGCCAATGACTGAGACATTCTCAGGACATTTGACCAAGGTCATTACCTTGTTTCTGTCAAATTGTTCCAGTTCATCATGCATGGCCTGAACCCAACTTGGATGTGTAAGTGCTTCTTTAACACTTTTGGGTTCAATTGTGGAAATGAAGTCCACAAATAGGCATTCATTGGCTGAGGCTGCTCTTAGACTAGCAGCCATGCTTCTGGTGAGCATGCCTTCAGTAGGCTCTCCAATAATATTTACAAGTTTAATATCCTGAGACCTAGTCCAACTTTCCTGAGGTCCTGGATACTGATTTGAACTTGTGGAGGCCTGATTGGGTAGAGGGGTTGGTTCTGGAGTAGACACATGATCATTGATTGGATCTTGAGTGTCTACCTGATCACTGAGATTGTTTGGTTCTTGAGCATTTTGAACGGACTGATTAATTTCATCAGTGTTTGTATGTGCCTCAACAAACTCAGTGATGGTTGGGTTAGGTAGGTTGTGAGGGATTATGTAATAGGAGAGGTTAGCATCATCTTGATACTGAGTAGAAGGATTATTTTCAGGAAGATATTCATCAGGAGGATATCTTGAAGAATTATCAATTCCTATCTCTTCTACTGAGGCAGTTGAGAACCTGATTGCATCAGTGCTCTTATCAAAGGTAACATGAAATGTTTCCTCAGTCTGCTGTCTCCTTGTATTGAACACTCTGAAGGCTTTTGAGACAAGTGAGTATCCCAGGAAGTATCCATCATCAGCTTTTGCATCAAATTTCCCTAAGTGATCCTTGTGATTATGAATAAACACAGGACACCCAAAGACATGAAAGTAGCTGATGTCAGGGATTCTTCCTTTGAATAACTCATATGGGGTTTTCCCATGTCTCTTGACAATGATGGATCTGTTTTGTGTATAACAGGCAGTTTTGACTGCATCAGTCCAAAAATGGTTGGAAAGGACTGATCCACATAGCATTGTCCTAGCAGCTTCAATGAGTGTTCTATTTTTCCTTTCAGCAACACCATTTTGTTCAGGTGTGTATGGAGAGGAAAAGTTTTGGGAAATACCTTTCTCATCACAGAAACATTCAAGTTCATAATTTTTGAACTCAGTCCCATTGTCAGTTCTAATCTGTTTGACCTTGATGTCATTTTGATTTTCAATGTTCCTGACAAAGGACATGATTGTTTCAGCTGCTTGACTCTTTTTGATCAGGAAGAATACCTAAGTGTATCTAGAGTATTCATCCACTATGACCAGAGTATACTTCTCATGGTTAATAGACCTTGGACTGACAGGTCTAAATAGATCCATATGGAGAAGATGTAGGCAGTTCCTGATGGAAAAGTTGGTTTTGGTTTTAAAGGATGCTCTGTGGTGTTTACCTTTTTCACAAGCTGAGCATGGTTTATCCTTTGAAAACACAAGAGATGGTAAGCCAAGGACCTTGTTTTGTTTTACAAGATTGTTTATGTTTTTAAAGTTCAGGTGGGTGAGTCTCTTATGCCAAAGCCAGTTGAGTGTATCAGTGGCCTTAGCAAAGAGACAAGTTCCATCCTGAGTTAGACTGGACATGTCTAATACATAAACATCTTGTCTTCTTGGTGCAATGAGGACAATTTCCTTATTTGCATTGAAGATGGTTCCTTGCTTATCATCAAACTGAACTATGTATTTTGCATCACATAGTTGACTGACACTGATCAGATTGTACTTAAGACCATTTACATATGCTATCCTAGTAAAGACAATACCATTGCAGTTTACTGAACCATAGCCTTCAGTGAGACATGATGAATTATCAGCAAATATCACTTTGGGTCCTGGTTCTTCCACATATTTGTGCAGACACTCCTTAACACCAGTCATGCTCCTTGAACATCCACTGTCTAGATGCCAAATAGGATCCCTGGCATGCCTCTGCACAAATAGTAAATTGGGTCAGTTCTTTCTAGGACTCCATTTCATGGAGGGTTTGGTTTTGTAGGTCTTTATGAAAGTATTAATTGATTCATGGTCAGTGGTTGAGTGGACTGAGCTACCACATGTTTTGTATTTAGTCGCAGGGGTAGCCTCAGTAGTCTGAGAGGATTGTTTATTCACTCATCTTCTTGATTGAATGACCTTCTTTTTTCCTGAGGATTTCTGAGTGGAACTTCCACTAGATTCACAGTGTTTGTCAATTTGACAATCCTCAGGATGATGGTCATTGAATCCACATAATGGGTAAGGTGGAAAAGGCTTGGCCTTTTGCTTCTGTTTCTGCTTAGAATCAGAAGGGTAGTTTAGGCACTGAGCCTTAAGTCCTGAAAAGTTTGACATGACTGAGCATTGTTTATGATAAGAGGTTCTGTGATCTTCCTTCTTGCAAATCATGCAATAAAGGACTCTATAGCAATCATCAGTGAGATGATTTGTATAGTTGCACAGTTCACATCTTTTCAGGGGTTTTGTGGGTTTGGGTTTGGTTTTTGAGGAAGCTGGTTTTTGTTCCTTCTTGGATTGAGAAGGTTTCTTAGAAGAAGCAATCTTCTTTCCCAGCTTCCTGACCATTTCAGCCAACTGATCAAATTTTGAATCAGGGCTTTGGGTTGTTACTTCAGAAGGGACTGAAGTTGATGAGTCATCAGTATTTACTGAGACATCAAGGGTTGGTCTCTTCAGGATGGTTGTTCCCTTTCCTGATCTCTCTTTTGGAGAGTGTGGTGAGAAGACCGTTGGTGGGAGGGCTAAGTTAGGTGCAGCACCCTGAAGGGTATTCAGTGGAGGAAGTGGTGGGTATGATTCTGATTCTGACTCATTCACAGACTCAGTATTACTGAGTTGTTCAGTGAGTACTAGCTTACTGAGTTGTTCAGTAAGTCCAAGCATATTTTTCAAGGCCTGACTTTCAGGAAGCAAGATCTTTCCAGTCTCAAAGTTTGGTAATTTACTGACTGGGTTGTCCCTGACAACCCAGTCATGAGACTTGGGAAGCATTTCTTGCTCAAAAGATATGCCAGCTGGAACAAAGTTTAGTTCACTGTGACACACAGTTGAATCAACCATAAGAGGGTCAATTCCAATGGTTTTATGAGAGATTAATCCCACTGTGTCAAAAACCTTGGGGTTCTTCTTGGTCCAGCTTTGGATGACAGCCTTTTCTTTGTTAAGTTCAGCTTGTAGGGCTTGGTTTTGTTTCAAAATCTCAGTGTTCTGAATTTGTAGAGTTATTGTTTCTAGTTTGGCTTGCTTTAGTACAAGCAGTTCATCTCTACATTTATTCAATTTTGACACTATGTTGTTATATTTTGAACACATGTTAAGCCTTTGTTCCTCAACAAATTTAAGATCTACACAAATATAATTCATGTAAGACTGCCAATCAGAATCATCTTCCATAGAAAGTAAAGTATTTACCTTCTTCATGGTGATGTTGACCCACTCTCCATTCCTAGCATGACTTTTTCCCACAGCCACCTGATCCTCTTCAGAAAGTGCCATCAGTGCACTAACTCTTATTTCCTCATCTGAGGAAACCTCTTCTTCATCCCAATCATATGCTTCAGCTACTAATACCTTGTTCTTTGTCTGAATAGGTTTAGATGTTTGAGCAGCCTGAGGCAATATGGGATTAGTTTCAAGAAGTGCAAGTTTAGCTTTGATTTTCCTATATTTTGTTTCAAAATCCTTTTGACCCTTGTTTTGAAATTGTTGGGTGGACTGAAATATTTTAGGTTGAAACTTGCTAGTTCCTGAGAACTGTTTCCTGAGAATTTGTAAGAGGGTTCTGAGATAGTTTTAGAATAACAGTCCCTAGCAAAATGACCCTTTTTACCACATTTAAAGCATTCAGTGGTCTCATTTGCTTTTGGTTTTGCAAAGTTGGACTGATTTCTTTTGATGAAACGTCTTGAACTAGCAAGGAGTGCCCTTTCTTGGAATTCCAAGTTCAAGTCGTTCAGGTACTCCTCACCAGTCCTTTCATCAATTTCTTCTTCAGAATCCTCTTGTGAATCCTGCACAACACCATTAGAATAGAAAGCAGTTGATATGGGTGTGGAGGTTAAGGCCTTTTTGGACTCAAGAGCTTTTGAGTCAGGGTATCTCCTTGAGATCAAGTTGTCTTCATAGACAAATTTCCCATAAATTTCAGGGAGCTCAAGGGTCTGAATGTGGTTAGCATTCCTCAGGCCTTGTGAGAAGTTGAGCCACTTCTCAGGGAGACTGTTGACAAAGCCAACATTAGTCTCATGCTTAGATAAAGTTACACCATCATTTGATAGCTCATTTATCAAAGTCTTGTATCTGGTGTAGGTCTGAGAGAGACTTTCAGAGTCCTTTGCCCTGAAAGTATTGTACTCAAGTTTAAGGTCCATGACCCTATTTTCCTTGGTATCTGAGGGACCCTCAAAGCTATTTACCAAGTCATCCCAAGTTTGCTTGGCTGTAGAACAGTTGATGACTGATTCCATTATATCGTCAGGAAGACATGATATAAGGATGCTTTTCAGGCGATGGTCCTGATTGACCACCCTCCTCTCATCTATGGTCCATTGAGCTTCAAGCTTAATTAGCCCTGCAGCAGTTTTTGGGACAAATGGGCCATCCTTGATACAAGCGATGTAGTAGGGTTCCATCCCAGTTAAATAGCAAATCATACGTTTTTTCCATTTGTTAAATTTGCCAGCCTCAAGTCTGGGTGCTACAGCAGAATAGCTGCCACCCTTTTATTCGACTAACTGGGGTACATTGGTATCAGTCATTTTAGGATCTTGGTTTTAAAAACTTGGAGCACTCTGGGTTTTTGAAGGGTTTTATAAACCAGAGGCTCTGATACCACTTGTTGTTCCCTTAGCACACCGAGTAATAACAATTAAGTTAAACTAAGTGAGTTTATGACTGAGATCAATGCAAAGACTATTTCTAACAGTTATAATACGTGAATATAAAAACACAATATTTTTCAACGTTTAAATTCTTATTAGAAATAATTCCAAGAATCTATTACCCAAGTGTTTTGCGGAACAAACACTTGGGATTGAATAGACAAGGGTTTATGGTGTCTCCTATCGAAACTCAAGTTTTGCTTGAGTGGTAACAATATACCCACTGAGCTATCTCAGTGAGTTGTATACTCTTTGTAGGAGAGAAGTTACTTTGTAAAAGTTCTAAGCTTTCAATATACAAAGCACACTTAACTTCTCTCCATCTGATCTATTTATACACAAGTAATCTAAGTATAAGTGATTAAAATATTACAAGTTGTTGAGGTAGCGTGTCTGACAATTACAAATAGTAATTGTCATTTCCAAGAACCAATAGGAAAGGGCTAATAAGACTTTGGGAGTTGTTGGCTGACACTCCATGACATTTAGCCGCAATAGGGAAGGTTGGTATCTGACAAGAGAAGAGTGTTTGGTCTGACACTTTTATCTTCTCAGATCTTTCCCTTTTGTTCCCGCCTATTCTTCAGGCATTGGTTCCTCAGTCTTCAATCACTTTGTTGTTGAGGAGACTGGGGTTCAGTGATGTAAAACCCTAAAATCTGAAACATGTAAAAAGACCAAAATGCCCCTACTACTTTAATTAATTAATTCAAGCTTATATAAGTAACAAATAAATTCTAAACTTCTAGTAATGAACCATATATGACATAAAATAATTTTAAGACACTCATTTAACATTGTATATGTCCAAAAAATTAATGTGACACAATAAAAATAGTTATATATACCGAAAATGTATATATGTGTATTTATTTAATTAATTGTTTGATTTAAAAGTATTATATAAGAGATATATATCAAATAAATTAGGAAGGAGATCACAAAATTGAAAATCTGATTTTGGGTCAATAACAAACCGATTTTCCAGCCCTTATTCCCCCCATGATCGGCCTAACCATTCTATATAATTTACTTTCCTTTGTTTTTTTTTTTTTTTTTTTATTTACCGAGAATCCAAAAACAACCAAAATAATTCACCATCTCTTCATCCGAAATTCTGGAACCCTAGGGATAATTTTTTGTTGTTCTTTGGCATTAAAGGAAGCCAAGAAAAATAGCCATTCGAATTATAAAGGCCTATTTTCTTTGTTGTCGAATTTTGTTCACAAGTGATGTAAAATTCCATTTTGATTCCTACGACCCTTGTAAAATTTGTTTTCCATTTTTCCTAAGTTCCTTACATCGTATATGATATGTGAAAATTGATTCCAAGGTTTGTTGGTCTCGTTTGTGCTCGTGGGAATTTTGGTGTCGTTTTATTCAATCCGAGAGAAGAAAATTCGTCCAGCCTATTCTACGCGTTCCATATTGGGTTTGGTATTTTTCTCACTTCTATTACATCATATAAGTCTCAATAAAATGATAAACACGAACCATGCATGCTCTATGAATTATTTGCGAATTAAACCTTAAAAACGCCATAAAACTCTAAATAATTATATACGAATTTTCTTGGCATGAAATCTATTTTATGTGGACTCTATACAGTACATATGATCTCAGAAAAATACTAATTCGAATTGTTGAGGCCTAGATCGAACATGGTAAATTATTTTGTATTTCGGGTTTTAAGAAAATAAAGAAAAGAAATAAAATAAAAGAGAAGGAAATTAGGGTTAGGGTTTTTGGTGTATGATTCTGGTCATTAATGATTGTTTAAGGTTGCAAATAATGATGGTATAATGATTGGGAATTTATTTTAGGGTTTGTGGTATTTTTGGTAATTAACGAATTGGAAATAAAAAGTGTAAGGGCTGTTTTGTAAATTCTAAAAATCATGGGGTATGTTTGTAATATGTTTTGATCAGGGACTAATCATGTAAAAATATAAAATATGGGTCATGTGTGCTATATTTGTAATTAAAAAGGTTTAAAAAGGTATATATATATATATATATATATATAATTATGTGTCGAATTAGAAATAATTAAACTAGAGGGACTAAAAATGTAAATTCTGGAAACTTGATGTTATTTTGAGTTAATAATGATATTATGAGTGTTTTGTGTAATTTTGAGTATTTATGGGCCTAATGTGTAATTATTATGGAATTATGATTTAATTTATAAGTTTTGTAAACTTAAAGGACTAATTGTGTAAATTCTGAAATCTGAGGGGCTGAATAGTACTATATGTAAACTCTGATGTGACATTCTAAAATTTGGTAAAATAATATGCTTGTTGGGTAAATATGGATATTGGAGGGATTAAATCATGAATTATGTAAATATAAGGTTTGTTTTGTAAATATTGTAACTAGAGGGGTATAATCTGTAAATTATGGAACTAAAGGGATTATGATGTCATTCTGAATAAAATATGTATTTAAATCAGTACTTGAATTATTTTCACTTTAGACCTTTGAAATTGATGAAGTTACAATTATAACCCTAAACTATGAAAACCTGTCATGCTTAACCCTAAAATTTGCATAACTTGTCAGAATGAATATTATTTCCTTAATAAGCTAATTAATGACTTAACTTAATCATTTGAATATTGCTAAATATGGAAGCTTACTGATTCGGGAAACCTGCTAAAAATAGAAAGTTACTAAGTCTGGAAAGTTCTTAAAATGAAAAGATAATTAAAGATGGTAATCTGAACTTGAACCCCTTAGTAATTTTGTCTTCTACTTTCCTAGGTGTGGATAGAGAGAAGTCTTGATCTGTCTCAGTACTTTCTGCTTTTGTTCTTTGTGCTTGCATTTGAATAAGGTACAGATACTCTGCCCTTTTTCAGTAAGGGTGTCTTATTCCCTTGATATGATTTTGATTTCTGATTCATTTAAGATTCCCAAAGCCATTGCTATGTTCCCTTTGTTGTGAACCCTTGATATGATCCTTTGCTTTGTATACTTTGATCTGATAAACTCTGATTTGGACCCTTGGGCATTACATCTGATATATCTGTTATGAACAATCTGTTATGGACCATCTGTTATGAACCTTTGATTATGACACTTTGATTTGATATGATATCTGACTCTTAGTTTGATACCCGAGCCAAAATTTGTGACCCTAGCCATGAAGGTAACATGGCCATGTCATTGATGCACTGATGGCATGACTCTAGTGTGTTGGAGTGATGTTACACACCGTCCCTTTGTTTTGGTCTGCATGTGATTGGGTAGGGGCGTATGGATGCATCCTAGATCTGTTCTGTTTAGTGGATTTAATATGATATGATATGATATGATTTGTCTGGTGATTGGTACTGTGTGCTATACATGCCCTTCACATATCTGAGAGGTCGCTCCTCTATGGTTACTGTATATGATTATCTGATTTGTCTGGGCTCGTGGTGGATTACTATCCTATATTATTTCTTTTCCTTTCATTGCTTGTACCTTATGACATTTCCCATCGCACTATATCTTATATCTGTTTCGTTATTATTGCTTTGTATATGTATCTGTTCACTGAGCTCTCGTAGCTCAGCCGCTTTTCTTTTCCATGCGGCAGGTATCTAAGCTAGGAGCTGGGATTGCTTTGGGATGAGAGTAGAGATTGTTTTGGAGACCTACCTTAGTTACCACCCTTATATTATGATATTTGTTTCAGGATTCTGTTTCTTTTGTTTATTCCCTTGGTTTATCATTATCTTTTGAACTCATGTAATTTGGTTTAAGCCGTGTTGGCTTAATTTTCTTATTGATTTTGGTTTATGGCTTCTGCTGTGTATTATTTATGCTCTGATTTGTCACCGTGATGTGACACCTTTACCCTTGTCGGGTTGGGGTGTTACAAGTGAGTTCTTGTCCAACACTCACTGAACCATCATCTTCTTTCGGCTTAAGTCCTACTCAGGGAGTACCGCCTTCCTGAGAGTGAGTCCTTTATTGAACTCACCTTAAGCATCCTGAAGATGACTCACTGAGAGACTGTTCTCTCAGTGACTTGAATTGTTCTCGGTTTAGTAAACACTTAGCTTAATTTGTGTTCAAATCCTGTTTAAGATAATTGGGTGTTTTACGAACCCAACAAAAACACATAACTAAAAGCTTCTTTCATAAGCCATTGTTCATCAGTTACATCTATACAATACAATTAATTCAACATCCAAAAATAAAATACGGTGCAATGATTGTATACGCTCCCACTCTAAATCAATATTCAGTTTCATTTTTTTGGAATCTGAATACGCTCCATTGTTCATCAGTTATTGATTTGACTATTTCAAAAAGAAAAGAAAACGATAATGGAGAAATACAGCTATTGAGGTGAGTGAGGATGATTGATGAATGATCTTTGTTCTTAGGTTTACGATGTCTGTTACAAAAGAACAAAAAGGTATACGGATTGGGTTATATCAAGAAATTGAGCAACTCCAGGGTGTATTGCTTCAAGAAATCTCGAGTAAGACTAACTATAACTTGCTTTGTCATTCTTCATCTTCTCATGTTGTGTTTCGTACTAATGATATTTTCTTTTATTTTGTCGTTACTATGAACTGATGTAATTAGTTTGGAGGATTACATGGCGCTCATAAGTTGTTCGATGAAATTAAAAAGATCAGATAAATCTCGTAAGTAATATACTTGCTTTCATTCTCATCATCTAATTATTGTTTCTACTAATGATTTTTCTTTTACTTTGTGTTAAATGATATTTGTATTTGTTTGGTGATTACATGCTATATTTTCGATTAATTCAAAAGAGATTTTTTTTGTTTATTGTCTTAATCCATTCCAATCAACCCAATGTTAAACTTTAATTCTATAATAATTTGAGGACCATTCAAGTCAATATTATTAAATTATTGAATTATGTATTGAAAATTTTATATCAATTTTAATTTAGTTATAATTTATTATTTTTTATCCATTAAGAATTCATTTGATAACCGAATTGAAACAAATGTATAAGGTATTCAAATGTTCCATGTATGATAGAATGGATGACCACGATAATATGTTGTCACCAAAAGTGTTAAAATTATTACTTTAACAATTGTTATTCAATGTTAAATTTGGGTTTCACGTAATTGTACTTGCAGTTTACGAAAATATTAGATATTGATAACAGATTTGATAGACTTGGAAATTGGAAACGGATTATGTGTTTATAGGTGATGTACAAATGATTTGTAAAAATTGATGTGGTCCGATGAGTTATGCTACACCAATCGGTTGGTTCAACAGAGATTCAGTTAAAGTAATTTCAAAAGCGATGCTCTATTGTATGCAGATCATTTTTATTTATTATTTGATCTTTCATCTTAATCTAGAGAACATCATGATCTTAGGTGTGTTGTTATAATAATATATAGTCCATCGCATTTGCTATCCTCGATTAAGTTTTGTTTTAACATTCAAGTTATTTTGTTTTTTTTTGTTCAACGGTAACAAAATGTCAGGGTTGCACTTATAGTATCCGTGTTGAAGGTATGTTATTCTTTGTACGTTGTTTTTCTCCTTAAGTACACTACACATTATCGAGTCTTTTATAGTATAGCGGCTGTTTGGGATTGCATATCAGGTTAATTATGTTTCGGCTATCTGGGATTTTTAATGAAACTTTGTATAGGGTCTATATGGGATTTGCTTATATGAATAACTACTTTTAATGGATGTTTGGGGTTACTTATTAAACTTTGCTTATTAAACTCTTATAGGGACTTTTTGGTTCACAATATAGAAATATAGATGATCATGATATCAACGATAATACTATATCAAATTATTTTTGAAAATTAACTTAGATTCATCACAGGTAAGTGCTAAAAGACTCATCCCACCAAATCAGAACCTAAATAAAATGGGATGATTTTGTATACTCTTATAAATATGTGCATACCTGATCTCTAATAGTATATTATCGTGGTATTAACTATGACATGTAAAGTTGAAATTATGTCGGGGATACGTATTATGATGAATCTAAGTTGATAAACATGGCCTGATAAGAAGAGTAGTATCATATCTAATTTAGGCATCTCACTGCCTTAACATCTCTTTCAAGAAATGACCATGTATCTCTTTAAATCTTCTATTTAAATCAGATTTTATACTCAAGGCAAATTTTGCATAATCCGTCCATGCACTTAGTTGCTTCTGTTTATGGTAATATTTTGTTTCATGTCGTTGTTGAATCACTTATTGGAACAAACTTTTTATTTCTGTATGTCATGCTTGAGGTTTAGAAGAAGAATCGAGAATGAAAACAAATAAGCCGGAGGTCTCATTTGACTGAACTTGTATTTTGTTCACGTGTTGTTATCTTACATTCTATCTAAGCCATCCCAAACAGTCTATGAGTTCAAATTAAGATTGCTTATTGAGTAGAGTTGCATTTCTTTTAAAGTAATAGGCAACTGAACAAATCAATATTAAACAGCCCCTTATTTTTAACAAATGAGCTTTTTTGAATGTTTGAATGAAACTGTTTAGTGGAAGTGTTTGGAAAAGATGATTATCCATTATGAATTGTTACGTTTTGCACTATTAGAGTATTAAGGAGTAGTAAAATAGATTATTTTATTTTCTTTTCTTTTTCTTTATAATAGCATTTAAAAGTCCATGCTCATACATTTCATTAACTATTTTGTTAAACCAACCGTGTGTGTATAAAATGAGGAACACATTCATAGGCCTTACAAGCGGCATAATGGCCGGTTGGCCACGTTTGAAAAGCGGCCAATACATGTTTGGTTCAAAACACAAAACGGGTAAATGTTGGTACGGGTAAATGTTGGTACGTATCTGATTGGGTTTACCCGAAAGTGTGATAGATTATTGGTGGATCAAGATGCTAGAGCACTCTACAAAGCCGAAGAAAAGAGGCGTTGAGCTGACGAGACAACATTCAGAAGCATTTTCAGCGAAAGAAGTCGGGCCCACTTAGCTGCAGTCAGTTCTACATATAAAATTATGTATGGGAACACATTGAGGAAGGTAAGTCTTGCCTTTCTTCAGTATACATTCATAGGCCTTATAGGGTCAAAACTCAAAATGGATAAATGTTGGTACGGGTTAGAACATATCAGATCACAAAATCTATATGGTTGCATAATTAGTATATTTATTTGAATGCATAAATTTGGGAAGTGGTATGAACAAAAAATACATTCTAGATCCTTTTTGACCCTTTTGACCCATTTTACAGGATTTTAGTTAACTAATTTTCTTAAATTACTCTTTTGACCTGCTAGATAAACCAAATGATATGTTCATTAGTAAATGTGCCGAAATTGTGACCTTCCATCAGTTTATTAATGATACATTATCGCAGGCTATTAAAAAAGAAATGTCCGGGAACTTTAAGGATGCTCTTGACACTATTTTGCAATGCGCTGAGAATCCCGGGAAGTACTTTGCCAAGGTATTCTTTGTATATGTTTTACATTGTGCAACTTCGTTGCACATTAAAGCTTTAGAATCCACACGTGGCGTTGAAACTTTTGTTATGTGCCATTAGGGCACCATGGTATTTATTGGGATTTCTAAATAAGCAGTTTAGAGTACACTGCTTTTTTACTGTTATCCAAACAAATAGATCAATGAATAAAAAAAAAAAACACTCTTTCGGATTATGCAAATGTAGGATTTGCTGGCTTAGCAGCGGAGCCAAAAAATTTGCACGTGTAAAAATTGAGCTTTTTATGGGCAATTATTTAAAAACAGAATTTTGAACATATATATTATAGAAAAAAACTAGAGGGGTTCATTGATCTAACTAAGGAGATATGCTGACACATCATTTGAAACTACATATAATGCGAAAAGCAACGAAAGGCTGGGAACTGATGATAAGACACTTATAAGATTGATTGTGACGAGGGCGGAGATGGATAGGCATTATATAGAAGTCAAGTATCGGAAGAAGTACTTTAAAACATTGATTGATGCTGTTCACTCAGAAACATCCGCCAATTATAGAACCTTTCAACTTTCACTCTTGGGTCCTATCCAGTAATCACAATTAGTCCATGTTTCACATTTGTTAATTTATTCATACAACTCTTTGTTTTAGCTTTCAATAAATTGTTCTTGGCATTGAAAACTCCAATTGTAAATAATTGAATCATTCAATCATCAATTTAAAGGTTATTTTTTATGCGTGTACGCAAGTCATATTATGTGATGTGAGTCTATATGGGATGATTTTTTTGCATAGCTTTAAAGGTCTACTTTTACGAGTGACTTTACTTTATTCAATATGTATGTTTTATTGCACTGAACCATGTAATGTGAAACTACTTGGGATGATTTATCGATGTATATAATTTTTTTGTATAAAAATGGATATTTGAGCAATATTTTAGTTTATAACTAACCATCTAATGTAAGCACTTATTTGTTAGTTAGTCAAGAAGCTCACTCTTTCATGAATCTCTAATTCATGAACAACGCAAAACATGAGTATCTTTTGGTTTATCAACAACTCTTTGATAAGTTATTGCTATATGGGTATGTAGATTGGATAAGTTACATGCCATTAAGCTATCGATTAATAAGCTTAGATATTGACATTTAAGACATGAACCAACTAGCCCATTTTCAGGTCCATAGATGAACCTTTTGAAATTATTATGATTGATATTGCGAGAAATACTTTAACACTAACTTTTCCATTCCCAAAAGTGAAGATTTAAAGTTCTTAATAACTAGAACAAGATTTCAAATTATTAGATTAGTGAGAACTTCGATAGAGGCAAGAAAATAAAGGAAAGACACTTTGGAAAGACGGTGATCATACCAAGGTTGAAAATTACTCCGTCTGATAAACGTTTATCACTAAAGATCTTAAGGAAATAATATCCCGTCCCCGTTTCCTTTGCTATGACAATAAAAAAGAGTAAGGTCAAACACTTTCAAGGTTTGTATATGCCAGTTTTCACACATGGACTACCATACGTTGCCGTTTTTAGAGTAAAAAGAAAAAGAGGCGTAAAGTTTGTCTTTTATGATAAAGATGGTAATATCTCTATTAATGTTCAACAAGTATGTACAACTATATAAAGGACATGTTTTACAACATTTTATCACTTTACATATACTCTTATCAACAACTTCCTTTTAATTTGACTTTTTTTTATTATAAATTTTTAGACGTTCATGAATGAACATGAACTGCTCAAGTGTTTGACGTTAACTACATACTTTTGCTCTTCAAGACTGTCTACCAGTTGGAGAAGACAATACGTGAACGTTTATTATTTTAATAGTTAAAACCCGAATTGTTTAGCGTATCATTGACTTATATTACTTATTATTCTTTCCAAAAAATAATGAAATATATTTATGTTCGTTGTTGTTTGTTACTTTATACACACACGTAAATCCCTAATGAATAATTTCTTTAAAAACCTCGTGATTTCACGGGTCTATAAGCTAGTTGTATATAAACGAGTGAATATTGACCGCGCTTCGCTGCGAAAATCGGTTTCTAACAAATATCGGCATGTTATTTGTATTAAAAAAAATATATAATTCATATAATCCTTAAATTTTAAAATATGGTGTTGAAAAAGTGAATGTCATCTATATTTTTTGTTACTGTTATGGATAATTGTATATGTGGATGTCCTTATCTCCTATTATGAGTTAGAGTTTACAAAAAAAAATAAAAAAAAATATATATATATATATATATATCTTCAATAAAAAAAAATCTAATTACAAAATATGCATCTTATAGTTCAAGCTTTATTTCTTATGTATCTATATATAGACCCATTGGTCAATTGCATAATATACTTTTCATTCTCCCAATCTTGTATTCACAACACGTTATCAACACGATAAAATCGATCATTTTGATTTATAAAATCGATGCATCGTCTAAATGATCATCAAATACCGAACTTAAAGTTAGCGTGATTAGTGGCTCTACTTATAAAATGCGAGCACGACTTTCCAAATTAAATTATTGAGAATGATGGTGAATATTCAAATTATTGGGTGATTATTGGAATAAGTGTTGAACTGTATGTTATGTTCATACGCGAATTGCTTTTGTTGAAGACGTTTATAAAACATCTTAAGTTGATTGCAAAGCCAATAATATTGTGAGAACAAAACTATTAGTTTATGGGGCAAGTAATTTTAAATTATAAATATGAACTCGCATCTTGCCAACAATCTATAATGAATCCTCCCCATTAAAATGCATTGTTTTTGGTCACAAACCATATTTCCCATGTGAGATTTTGTAATTGTGTGACATATGTTATAGTAAATCCACCACAACGCACAAAATGGGATGTTGAAATTGATAATTCATTCAGGGGGAGAGAATAAGCAGCGATGAATATTGTATGAATTATGATATAAATGTTGATCCTCACACTAATGAATATGAACTTAAAGTTCAAGGGACAATTTACATTCCAGATCTAGTAATTGCCAGACAAGTTTTGTGACTTAAATAAATTGACTAGATCATATATACGCTGCTAGTGCTCCACATACAATGTGTGTCCCAGCAGTAAAATCAATGATTGATAGTGAGTCTATGGCACGTCTGTAGCGTGATAGACTAATCGATTCCAAATAAAATTCCTCGATTGAAGTGATAAAATGGAGCAAGAAAATTAAGATGGTCGAATCGAGGTAATAAAGACCCCATAATAGTCTCCTAAAGAGACACTAGACATGAATGTGATTGAAAAACCCCGGGTACGTGAAGAACTATGAGATCTCAATAAATAATATAATATAATGTCTAGTAGAGTGTGGAATCGAAAAGAACTGAAACGACGTCGATAATACTACTGATGAAATAATGCAATAATGCGCATGATGAAATAAGGTGAGGATCTTGGATATCTGCAAGAAGTGCAGTTGTATAAATGAATGGTCAATGAATGTAAAGATACAAATAACTGATGAAAAGATTATTGTTATGTCCAGCAGTATGAGAAATAAGAATGTGTCTAACATAATAATACAAGAGCTCAGTTTATGTTGAGATTCCTTAAGGAATATAGAATGCATGAAGCATGTGTCATGACTATAAATTCTCGAGAATAATAATAATTGGTCAAATTGAACCGCAGTGTTAAAAACGTAGAGGGGGGTGAATACGTTTACCGTTTTAAAACTTAAAACTTGTTGTATCAAATTTCCACTTTGGCTAGTTCTAATATGAAAACTGTCTGTTGTAGTTTATGTCTACCAAGTTGTCACCTAAGTATTATCAACTAATCACAACACAAGCAATCACATAATGCAAACATAAAAGTAAAGAGATAAGTAAAAGAAAGCGCAAACCGAACACGATGATTTATAGTGGTTCGGCTACGGAGCTCCTCTCCGCCCTACTCCACTCCCCGAGTACCCAACTCGAGAGTTACTTCACTAGATCAACAACCTCCCTTTCTTAGGTGGAGAAAACCTTTACATGTTGCTTACTTCCTTTTCCGGTACTAAGCTAAACATCGAGTTCTACTTCAGGGCAGAACCAACCCATCGTCGCCTATACAATTACCTACACTAAGCTAGATGTCGAGTTCTTTACAAGGGTACAACCACTCCCTACGTCGCTTAACCTTTTTCCGGTACTAAGCTAGATACCGAGTTCTTTACACGGGTACAACCACTCCCGACACTCTTTGTGTTTTGAGGACTAAAACACTAACCACACTCACTGATACAAATGATGTTTACAATGATCCATGACATAAATGTTCAATGGATATAAATGACTAATCTATATGAACTTCTTGAATAAGAAGTCTTCAATCATTGAGGATGTCAAGTACTCTTGAATCTTCATATGTTGGAATGCTATGGATGATGTCTCATGATCTTGAGCTTGCTTCACAGGATCATTAACAATGTATGCTTACAACATAATGAAAGTTAGTAACATTATGATCATTATGTAAAGGGTGATTAATGTATGAATCTACATGTTTTGCTACTGATCTAAGTGTGTGAAATGAGTGAGGAAATGTGTGTTCTAATACTTTTTCAATGGGTAAACAATGGGCAAGTATTTATAGGAAAACATAAAACTAAAACCATGTGTAAAACTAAAACCATGTGTAAAACTAAAACCATGTGTAAGACTAAAACCATGTGTACAACTAAAACCATGTGTAAAACTAAAACCATGTGTAAAATTATTTATAGAAAAACAATTTCTACAAGCCACGGATCTGGCGGATCCCATAAATTGGATCCGTTAGTTATACCAATTGGATCCGCGGGTGTCAGACAAAAAATATTTTCAAGTAGAATGATTAGCCTTTTTAAAATACTTAATTACCTAACCGTATTTTAAACATTCTAAATGGTTTGTTAAGGGTCTGATCATAATGCTACATAACAAACATGTACGAACCTGTGTTGTATCATACGAGGACTTGAGAGGTGTAGAATGTATGTTGAGACAATATAAGATTACAAGTAACTTGTACATTTTACATTATGTATCAAGTTACATGTTTGTCATCAATCAAAACAAACGAGATTGCTTGCACTAACAATCTCCCCAACGAGACTGCTTGCACTAACAATCTCCCCCTTTTTGATGATGACAAAATATGTAAACGTGATAGAAAGTAAAATGCAAAAAGTTACTTGTGTCCATAATTACTTACTTTAATCTTGTGTCCGTTTCTCCGTTTACACCTTTCTCCCTTTTCTCCTTGTGTCCGTAATTACTCACTTTCTCCGTTTACACCTTTCTCCCCCTTTTGTCGAAGCAAAAAGGGTGTGTCCTTAGAGTTAACTTAATTTCTCCCTGAAATGGTGAGCTTGCATCATCCCTAGTGAAGTTAAATAGACTACTCCAATTTCCTATGGTTGTTGCGTTTCCTAGGTTGTTAGCGAATCCATGGATCAAGCTAGACTCTTAACCTACATCAAGGTTAGTGGTGTGCAACATAAAAAGAATATATATGAAAAATGCATGATGAATGAAATGCATATAGCCAAAGATACACGTGAGTAAGCAATGTTGGACTATGTTGACCTATCTCCTCCTTTTTGTCGAAACAACAAGAAGATATGCGTAGCGGAATGCGATTTTGAGAACTTTAAAGCTCCCCCTTGATTTATACTCCCCCTAAATGGAGTGACAAGGATATGATGTAAGATTATGCATGATCCTACAAAACAAATAGTTAGACTATTATATGCTCCCCCTTGATGTATACTCCTCATTGCTAGAGTACCATCGTATACGGTTCAAGGATAAGAAATGCTAAAAATGATGAGTTTAGTATATGATATACTCCCCCTCGATCTATACTCCCTGTTGCTAGGGTACCAACGTATATGATCCAAGGATGAGAAATGCTACAAAATAAAGGTTAGTATAAAACAATATTTGTCCTTGGACAAGTATGTGATATACACCAATGCGTGTATATGATGCATCAAAAAAAAAAAAAAAAATGCTTGACGAAAGCTCCCCCTTGCTCTAGGGCGTCAAGATGAACCTACAAAATAAAAGATTAGTGCACTAGAAGCTATGTCTTAAGTCATATACGACCAATGTGTATAGACGATGCAATATGAGTGCTAGACTGATAATCCTCCTGGTTTGAGAGCGCTAAGCAACACCTATAAAAGAAAAAATAATCGATGCAAACTTCATCCTATGATGAGTATGCTATATACGATCGAGCGTATATGATGATGAACCTACAATGAAATGGTTAGTGCAATATATTTTATCTTAAAGAAAAATATTATGTAACATATTAATAATCTAATCACAACCAACATACCAATTGTGATTGTCTAGTCAAATAAAAATATGATGCAGCATACGAATGTGATATCAATCGTGATTATCTAGTAAATCATGTTATAAAGAGTGTAATCTTCTAATAAGAATTACATTTACAAGAATATCATAAGATAAAATCCAACAAAACAATGCCTATGAGGAGGATATGAAGTGAAGTTAAAATGCTTAACGTGAGTGGTGTTAATATTGGTGTTGGTTTACTAGTGAATGATAACTTAATGGATGACTAAAGGTTGATGTAAATAGGTTTTTCGCTAATCCATGGGGTTGATGATTAGTGAAGGAGGTGATGAAAGTTATGCAATGAATTAAGAAACTCTAATGTATAGCAAATGCTATAAGAGTATTTGAAGACTGTTACGGTTATGATATATACCAAAGATGATGAATCGTGCCATAGTAAATGCTCAAATGAAGGAAGTGAATACAATGATCACTTTGGAATAGAGATTCCATATACTGATATGAAAATGACATCATGTGATGAGAGTGTTGGTTGGACTAATGTGTTGAGAATGATGGTTTTGCTTGTACTGACAATGACGTGCTTGATATGTATCAAGAATGAAAAGGATGAGATCCTATTATGGTGTTTTAGACACTGAAGATATTCTAGACAATTAAGTTGTGGGATGAAACTCCTAGATTCGTTGGTTACTAGAAGGTTGTTTGGTTTATGAATGGTTAAAAGCTGACCAAGTACCCCACGGATTGGGCGGAACCAAGATTTTGGTTCCGTCCTTCTTATCGAAGGGTTCCGTGAAACCGAAATTGATTTGGTCATGTTTTGTCGTTTTTGATCAAACGAAGGTTCAAGCTAAGGTGTATTTACTTACAACTACTGATTTGGT
Organism: Artemisia tridentata subsp. tridentata; assembly: GCA_021014915.2. Taxonomy (NCBI): domain Eukaryota; kingdom Viridiplantae; phylum Streptophyta; class Magnoliopsida; order Asterales; family Asteraceae; genus Artemisia; species Artemisia tridentata. Next base: position 36,134,337 of record CP139505.1, read on the forward strand.
TTTACTAATCCTAGTCAAAGTCTAAGAAAGTCTAAGGAGACTTAAGGCTTCTAGTTTAAGAGGTTTGTCAAACACATGATTGTGTTTTTATTTAATGAGGTATTGGTGCAGAGCTATAATGTTGAGCTAATAAGGTTTAAAACACTTTGTGATTTTGTGAACTGATTTAACTAAGTGATTTGAACCTACATGTCGGTATTTAGGAATGTAAGAAACATGAGTACATGTTCTTTAATGCGAAAAGACAATTATGTGATTGAAATTTCTCTCCTCCTTAATTGGTGGACATTCAACATAATCAATGAAGAATGAAGGTAAAGTGTTTAGGATGTTGCAGATTAATGAAAGCGATGAGCTTAGCAATGTTTTTGTGGATATTGGTTAGCATACAAAAAACTTCATCCTTGAAGTTACGTAGCTCTTCTCTATCAATGCGAGATGATCGCACGACAAGGCATGTGGTTTTCCTTATGGGAGGTGTATTGTTTTAACTAAAAGATGATGAAGATATTGTTAGGAAAGCGGAAGCAACAATACGATTTGGAGAGAGGTATATTGAAAGATATCCAAACACAAATTTCAAACCTCTAAAACTTAATCCTATTAGCTTTTAAGGCTATATGCAAGAAAATGGATCCCATAAACATATTACTAATCTAAGTAGCAATAATGAGATAACAATTATGCAAAAAAGCATAACAAGGAGAAATAACAAATAATTTGTTATCAATCTACAAGACAAAAGTCCTAATGACAAAAGATGTGAATATTATAGAAATCATAACCTCTTATGTGAACAAATACAAATATTCATCTACTAGACAAAAAGCTATCACATGGCATCAAGACAAATAATCATATTGTAAGATGACATGACATTGTTTTTGATATTACATTGTGAAATTGTTTTGAAGTTAGGCTTAGTTACTTAAGCATACTTATCCATTAATTAACACAATGATCTATATGATTAATAAAACAACTTCTAAGTGTTTATCATACCAAAAAGCACTTAGACATATAGGTGCACACATGGCAAACAAATAGTGTGACGTGGTCACAAAAGTAATGAAACGACAGGTTCATGCAAACAATTCCTACATTTTAGAAACATGCATTATTTAGACTATCCTATGAAAAATACTCAACGAATGTCAACAAAAGACACGAGCTTTCAAATATAGAAATATCATATAAGAATGACATATCATGAGTTAACAAGTAATACATTAATCTTGCGAAATATCATATAACGAAAGAATGAACATATTATTTAAATCATGTTAACATGAAGCATATAATCATGCAGACAAAAACCTTTTCAAGGTTTACACATTTGACAATCAATCAAATAATTATTAAGATATCAAACAAATATCATGTAATCAATACATGTATATGTAATGCAAGTGATTTTATTAATTATTCCTAAGACAAGATAATTTACCAATACATGACTTAATGAGACTCAACTATTTCTATTTAAAACTAGTGTGATGAAGATGTCATGTTATACATGTAAATTTGACAAATATGTGTCAACAGATTTTAATCATTGTGTTTGGAATCTAAGGTTGAATGATCTAAAGGGTGACATCCTTTGAGTTGAGTTTAAGTATGAGTTATGCAAGTGATCTAAGATCAAGACATGTGTTTGTGTGTGGTAATGGAATATGTCATGAACGTTCTGAAGAAAGTTCTTTGGAACAAGAATCTAAATAAAGTTACCAACTTTAATAGGTCTTGTGTATGCTCCAGAGATGTGGATATGCACAAAGTTTGACCAAGGTTTAATGTACGCTGAAAGGAAATAGATACGTATGGTATCTTTCAACAAGTAAGATAGAGTCATTAAGCTTATGAAAATAAGAATGACAAGATGTGGGGGAAGCTTTAGTTAATAGAACTTGCAGATGTTTATTTAAGATCATTTGCCTAATGAGGTGTAATGAAATTTCTTGTAACACAACCGATCATGTTGCAAGGAGAGAATGATGCATAGGATATATGTTATCCTTTTATGAAAACCAAATACATAATGTTTTCTGAAACATCATAAATGAAGATATGAAGCTTAATTGTTTGGATAGACCTATCCTAAGTTTACTGGATGAATTCACTTTGAGTTTCTTATATATACTTCTCAAGTGTCATTGTTGCTTGGGGTGTATGAGGTTGTCATTGCATTTCAACATATGTTGTTAAAATACTGATTTAAGGGTTAACGAGACTTATTCAGAAGCTTGGTAACAAAGTATTACTAATACTTTGATTACTTGTGAAAGTGGTACTACTAGTGGAAATTGATAAACACTGAATGTGAATATCATGCTCATTTGATGATTGAAGTTTTAATTCTATAGGTGGCAAGGTATTGTTGAGTTGATTCAACGTGTATTTGATTTGGTATAAGTGTTGGACTAAGGGCTTTTTGAGCAATGCACTCAATGGCATGAATTATGGTGATGTAGGAGTTTGTTGTACTATGGATGAACTTTTGGGTTTCATGAATGTTGAAGATTACAAGAATGGATACTAATTCTTGTGGTTCACTAGCGGATGAAGTGTTTGGTTATGTTTGTGAAACCTAGGGGCTGAATGTGACAGGTTGATGAAAGAACACATGTTCTAGTTATGATGGGATTGCGTGTTTTAACATACATTGTTAAAATACTTGGGAGTTTATGACTTTTAATGACTACAATCGTAAGTCAGATATACTTGAATATTTCGGACGAAATACTTAAGTTGTCAATCCTACTTGGAGAAAAGAGTAACAAGACATGATAATTACATCTATAACCTAAGTGTGAGTTATGACTCGATGTAAATCTTAATTGTCTTGAAAGATGACATGTTAACCAAGCCAGGCAACATATGTGAGTATTAGACAATATCCATAGTCATGAGTTGGGTTTGTAATCTATGATATATTTGCAAACAATGAGTCTGGATTAGTTTGGAAGTTGTCAATTAACAAATCAAGCTAGTGAATGAGTAAAGGACGGGAGGATGCAATGAATGTGTGTAATGATCACAAATACTCAGTGGTTTACCGAAAAGGTACCTTGGAGCATTTTCATGAAGTTTGAAACTGTGATTAGATATGATTATCCTATTTGGTGTTTGGTGAGATGTCCTAATCCTAATTTGAGTGAACATCAGTGATAAGAATCCTAAGAACTAGACTCAATGATCTAAGGATCGGGATTAGTCGGGAATTTTGAAAAAGTTACTGTTGAGACTGACGGATCCAATCGACAACAAAGGCGGAGCCAAAGTTTGGGAGCCGTGAAATCCGTGGGTTCTGAACTGGCAGATCCAACGATAACTCTTGGCGGATCCAAAATGAGGGATTCGTCGGATCCGTTGAACAAAAGTACTAAAAACAAACAGAGAGATATGCAAAATTCGCGTTTTTCGACCAAGACCCGAAAATTCTCTTGGAACATATCTATTAGCTAATATGTAATGCAAAACTACTAAAAATGTATATTCTAACACACGTACACACATAGTTTAATCCGTTCATAATAACTTACCATAAATGAAGTTAAGCCAAACAGTGGCTTATTCTCGGAAAATTGATAACACTAAGTGTGATCGTCCTGCATGACATGGTTAGTTCACATGATTATTCAAAGATAAGTTTCTATCCTAATAACACAACAAATCATCATATCATTGTTTGAAATTTTCTTATGCCAAGCACTCTTTCACAGATACTACATGTTTACACATTAAGTGAGGGTTTGTGCAAAACAATACATTTTAAGCCTCTAAACAAGTTTCACTTAGTTCACATTTCAAAGTAAGATGTGTAAGATTCTCACATAACATATGCAAACAAAGATATCTAAAACAAACACAGTTTATTAACTTAGTGTACAAGATCTAGCAAAAGTCCTATTGTGCATCAAACAAGCAATTGCTAAACAAGCAAATAATTGTCATGGCAAAACACTTATGTATATCCTATCAACAAATGCAATCACAATTACCAAAATGCAAATCACATGTATGCAAATAACTTAGAACAAATAGTCACATAGCATGGCATAAGTGAAAAGATACTTTTCGTCACTTTGCGTTTAAATATGACGATGTATGCCAAGCTTGATATGTTTCCTTTATATTACCAAATTCTTTAGTTTCAATAGAAATCATATCAATGTTTAAAGGATACCAACTTACATTGCTTGACTCAAAAATTTAAGTTATTGTGACAAAACAAAACTGACTATATTGGACAGGTTGTATCTTTTGATTAGTTTTACCTATTTCAATTTAGATTCAGGCCATGATATTATTTTTAAATGAAAGTAGACTTAATTTCCTTCAAAATGATAGGTGGCGCGACTCCTACGGACTTACGGTTAATTAGTTATGAATTTTTGAAGTTTGACAAAAAACTGCATACTGCATGGACGGATCCGACGGAACCTTATTGAGGGATACGCACTTTATGTGATTTGGATCCGCCAGGACCTGTTCCAGATTCACCTAAACTCGTATTTTGACATAAGGAAAATATGTAGGACTTGCTAGACTTAATATTAAACATATATTACACATATTTAACAACATTTCTACTTATGTGACTTATCTAAATATTACGGAGGTGATTTTTCAACTAAACTACTAGTTATCCCAAACGCTCATTTAAAACCCGTGTTTTTCATAAATTAGCTTTACGCACACAATTTGACACTTAATCATTTTAAGAAATCTTTTCTCTTGATTTACCAAAAACATCTTCAAGCTTGTATACAAAATAATATTTAACAACAAAATTTCAAAGTATACTTAGCGAAACATTTTTCATATTATGTTCTGCTTTAGAGGTAATTTGATACATGGATCTTACTCTATTTTAAAAAACCATTTGTTTTGAAAATGAGAGCCAACCCGCTCTGATACCAATTGTGAAAAACGTAGAGGGGGGGGGGGTGAATACGTTTACCGTTTTAAAACTTAAAACTTGTTGTATCAAATTTCCACTTTGGCTAGTTCTAATATGAAAACTGTCTGTTGTAGTTTATGTCTTCTAAGTTGTCACATAAGTATTATCAACTAATCACAACACAAGCAATCACATAATGCAAACATAAAAGTAAAGAGATAAGTAAAAGAAAGCGCAAACCGAACACGATGATTTATAGTGGTTCGGCTACGGAGCTCCTCTCCGCCCTACTCCACTCCCCGAGTACCCAACTCGAGAGTTACTTCACTAGATCAACAACCTCCCTTTCTTAGGCGGAGAAAACCTTTACACGTTGCTTACTTCCTTTTCCGGTACTAAGCTAAACACCGAGTTCTACACGTTGCTTACTTCCTTTTACACGTTGCTTACATGTTGCTTTGCTACTGATCTAAGTGTGTGAAATGAGTGAGGGAATGTGTGTTCTAATGCTTAAACAATGGGTAAACAATGGGCAAGTATTTATAGGAAAACATAAAACTAAAACCATGTGTATAACTAAAACCATGTGTAAAACTAAAACCATGTGTAAGACTAAAACCATGTGTACAACTAAAACCATGTGTAAAACTAAAACCATGTGTAAGATTATTTATAGAAAAACAATTTCTACAAGCCACGGATCTGGCAGATCCCATAAATTGGATCCGTCAGTTATACCAATTGGATCCGCGGGTGTCAGACAAAAAATATTTTTAAGTAGAATGATTAGCCTTTTTAAAATACTTAATTACCTAACCGTATTTTAAACATTCTAAATGGTTTGTTAAGGGTCTGATCATAATGCTACATAACAAACATGTACGAACCTGTATTGTATCATACGAGGACTTGAGAGGTGTAGAATATATGTTGAGACAATATAAGATTACAAGTAACTTGTACATTTTACGTTATGTATCAAGTTACATGTTTGTCATCAATCAAAACAAACGAGATTGCTTGCACTAACAATCTCCCCAACGAGACTGCTTGCACTAACACGCAGTAAAGCAAATATTTCAATATTTTCAAGGTACAAGAAATGTGGGTTTATATTTTACTAACCCGTCAAAACAAGTTTAGTTAGTTTTGCAGATGCAAGATATATGTTTGACTTACCATGATCGATCTCAAACTGGATATATTTTTACAAGTGGCGTAAATATTTCATGGCGTTCGATAGAGCAAACAATCGCGGTGACTTCATCAAACCATACATAAATTCTGGAAAGGAGATACCAACTATTGCATGTAGATAATATAGCGTGCCTTGCCATATATAAGAAATGTTACATCAAAGACGACAAGACACTTTTCGTTCAAGTGATAATTTTGTGGATCTATTTACTAAGATATCAAGGGATGTACTCATAAGAGGGAGATAATACGCGTTGCACTCTTTTTGTCCTTAGTCATGGTTTTGTCCCACTTGGTTTTCCTGACAAGGTTTTTAATGAGGCAGCATTTCCTAAGCGTATTAACAATATGAACATTCAAGAGGGAGTGTTATGGATAATTGCATATGTGGATGTCCTTATTGTTGGAATATGAATAACATAACAATTATTTAAACATATAAACATACACATCAAGCACGCATCGAAATAACAAGATCTAAATAATAGTAATTAATTAACTAAAAATAAAAGGATATGCGTACCTTAGATTACTAGCTAAACAAGTAATCAAGTGATCAAGAACAAGTTAAACCCTAGCTTAGGGTTTAGAATGGATCGACTAAACCACAAGTCGAATGGGGAAAAACACAAGCAAAGGTATGCTTGATCTCCGTTCTTGTACACACGTATTACTAGCATCTCAATGTGAAAAGCTAGGTTCTTGATCATGAAACAAACCAAACACTTTAATTGTGAAAGTTGGATAAAAAATCCCAAGGGATTGGGGTGTTCGATCGGTTAGACACAAGAGAGGAGAAGAAGAGAGAAGTTTGGCTTGCTAGGGATTCAAGATTAAGTGAATAATGAATACAAAGGTTTGTATTTATAGGCATTTAATCTTTCTCTCCAAGTTAGGGTAGGATTGTGTTTCCTATACCCCTATTCGGCCGCCCATATGGATCAAGAGGGATTCTAGATCCTTCTTGGTCCCTAATTTCATCTCTAGTCCTTCAAGTTAATATTTAACGACCGTTAACCAAACCCCGTTAAATACTAACGACCGTTAAGTGTTCATTTCGTGAAATTTAATAATTAAACATATCTTAATATATTAATTAATAAAACATTGAAACTCATACGTAATGTGTGCAATCCCAAAGTCTCATGTTCGAAACTGGTCATACGTATATTAATTTATATCCATAACTTTAACACTTATCTCCTATTATGAGTTAGAGTTTATATCTAATTACAAAATATGCATCTTATAGTTCAAGCTTTATCTCTTATATATCTATATATAGACCCATTGGTCAATTGCATAATATACTTTTCATTCTCCCAATCTTGTATTCACAACAGTTACCAATTTGCAATTTTTATTTGTAAGTTAATTGAAAAATTTAGAAAAAACAAACCTAAATTGATCAAAGGTTTACAAGTTATAAACGTTGTAAAAGGTTATAGAAGTCTAAAACTATACGTCTATACACATATCTTCATTATAAGACTTTTAGTTTTAGTGATTTAATATGAATAATATATTTTGCATTAACTCAAAATTGTAAATTGTATTACTTTAAAGGTGAGAATGTAGGTTTCCAAATAAACGAAAAAAGTACAAATTAAAATGTGTGTTAAGAGGAGTGATTTTGTTTAATGTTTTTTAGCTTCGGCTAAGTTTAAAAAAAAAAAAAAAAAAAGTGTGGTAAGAGGATGAAGAAAAAAAGATGTACTTAGGTCAATTTGGTTCAAAATTGATTCAAAATCAAGAACATAACCATTAGGCTAACTTTAAGTATATGTAATTTTTTTTTTTTCAATTGACATTAAAGTGGCAAAAAGTCAATTTTTTATATTAATGGTAACTTTGAGTCGAGTTTTGTATTATAGATACTGGGGAGTATGCACAACCCCATATCTTAACTACCAAAGTACTTCAGTGATAGATTTTTATTGAATACAATTTGCTTGTGAGAATTTCTCAAACATAATGCTAAATATTTGATGGGTATACCAAAACTACCTTCTAAATGTACAGTAAATATGCCTAATATAAATGTGTTTTACGTTAAGGGCTATGCATTTTAAATATTGAAATTACCTTTCAATTTTTAATAATTTAAAAATAGTAGTTTCTCTAATCTTTTCAATAAAGAAAAGTATATATTGTGTTAAACTATTGTTGTTTGTATAGGTAAGTGTAAAAACGCAAATCCAAAAATGGAGATGAAGTTGCTTATAAGTATTTCATCTTTGTTAATATATTACTGTAGTATATTACAAAAATAAAAACAATACAAAGTTTTAAGTGGTTTGTATAGGCAACTGTAAAAACACAAATCCAAAATGTGTCTAACATTTATGTGCAGGTGGCATCATTCTAATACAAAGTTTTAAGTGGGTTGATCTTATATTAGAATGATAATAGTAAAGTAATAGTGTAACATGTTTTTCCTTTTTTAATGAAATGACCTCAAACAATACAAACACTGGAAGACTACATTGATTTTAAATAAAAACACTTATGTGATACTAGACAAGTACCCGTGCATAACAACGGAGGTTTCTAGCGGCATACAATTAACGATATGCGATATTATGATAAGTGTTTCGCATAACGTTTAAAATAGAACGTGAAAAGATCAAAATGTAATTGCAAACGTTTGTAACATACGATAGTTTAACTCTAACCAAAATTCTTAACATGTATCAAACAACATATAAAAATATTTAGTGAGATTCAAAAATAAAACATTACATCCCCACACGAAACATCTCCGCCGCAATGCGGCGGGCGCAACCTACCTCGTTGAACTTAAAACCCGATGTCTAGTTTCTATAAAAAGTCGACCGATGAATAATCTTGTATAACTATATGTATGAACAATATGTACAAGTTATATGATTCAGTTTTTGCTCTAATATATTTTTAACATCTTGTCACATATTTCAAAAAAACAAAAGACTTTATATTTTCTAATTAAAAATTAATTATGGTTCACAATCCCAAAAATGCAAACTTTCCTTTCAAAGGTTTTCAGAAAAATTTAAATTTCAAAAATTTAAAAAATGTAAGACTTTTCATAACATTTAATAATTTAACATAAAGTTTTCGTAGTTTTGGGAATTTTTCAAACATTTGAAACCTTTTATAAAGTTTAAAACTCTTTAAAAAATCAAAAAAAAAAAAAAAAATAAAATAAAAAAAAAAAAAAAAAAAAAAAAAAAAAAAAATCCGAAAGCTACTATAAAAATGGTTAGAATAAGCTCATAAGGTAGTCAATTGCTTCTAGTCGAAGACACAAAATTTAATAGTGACACCTCTTGAAATTACATTAAAAAGCTTTCAATTTTTGAAAAAAAAAAAAAAGCTTAGCATCACAAGACAAGTGCTTTAAAGCCAAAATCCCTTCATTTATGAATTTGCTTTTATGGCAAACTTGCTAATAATGAATGCTAACCGAAAGCCACAACATAAATTTTTTTTATTACGTTGGTTTATTGTTCAAGAAAACTACAATTGAATTAAGAAAAACTTTTTGTGTACAATTGTTAGATGATGAAACTTTAACAATGGAGATAGATTAATATAATGAAGAAAGCAATAGGTTTATTCATTTTCTTCTTTTTGGTGACTGATAATGATTGGCACCACCAAAGCCAATGATATGGTGTTAAATGGTGACAAAAACATTCGCCCGTTACGTGCATTGCCATTAAGCTTTCAATAATAGCTTCCACGCTAATTAACTAAAAGTTAGTCAGTTGCTTTGATTTATCTAATTCGATCATTAGTTTAACTAAACATGATTGATCATATGTGATTAGGTCTAATAAGAAATATGTTTTTTAAGGTAATTAAAACCGGTGTTTTAGAAATCAGGCCAAACCGGTTGATTCACTGGGAACCGGATCCAGCTGGTTTGATGGCTGAATTGGGAAAAACCGAAAAACCCGGGTTCAACCTGGATAAACCGTGAACTGAAAAAAAAAATTATTCGATATCCGATTCAGTTTTAATAACTGATTATTACAACCATGAAACCACACCTAGTAATTACACCCATGAAAAATCAACACAAAACAAAGAAGCATATTTGATAATCATTTCAATATTCCTTGTAGTAATATACACCAAAATGCCTTTGTACTCCTTCACCAATCAAATTAAAAAACCCCTACTATATATGTAAAAAGCTGTCAAAGAATATCTGAATCACAATAAACCCCTCCTCCTAGAAACAATAAACCTTACACAGAAAAGTATCAATCTTTTCCCAATTTATTTTTTATTCTAATCAACTAAAATAACATGCATAGCCAACAATACTAAAAGATGATCCAACGTTGTTCATCCACCGACACCACAATCAAACATTATCACACTCTGAGATCTCATATTCAAGAATAAGAAAGCCATCATTAAAAAATTATGTACCAAAACACAACAACAAACACATATAGCTGCAGTTCTTACATAACCGAAAATGGCCATAAACAAACCTTAATTTTTTAGATCTAGAAATAAATAACCTTGAAATATTTAGATATACGATTTGTGTTGAAACCACATACACAACAGATAAGCCACACAAACACAATCTAACAGCAGAAAGCGGCGAGATAGTTGCTCGGCGGCGGCGAAGATCCGGCAGAAAGCGGCGGTCGTTGTTTTCCGGATAGACAAAGACGACAGCGGCGACGATGGTATTTTCCAGCAAGACTGCGGCTTTTTCCGGCAAGTGGCAGCTGTTAAAAAACACGTAATTTTTTTTTTGTTAAAACTCAGATCTAAACATAAAAAATACAGATCTATAAAAAAGAACACTCAAAACTTAATTAATAGTCATAGATCTATTAAAACTCAAAAAATACCTCAGAACATAAAAAACTCTTTTGGTGGCTGTTGGTTTCGGTGGTTGGGTTCTCGGTGGTGACGTCTGGTGGAGGTGACGTCCGGTGGTGGCGACTCCGATGGTTTTGACGTCCGGTGAAGGTGAGGTCCGGTGGTGTTGAGGTCCTGTGGTGGTGGCGAGAGTTTTGTGGTGTGTGTGTTTGTATAATTTGATATGAGAGAGAGATGGTGTTTATATAAATTTCGTGCTTGATATAATTTTCTCTTGCAATGTGATAGGTGTTTCCAGCTGCATTTTCTGAATTAGTTGTAGAAATGGTATCCTTTCCTGCATAGTTTGATACATCAAATACTTTCCAAATGTAAGACCAATTCAATTTTACAAGGGCATTATAGGGATTGACCAAAAATTCAGTTTTCACTTTTTCATTTGACCATTTTCTCTTTATAAGTAGTTTAGATTAAAGAAAAAGAAACAGAAAGGAAAGAATACCCTACCGGATAAAAAGCAGAAAAATAATTGAAAATCACATGAGAGAATAACCCACCGGATAAAAAGCACAAAAATAATTGAAAATTCCATTTACTTTGGGCCATGCTATTTGCTTTTATCACAGACGCGTCTCACAACTTTAAATCTTGTGGTGTATATAACACAGCTCCGCAGCTCTTCATCAAACACGACCTGCCACTCAAACCTAGCTCCGCATGGCCCAAAGTAAATACTTTGTTCCGGTGAAAAGGTAAAAATATATAGATAGCAAAATATTTACAAGGTAATCGTAAATCCAAAATATATGCCTAAAGGAAAGCACACAAATACAACATAACACAATACTAAACAAGACTCTATCCTGTATGCTACTACAAGAAACAATAAATATCAATTCCTACCTGCTATTTATTGATCTCATACTTCTAAATTCCATAACTGCCTTTGTCATATCTTTGGGCCAAGACGAAGTAGCCCCATCTTAGCCAAAAGATAGAACAAATCTTTAACTCCTCTTCTGCAATATTTTCCCAATTTCTGCACAATACTTTCCAACAGAGTCATGAAGAGAAAGATTAAACGTACACTAGTTTATATCATATATCAGTTTAGAATCTCAATAGTAGTTTCAGATGAAACATATGTATCACATGTAAGCCAATTTAAACAGCTACAAATTAAGGAGCCGAGCTCGAGCTCAAAATATAAGGCTCGAAACGAGCTCAAGCCCGAGCTCGAGCTTTTTATGTATGAACGAGCGGAGCTCGAGCTCTGGCAGGCTCGGGCTCGGTTTGGCTCGTTTCCACCCCTACCCCCAAATTATGAGACGATTTACAAAACCTACCCTGGACCTTTTGCTATTTACGACATTTTTATATAACAAAATTTATTCGTCAAATATGTAATAAATACATAGCGAACTCTTTTATAAAGAAAATACCGATGTGAAGAGCTTTGGATTACGAACAAAACGAGTCCAATATTAATATGCTTTTGACGTATGTGCGATTTTATAAGAAATGTCGAAGTTTAATATATTTTAAAAAAAAAAAGAAAACTTTCAAAACACACACTTAAACTATCTAATAACTTTAAAAATAACAACAGGGGGGCCAAAGACTTACAAGTTTATGAAAGTTTGAATTATATAAATTACCATGTACTTCTTGCTATTTACGACTTTTTTATATATCAAACATTATTCGTCAAATATCTAACAAATACGTAACGAAATCTTTAATACAAAGTATAACGATGCGAAGGGCTCCGGATTACTAACAAAACGAGCCCAACATTGATATGCTTTTGACGTACGTACGATTTTATAAAAAAAGGCAGAAGTTTAACATTAAAAAAAAAAAAAAAAAAAAAAAAAAAAAAAAAAAAAAAATTACAAAACACACCTTTAACTTACCTAGTGACTTTAAAAACCATCCTCTAATTTGTGTACACATAAAACAGGGGCTTTTTCCATACAATTCTACGATGGTTTATAGGATAGAGTATTAATAACATAAAGTAAACTGCAAAACTAATTGTTATGATTTGGTCAAGGCTTATACACGAGTAATTTCTTACCCATTTTGTCAACATGTGGTAGAAATGAAGTTGACTTTAAGTTGCAAAAAAAATTACTGTAATAAATATTAGACGTTAAGTACATCCGAACAATGCATATCCTTGTTGTACGTTTCTTATATACACATCTCCATTTTGCATATTTTGAACAATGCATACAATAACTTCTTTTATAATTCTAGAAAATTTTGACACACAAAAGTTACACAAATCAAAGCCAAAAAGTCCCGCTGCAACACGCGGGCGCCATTAAGTTTAAACATGGGTTGCAAATAAGTGGGTTACAAAATATTGCCGCAAATAAGTAGGTTACATAGGCTATGTTTGGCAAAAGTAGCAGTGAGCAGTAGCAGTGAGCAGTAGCCACAGCTCACTGCTCACCGCTCACAGCTTTTTAAAGAAGCATTGAAAAAATGAGCATTCCTAAAAAGTAGCAAAGCTCGCCGCTTTTCTGCCAAACGAACACTAATAATCAAAAAGCTCATTGCTCACCGCTCATCACCCCAAAAAGCTCCAAAAAGCTTTGCGCCAAAATCGCCATAATATTGCCTTGAGAACAAAAACCAAAGAAAGATATACCCGGCCCACTAAAAATATAACCCAAATATGTTGACACAAGCAATGCTACCCACATGCACAAATATTAGAAAAAAAAAAAAAAAAAAAAAAAAAAAAAAAAAAAAAAAAAAAACCTACACTCACATTTACATAAGGATTTTCACATACAATTTAGGCAACTAACATATGAACAAACACATGCAACACAAAAACTAAAAGCAAAAAACCCCGCGCGGGTGCCATCCATCTCATTCATTATCAAAAGAGATAAGATTTACATATAAGTCGCCAATACAACAAACGACCATCTTTTGGATTTATACAATATTCCAGCTCTAATGTACCTAAGTTCACTTATAAAATCTTAAAAGTAATATGTACGTAATGTCACTGATTATGTAGCTTTATAATCATTATCTTCATATGTTAGCTTTTATAAAAAGTGATGGTCATTTGTCGTTATTATATTTTTGTAATGTGTCGTTGTGTATTAAGTTAGAATAGTCAATGGGCTTTTTATCCTAATCTAATAGGTTAAGAGTTGATCCATAAAAAGCCCATAAGCCTTCCTTAGTTGGAAAACTATAAATAGCACCTCCTCCCTCTTTGTAAGAGATGGGTGCTTTAGGGATTGCTTAGAGTTAAGTGCGTGTTAATAATATTTATCTTTCTAGATTCTCTCACTAGATCTATAGCCTCACTTCTCTCTTTGATTCTTTATTGATTGTAGTAGAGTATGATAAGATAGATTTAGGGATAACAAGTGGTATCAATAGCCAAACAAGGATTTAGGAGAATTTTTTTTGGTTCGGTTACTGTTCATTGACGCTTTCTTCGAGTTTGTCCAAATCCTTCGAGTTAGAAGGTCTTCGACTTTGGCTTCGAGTTTGAAGTTATCTGTTCAAATCCTTCGAGTAATTCAGACTTCGAGTTAGAAGTTCAGATTTCGAGTTTCTCTTCGAATAAGAAGGTCTCCGAGTTTGTTTGTTACTTAAGCTTCCGAGTTAGGAAATTACTTAAGTTCTCCGAGTAAGGCTTCAAGAAAGATTTCTTCGAGTATCTCCTAGTATATCTCTCCGAGTTAGGAGTCTTCGAGTATCTTAGGAATCTTCGAGTATCTCTCCGAGTTTAGAGTCATCGAGTAACTATCCGAGTTTGGTGGCTCCGAGTTAGTAACCAAGTCAGGCTCTTCGAGTTTGTCTTCGACTTAGTGTCCTCCAAGTAACTCTCCAAGTCAGATTCTTCGACTTAGTGTTCTTCGACTTAGTGTTCTTCGACTTAGTGTTCTTCGACTTAGACACCGAGCAAGGTTTTTCCAGAATTCTTTGACTTAGGATCCGAGCAAGGATTTTTTAAGACTCTTCTACTTAGAACTCCTTCAAGCAAGCATACTCCGAGAAAGGACTTAACTTCAACCGAACTTAACTCTTGAACCTTAAACCAACATCAAACACAACTCCTATTTCTTTGAACTGATCCAACATCAACTTTATCATACAAAACATCATCAATGGCTACTCAACAAGACATTCATGCAGCCGGTGCAGAAAACCGTCCTCCTATGCTTGAAAAAGGTTGATATCTTCCATGGACGAGCCGTATGCTTCGCTATATCAAAACTAAAGATAATGGTAAACTCCTACTTCACTCCATCAAGCATGGACCATTCAAGCCTCGTCAGATTCAAGACCTTGGAGATCCAAATGCAACACCTCCCGTACCACTTTCCTTTTGTGAACAAAAAGAAGATGAATACACGGTAGAGGATTGGAAGAAAATAGCAGCCGATGACATGGCAATGCATTTAATTCAACTTGGTTTACCACGAGAAATCTTTGCTGCTGTCGACAGTTGTGAAACTGCTTATGATATGTGGGAACGAGTTAGAAGGCTTTGTCATGGTACATAAATTGGGCAACAAGATGTTGAAAACAAGCTTCTAACTGAATGGGAGAAGTTCACATCCACTCCAGCGGAACCCATTGAATCTTACTACACCAAGTTTTGCACCCTAATGAACGAGCTAATCAAAAACAAGTTGACACCAAGACGAATTGTTCAAAACATCAAGTTCATCAACAATCTACCAGAAGAATGGGGACGATTTGTCACGATTGTCAACCAGACCAAGGATCTTCACCAAGTGAACTATGATCAGGCAAAACCAGGCCGAGGCAAATGAAGTGAGCAAAGAGAAGTTAGCAAAGCAACATGATCCTCTTGCATTAATTGCTCAGACACCAACACCTGTAACAGTGAATACACAACCATCATCATCATCTTCCACTCAGAACTACATACAACAACAATACGTTCCACAAACTGTTGTCATACCACAACAACAATTCTATTCACAACAAGAAGTTATTCCACAACACCAATACCCACAATACCAAGAACCAGATTTCACTGACAATGATGAGTCCACTGCTGCTTTGACTCAAGCATTTGCTTACTTATCAAAGGCATTCCAAGGACCCTATTCTACACCTACTAACAACAACCAAAGAATCTCATCGAACACTCGCAATAGGCAGATTGCACAGCCGGGTTTCAACATGGGTCAACAAGGACAAATGGTTAGAGGTTATGGGAATCAGCAAGGATTTGCTCCTAGATATCAGATGGGTAATCAGAATGCAGGGCAGTATGTAGGAAATCAGATGGGTCAAGTTGTTGGAAATCAGAGGGGTCAGAATGCTGGTAATCAGTTTGGGAATGTTGCTCCAGTTGCTGGGAATTATGGAAATATGAATCAGGGTAATTTGATAAAGTGTTTCAACTGTCAGGGAGTCGGTCACATGGCAAGGAACTGTCCCACCAAGCCGAAAAAGAAAGATCTAGAGTATCTGCAGAAAGCAGTACTATTGGCACAAAAGGAAAAGGCAGGGTTTCAGTTGAATGCAGAAGAGAATGATTTCATGGCACTTATGGATGATAAGGAAGACCTTGAGGACATCGATGCAAACTGCATTTTTATGGCAAATCTTCAGGTGGCTAAGTACGACACGGACTCTGAAGCACCTCCTGCTTATGATGTCATTGCAGTCTCTGAGGTACCACCATTCACTACATGTCACAATAATGAAATATTTGATATGTCACCTCATGAGGAACAGCATCCTGCGACTCCAGCACCCACTTATGATACATATATGGACACGCCAAGTTGTAGCAATATTAATTTGGCAACTCCAGATATGAATCCTAATGGAGGCTTCGAGTCACAGCATACTGAGAATGATGAGGAAACACGTGCTTTATTTGAATCATTATTGAACAATTGTAGTATTGAAATTGAGAAAGTAAAAAAGGTCAATCGCGATGTTAAGGCCGCGAATGAAAAATTGACCGCTGAGCTTGAGAGATATAAGGAAAATGAAAAAGCTTTTGTATTTCATAAAACACAACAGTCAGAATTAGAAACTGGTTATCGAAATTCTGTTTTAAGAGAAAAATAATTGCAAATCAAATTTGACACACTCGATGTTAATTTGAACATGAAAATAAAATCCTTTAACACGGAAATTTCAGACTTAACCAACCAACTTTCTAAACAAAAATCAACTTGTTCTGATCTTGAAAAAGAAAAGAAAGAGTTAAAAGCAAGTTTGAAAAAGAAAGAAAAGAAAAGAAAAAGAAAAAGAAAAAGAAAAGAAAAGAAAAATAAAAGAAAAGAAAAGAAAAGAAAAAGAAAATAAAAGAAAAAGAAAAGAAAGGTTATTTTTTATGCGTGTACGCAAGTCATATTATGTGATGTGAGTCTATATGGGATGATTTTTTTGCATAGCTTTAAAGGTCTACTTTTACGAGTGACTTTACTTTATTCAATATGTATGTTTTATTGCACTGAACCATGTAATGTGAAACTACTTGGGATGATTTATCGATGTATATAATTTTTTTGTATAAAAATGGATATTTGAGCAATATTTTAGTTTATAACTAACCATCTAATGTAAGCACTTATTTGTTAGTTAGTCAAGAAGCTCACTCTTTCATGAATCTCTAATTCATGAACAACGTAAAACATGAGTATCTTTCGGTTTATCAACAACTCTTTGATAAGTTATTGCTATATGGGTATGTAGATTGGATAAGTTACATGCCATTAAGCTATCGATTAATAAGCTTAGATATTGACATTTAAGACATGAACCAACTAGCCCATTTTTAGGTCCATAGATGAACCTTTTGAAATTATTATGATTGATATTGCGAGAAATACTTTAACACTAACTTTTCCATTCCCAAAAGTGAAGATTTAAAGTTCTTAATAACTAGAACAAGATTTCAAATTATTAGATTAGTGAGAACTTCGATAGAGGCAAGAAAATAAAGGAAAGACACTTTGGAAAGACGGTGATCATACCAAGGTTGAAAATTACTCCGTTTGATAAACGTTTATCACTAAAGATCTTAAGGAAATAATATCCCGTCCCCGTTTCCTTTGCTATGACAATAAAAAAGAGTAAGGTCAAACACTTTCAAGGTTTGTATATGCCAGTTTTCACACATGGACTACCATACGTTGCCGTTTTTAGAGTAAAAAGAAAAAGAGGCGTGAAGTTTGTCTTTTATGATAAAGATGGTAATATCTCTATTAATGTTCAACAAGTATATACAACTATATAAAGGACATGTTTTACAACATTTTATCACTTTACATATACTCTTATCAACAACTTCCTTTTAATTTGACTTTTTTTTATTATAAATTTTTAGACGTTCATGAATGAACATGAACTGCTCAAGTGTTTGACGTTAACTACATACTTTTGCTCTTCAAGACTGTCTACCAGTTGGTGAAGACAATACGTGAACGTTTATTATTTTAATAGCTAAAAACCGAATTGTTTAGCGTATCATTGACTTATATTACTTATTATTCTTTCCAAAAAATAATGAAATATATTTATGTTCGTTGTTGTTTGTTACTTTATAAACACACGTAAATCCCTAATGAATAATTTCTTTAAAAACCTCGTGATTTCACGGGTCTATAAGCTAGTTGTATATAAACGAGTGAATATTGACCGCGCTTCGCTGCGAAAACCGGTTTCTAACAAATATCGGCATGTTATTTGTATTAAAAAAATATATAATTCATATAATCCTTAAATTTTAAAATATGGTGTTGAAAAAGTGAATGTCATCTATATTTTTTGTTACTGTTATGGATAATTGTATATGTGGATGTCCTTATCTCCTATTATGAGTTAGAGTTTACAAAAAAAAAAAAAAAAAAAAAAAAAAAAAAAAAATCTTCAATAAAAAAAAATCTAATTACAAAATATGCATCTTATAGTTCAAGCTTTATTTCTTATGTATCTATATATACCCATTGGTCAATTGCATAATATACTTTTCATTCTCCCAATCTTGTATTCACAACACGTTATCAACACGATAAAATCGATCATTTTGATTTATAAAATCGATGCATCGTCAAAATGATCATCAAATACCGAACTTAAAGTTAGCGTGATTAGTGGCTCTACTTATAAAATGCGAGCACGACTTTCCAAATTAAATTATTGAGAATGATGGTGAATATTCAAATTATTGGGTGATTATTGGAATAAGTGTTGAACTGTATGTTATGTTCATACGCGAATTGCTTTTGTTGAAGACGTTTATAAAACATCTTCAGTTGATTGCAAAGCCAATAATATTGTGAGAACAAAACTATTAGTTTATGGGGCAAGTAATTTTAAATTATAAATAAGAACTCGCATCTTGCCAACAATCTATAATGAATCCTCCCCATTAATATGCATTGTTTTTGGTCACAAACCATATTTCCCATGTGAGATTTTGTAATTGTGTGACATATGTTATAGTAAATCCACCACAACGCACAAAATAGGATGTTGAAATTGATAATTCATTCAGGGGGAGAGAATAAGCAGCGATGAATATTGTATGAATTATGATATAAATGTTGATCCTCACACTAATGAATATGAACTTAAAGTTCAAGGGACAATTTACATTCCAGATCTAGTAATTGCCAGACAAGTTTAGTGACTTAAATAAATTGACTAGATCATATATACGTTGCTAGTGCTCCACATACAATGTGTTTCCCAGCAGTAAAATCAATGATTGATAGTGAGTCTATGGCACGTCTGTAGCGTGATAGACTAATCGATTCCAAATAAAATTCCTCGATTGAAGTGATAAAATGGAGCAAGAAAATTAAGATGGTCGAATCGAGGTAATAAAGACCCCATAATAGTCTCCTAAAGAGACAATAGACATGAATGTGATTGAAAAACCCCGGGTACGTGAAGAACTATGAGATCTCAATAAATAATATAATATAATGTCTAGTAGAGTGTGGAATCGAAAAGAACTGAAACGACGTCGATAATACTACTGATGAAATAATGCAATAATGCGCATGATGAAATAAGGTGAGGATCTTGGATATCTGCAAGAAGTGCTGTTGTATAAATGAATGGTCAATGAATGTAAAGATACAAATAACTGATGAAAAGATTATTGTTATGTCTAGCAGTATGAGAAATAAGAATGTGTCTAACATAATAATACAAGAGCTCAGTTTATGTTGAGATTCCTTAAGGAATATAGAATGCATGAAGCATGTGTCATGACTTTAAATTCTCGAGAATAATAATAATTGGTCAAATTGAACCGCAGTGTTAAAAACGTAGAGGGGGGTGAATACGTTTACCGTTTTAAAACTTAAAACTTGTTGTATCAAATTTCCACTTTGGCTAGTTCTAATATGAAAACTGTCTGTTGTAGTTTATGTCTACCAAGTTGTCACCTAAGTATTATCAACTAATCACAACACAAGCAATCACATAATGCAAACATAAAAGTAAAGAGATAAGTAAAAGAAAGCGCAAACCGAACACGATGATTTATAGTGGTTCGGCTACGGAGCTCCTCTCCGCCCTACTCCACTCCCCGAGTACCCAACTCGAGAGTTACTTCACTAGATCAACAACCTCCCTTTCTTAGGCGGAGAAAACCTTTACACGTTGCTTACTTCCTTTTCCGGTACTAAGCTAAACATCGAGTTCTACTTCAGGGCAGAACCAACCCATCGTCGCCTATACAATTACCGACACTAAGCTAGATGTCGAGTTCTTTACAAGGGTACAACCACTCCCTACGTCGCTTAACCTTTTTCCGGTACTAAGCTAGATACCGAGTTCTTTACACGGGTACAACCACTCCCTACTCTCTTTGTGTTTTGAGGACTAAAACACTAACCACACTGTAGGGTATTCACAATGCAAGAAACACTTGATTGAGGCCTTAGTTTGGATCGAATGATAAAGAACTAGAGAGAGAAAGTGGGAACTTCTAGAGAGAGAGAACTATGTGAATATTAGATTAGAATGTAGGGAAGTTCCAACCCTTCCCTTGCAAGGGAAAGGGTATTTATACATACTACTTAATATGCCCCTAGTGGGCTGTGGAGAGAGCTGACAGAGGGTAAAGACCCGACCCACTCCACAATACTAATTAATAACTAATCTACTAATAATATTACTGATAATCCTACGAGCTATGATGAGCTAATAAGTACTCGGGGTGACCGAGTCTTCAGCTGAATATTCATATTCCTAACAATCTCCCCCTAAGGGAGGTCACCCCAGAAGTAATGTTCTGAATTTCAGCACTTCTTCCTTGGATCTTGACATCATAGCTCGTAACCATTGATTCTTCAATATCATAGATTGTTGTGCAAACATCCGTGATCTTAAGATGACTTCTCTTTTGTCTTGGATGAACATTGAGTAATCATTGAAAGTATCATCCCACTTGAGTCTCCAAGTCATCTTTCAGTAGTAGGACTCCATGTGATGAAATATACTTAGAGCCGACATGCTCACACTATATGGTGTCATGATCTTCAGCATCAGAGTTAGCAGAAGCTGTGTTGAAGGTCTTTTAGGTTGATCATGACTTCTTTGATGATGATGTGGTGTGAGCATGTGGTGATGGATTGGCATCTTTTCTGCAACCAGCTACAACATCAACCAGCTACAGCATTCCACTGCTACACCCGCCAGAAGTTCCTGCATACGACAGTTAGCAACAAATCAACCGGTACTTGCAGGTTCGGACTTCGAGATTGTTAACAGCATAGTGTGAAAACTCTCTCTAATCCTTACCAAGACCGTTCCTAATCGAAAACCCACAGAGGGCTTTTTAAGATCGAACCGTAGCACATCAACGATTAGGTGAGTCGCTGGAGATCACTCCACGACTGTAGACCGTTTGAAACCGCCGCGACCACTAAGCGTAATCCACAAGGAATTACCGAAGTGACCTGCTTTCAGGGCTGCTTGATGTTGACCCTGGCAGGAATTTCCATTCAATCATTGAGAATTACATTTGTAAATTCCCTCATAAATGTTCTGGCAGATTGCTAAGATCTGCGTAGAACTCCGTGACAATTGAAACAAGAGTCCTTTGAGGGACCTTGAGTGGCTAGGGAGGGTTGTGCAGCGTATCACTGGGTCCATGATACTTTGTCTTCAATGCCAGCAATCAACTAAGTGATTCTGACAGCATATGTATTGACCCGGTTTCTGCCTAAGTTGTAAGGAGGGCTATTTCTTTTCACCCTTTATCTTTACAATTCTTTTTCATTCTTCAACCCCTTCAGTGCTTACCGAGACTTCATAACTAGCACCTTGTTGGGTTTGTTCCAGTATTAGCTCCATCTCAGTCGGCACTTTTCCCTTATCCACTTTTCTCCTTTTTAAATCATACCTAAGGACTTCTACACTAACTAGTGGATTGTCCCTGGGTAGATCCCTCCGGCTCTGGCGGGATCATGGGAACTTGAGCCTAACCTAACCATCCTTATAACTCCATGCATTAATAAAAATGGTCGGTCTTTGGTGTACATCCACGATTGCCAAACCAAATCTTTGAAAAATCTCTCAAAGTGTTCATGATTCTGAAACACATTTTTGCAAACACTTGAGAGTTTTATATTTTTCAAATGCTCCCCCTCAACATGTGCTCGAGTGATAGTTTTATAAATTAGCACATGTTAGGTAGAGCTCGCACTTTTTGAATTGATCCACTTTCAGTGAACATGACCGATTCGAGACACGCTTACATCACTAGTTAGACTAGCTTGAAATTATTACCCGGCCTGGTCAAGTCCACAGAAAGTTTCTCGAAATGGTACACTCTACTCAGATTCATCTTTTTCGAGACACGCTTACATCACTGGTTAGACCAGCTTGAAATTATTACCCGGCCAAGACGAATCCTTTCGATTGATGACAGTTCAAGTTTCGTCAATTCATTGGTTAATTCTGAGTCACGGTCACATGAGATGCCAAATCCTTTGCTCCCCCACAATAAGTGCATTGACGTACAACTGAACACTTATGGGAGAGTTTACTTCCTTCTCCAAAACATTTTGCTCCCCCTCAATATGTGCCTTGATATACAAAATGGTTTAGCACATACGGGTGAGCTTACATTTACTTCCAAATCATCACATTTTATCAGAATTTCATATTTAAATCACATTCTCTCCCCCGATCAAAAATTTCAAACCATTTGAGATTTGAGATCCCAATTGATTTAAATAAGTTTAGAAAAATTTGGGAGAAAATGTGGTCAGGTTTAAATGTATTCTGATTTAGGAGCATACTATGCTCCCCCTTAAACCACGAGAGAGTGTCACTGCTGATGTTGCACAAATTTGGCAAGGTGTCAGAAATTTGAACAAGTACTCTCCCCCTTAATTAATGACCCGTTTTCTATTAAAAGAGCTGTAGTCATTCAATTAAGCGACGAGTATTTGTGAAAATTTTAGTTCAATTTACCACCTTGTGTAACATCAAGACTCTCTTGAAGGATCAAACAAGATAAAGAATCTTGATGAAAAGAAGACTTCTCTTCTTATATACGAAGTGATGCACTGAAACGTACATCAAGTCGGGGAAACATGGATATAAAGTAATCCATGCCCAGGTGAACATCACCCGGTTGGAGGAACAGCTGTCTTTTTGGCGACATGCTTTCCCCATTGTACCGCGCGGGTTGCAGTATGAAGTAACTGCAAGCCATTAAGACATGTTTTAACTGATTAGTATAACTTCTGCTCGAGCTTCATTTAAGAATCCGTGCCATTGTTGAATGACATTTCTAGATCCGTAAATGTTATCGATAAACAGAAGACATGCCTAGGTAGGACTATTTTTGGTATTTTCTGATTTTTTTTTTCGATTTTTATGGTTTTTATAGGTTTTATATTTTTGTATTTTTCTTTTTGATTTAAGATATATACAACTATGTACAAGGATATAAGAAGTCAATCCTTTACTCCTCCTTTTCTTCCTGAAGACACTTGAGGGTTTCAGGAGTCATGCTCTTCATGCCAAGGCGTGGGAGAATAAACTGAAACCTTTCTCTTGGGAGGGCCTTGGTGAAGATGTCAGCTAACTGAAACTCTGTCCTCACGAAGTATAGTTCCACAATTCCTTTTTCCACCTATTCCCTGATGAAGTGATTCCTGATGTCGATGTGTTTTGACCTGGAGTGCTGAACATTGTTACAACAAAGAGCAATGGCGCTTTTGTTGTCACAATATAGGGGAATTTTGTTGTATGAGAATCCATAGTCCGAAAGTTGTGATCGCATCCAAAGGATTTGTGCACAACAAGCAGACATGGCAATGTACTCAGCTTCAGTAGATGATATGGAAGTACTCATCTGCTTCTTAGAAGACCAACTAACTAACTTTTCCCCTAAAAACTGAGCTCCTCCTGAAGTACTTCGACGAGTGTCTTGACATCCCGCATGATCAGCATCCGCGTAAGCCGTTAACTCCATTGCAGTGTCCTTAGGATACCAGAGACCCATATGAACCGTGCCTTGAAGATATCGGAAGATCCTTTTCACTGCTTCAACATGCTTCTTGGTTGGTCTGGATTGATACCGAGCACACATACACACAGCAAACAGAAGATCTGGTCTGCTAGCCGTGATGTACATCAAAGATCCAATCATGCTTCGATATTTTGTTATATCCACTGGAATCCCTGAAGGATCTTCATCCAGCTTCGTTCTATCAACCATGGGAGTGTCAACAGGTTCACTTGAATAGAATCCAAACTTTTTCAAGATCTCGTTGGCGTATTTGGATTGATTAATGAATATGCCTCCGGGAATTTGAGAAACTTGTAATCCTAAGAAGAATGACATTTGTCCCATCATGGACATTTGGAACTTGGAATTCATCTCTTTTGAAAAACTATCACATTCACTAGGATCTGTTGATGCAAAGATGATATCATCTACATAGATCTGAACTAGTAGTAGATGGTTTCTTGACTTCCTGGTGAATAGTGTGGGATCAACAACACCTTTGGAGAATCCGTTCACTAGGAGGAACTTGGACAAAGTATCGTACCATGCCCTTGGCGCCTGTTTTAACCCATAAAGAGCCTTCTTCAAGCGGTAAACATGAGTAGGATGTTCAGTATCCACGAATCCTTCTGGTTGACTCACATAAACTTCTTCCTTTAAGTCACCATTCAAGAATGCTGTTTTGACATCCATCTGGTAGACTATCATATTTCGACTAGCAGCATTTGCCAGGAAGATTCTTATAGCTTCAATTCTAGCAACCGGAGCAAACGATTCTTCAAAATCAATGCCCTCTTCTTGTCTGAACCCTTTAGCAACTAGCCGTGCCTTGTTCTTTAACACATCACCATACTCATCAAGCTTCACTTTGAAGATCCACTTTAAAGCAATGATCATTGCAAGCTCTGGAGGAGGCACTAATTCCCATACTTCAAGTCGATCAAATTCATGGATTTCATCCTGCATAGCCTGGAACCAGCAATCTTTAGTCATTGCTTCTTTGGCATCTTTTGGTTCGACTTTGGACAGTACAGAATTGAAGAAGCACCATAGTGCATCAGTGGCTAGTTGATTACGTGTGGATACTGGACGTGAGGGATTGCCTATGATGTTGTCGATTGGATGATCACTGGTCCATTTTCTGAGATGGTCGTGAGGTTGAGGGTTGTGAACAGATGTAGCAGTGCTGTGTTCTTCAAGTGAGGATGTGTCTGATGCATGTTCAGGAGCAAATATGTTTTCAAAAGGAACCTCATCAATAGGAGCAAAAGGGTTAACTTCCAAAGAATGATTATCTGAAGATTCTTGTATTACTGGAGAAGATTGAGCGTTTGATGACGAAGGCGATTGACTGGCAGCTGGAGCATTGTGACTGACTGATACTGAAGCTGTAGGGCCTTCTGAACCTTGTGGGGCTTGAACCTCAGCCATAGGAAGTACAGCAGGTTCACTTGGGATGGTTCCATTCGTTGGCTCAAAGTATTCATCAAACATAGGATCAAATAACTTCTTTAACTCCTTGCATGTAGGTGGCACATAAGAATCTGCAGGCGTGGAATTCTGTACAAGTCCTGAACTAATGGGTCCAGGTGACAAAAGGTTAAGATCGGGTCCAGAACTAATTTGTCCTGAAGCAGGTTGCTCACTCAGCTCATCGAACGTAACATGAATGGTTTCCATGATTTTACGGGTTCTCTTATTGTAGATTCGATACCCTTTACTGTCTGGTGCGTATCCAACAAAAATACCTACATCTGCTTTAGCTCTTAACTTTCCCAAGTCTTGATTATCGTTAGTTGGATAGCAAAGTGCACCAAACACACGGAGAAAGGAAAGATCCGGTTTCTTGTTATGAATTAACTCGAAGGGAGTCTTCTCATGAACCGGATGAATTAGGGATCGGTTTTGAGTGTAACATGCTGTTGTAATAGCCTCTGCCCAGAGAAACATCGGTGCCTTTGAAAATATAAGCATAGTTCTTGCAGCTTCCACCAGAGTACGGTTCCTCCTTTCAACCACTCCGTTCTATTCAGGAGTGCGAGGGATACTTTTCTGATGCGTGATGCCAATACTTTCATAGAAATTACGGAGTTGTTGGTTAACAAACTCAGTACCATTATCAGTGCGGATGATTCTGACAGTTTTGTCGAGCCTTACTTGCAGCTGTTTTATCAGTTTAATGATCACCTCTGGAGTTTCGTCCTTGGTTCTCAAAAACTTTACCCATGTGAACCGAGAATAATCATCTACTATCACCAGAACGTACTTCTTTCCATTTATGGTTTGTATTCTCATTGGACCGCACAAATCCTTGTGGAGGGTATGAAGAACTTCCAAGTTGGTGTTGATGGTTTTGAGCTTGTGGGTTTGTTTCTTGCTTTTACCCAGTTGACATGCAGAGCAAAGATGATCTTTCTGATATTTCAGTCTGGGCATCCCTCTAACAAGATCTTTACGGGAAAGATTATTTATGGTACCGAAGTTCAAGTGGTTCAAACGACGATGCCACAGCCATGATTTTGTTTTAGAGGCTTTAGAAAGCAAGCATATGGGAGAGGACTTCAACATTTCTTCAATCGATATGGTGTATAGATTGGTGCCCCGACTACCCTTGAGAAGATCTATACCATCCAATTCTCTGACGAAACATGTATGTTTTCTGAAAGCTACTTCCAGATCTGAATCACAAAATTGACCCACAGAAAACAGATTGTGCCCTAATCCTTCCACATAATATACCCTTGAGATTACACGGTCACCAAACACATAATCTCCATAACCCATAATAGCACCAAAGTGGTCGTTCCCAAATCTAACTGTCCCGATAAACTTTTTCACGAAGTTCTTGAGCCGCGAGCGATCCCCAGTCATATGTTTTGAGCAGCCTGAGTCCAAATACCACAGGACGATTTGTACGACCTGCATTTGAAACCAGACAACAATGGATAACTGAAAAATGTGGATCCCCAAGTGAAATTGGGGTCCGTTTGGTCAGCACACGCATATTCAGGAACCACAGATTTCACAGATGCTACTGTCTTTATTGAGGAGACAGAACTAGAGGCAGGACAAGACCTAGATGGAAGGCATTGTGACTCTAAAGACAGGATTCTACCAGTTGGTCTCCATTCCTTCTTCTTCACAATTTTATGCATATTCATTTTAGGTAATGATCTCTGTTTTCCTAAATTGAATTTCCTTCCAGTGGGTCTCCATTCCTTAACTTTCACAATTTTATGCTTATTCATTTTAGGTAACTTGCACTGTTTTCCTAAACTGAATTTCCTTCCAGTGGGTCTCCATTGATAGCCTACGCTAGCAAATGTTTTTCCTGTTGCTTTCCACACCTTTTTGCATGCTTCTGTTATCCTACCATTCTTAACATGGGGTGATGCAGAAGACATCAAGAAAGACACAACACATTCATCATGATTAGCAGAAATTAAACAATTGTCGCATGTTTTACAGATAGCATTAGAATTCGAATTAATTACAGTACTTTTGATACTAGAATCAACACGATTCATCCTACTCATTGCAAACTTATTGTTCCTAGGTTGGGCTTCTACATTCTTCAAGTGATCATTCTTAGCTGGCGCAGTCCTATCCTTTCTTGCATTTCCTCTAGATCTTGACCCGCTAGCTTGGGTGTCACTTTTTACTCCTGTAGAAGCATCGAAGGTAACATTAGTTTGTTTTTCTGTCACATGCCTTCCTGATAATGATGTGTTGGGTTCTGATGTTTTAGGTGGTAGATCAAAGGCTACATGCTTGTTCTCAACAGTGGATGATGATGCAACAAATCTATCTCTATGGCTGCTAAACTTAGGAATTGAGCCTATGGCATATTCTAAGTTTTCCTGAATCCTTTTCGTGAGTTTGCAGGCATAGACAACTGCCCTATCAAGTGGTTTATCAGTCCTATCCTCTTCAACTACCTCACGAAGTGTGTCAAGGCCCTCTCTAAGATGATCGAGATATGTTTGATGGGCAAAACTGTTATTTCTAAGCTTAAACGGAATACGCCCAACATCAACATCATACTTTTTACTAGCAGTAGCCTTTGGTGCATCACAATTACAAACGGTGCATGGCATTTTACCTTTCACCTGAGCCTTAAGATTCTCAATTTCATTTGTCAAAGAGGTTATTTGATCATTGTGATTGCTTCTTGTAACTTTAATGGAATCATATAACTCTTTGAAATGTTGTTTGACCTTTGAATTTTCTTCTCGATAACACTCATTTTCATAATGTAACTTATTTATGGTGTTTTGATATTGAAAATTCTGAGAATCTGAAGACGAAGGTTTATTGGTGCCATACACTTCATACTTGTTGGATTTCAATTGGGCAATTTGGGCCCTCAGCAGTCGAATCGTGTTCGTGTGAGCTTGAATTGTCTCATCTCGTTTGCTTAATTCAAAATAAGTATCAAATTCAGGAACATCCAAGGATGTCTTGTCATTTGATATTTTATGTTTTTCATTTAAATGTTGATGTTTCAATTGCAAATTAAGATATTCAACTTCTAATTTTGAAAAACGTTTAACCATATTATCATGGTCATCATTTTGAATTTTTTCAAGCAATTTTAAATTCTCCCCCTCAAGCTCAACAACACGATTCTGGGTGACATTTAACGCAATAGCATACTCATTAAATTGACAAGCGGACAATGCAGAATCAGTAACAGTGTAAAATACATCTTGTGCAATACATTTAGCAATCAAGTTGTCGTTAGTAATGAGTATGTTTTTTCTTTCAATCTCTCGACTCTTAAGCTCTATTGCATATTCATTCACCTCATTTTCCATGTCTTTAAACACTACTTCCATTTCTTTTATTTCGGCTTTAAGGGCAGTTTGCAACCCTTCAAAATGTTCTTTAAGTAGTTTAAAGAATGGCATGACCTCAGTTAAGTAACACCTTTTTGCATGTTCAAAACACCTTTCCCCCTCAGTAATGCCGGTTGGTGTGATTCTCTTCTTACATGTTTTATCAAAATCAGCAAATAATTGCCAAAGCACATATAAGCTAATAAAGGTTTTGCATTCAGTGGGAAGAGACAAAGGCACCAAATTCCGAGGTGTATTGGGAGGATACACCGTTATGGACGCAACTTTTCTAATGAGGGGGGTGTTGGCCTTAAGTTTTTCTACCTTAAGTTTTTCGTTATCTTGTTTCCAGAATATCTGTTCAGGTGTTAACTTCTTTTGAGGAGCAAACACAGTCAAACGATTTTCCTCACTATAGTCATGAGGTTTGATTATTATTCGTCCGACTATGCACTTGGGATCCCTCATTTTCTCATTCATTCTAACCCTTGTTCTCTCACTTAACTCATCCTCTTCTTCTGTGTAGATATGCTCAGGCGGGTCATGATTAGGCATAAACATCACATTAGAATCATATAATGCAGGTTGGGCTATCTTAGCAATTTCATGAATAGCTAATTTAGATTTACCTACATTGCTTTCACTATGCTTGTCACTTAACTTTCTGTGCTTATACATCAGTTGGGCAGTTTGTCTGGTTTGGTCTTGTGTGTACAACTTATCTTCAAGCTTATTTTTTAACGTCTTGAGTCTAGAGAAATCATTTAAAAGTGTTGTTTCTTTTTGTTTGAATTCTAGCTTTAGTGTAGTTACACACTTTTGTGCTTCCTGTTTCTGTTTGACAGACTGTTCTAGCTGACTTTTCAAAGAACTCAACTCTAATTTTAATGTTTCTTCTCTTACTCTAGACTCTTTAATAAGTGTACTCATTTGACCTTCTAATTTCTGCTCACGTTCATTAAGCTCAAACTTAGCACACTGTTCATACATAGCCACTTGTTCTTCATAAATGTTAAGTCTAGTGATCAAGTCATCATCAGGGACAGGCAATTTGTTCTCATGGCACTCATATGCATTATCTAAATTACACGCATTATCTAAGGCACCTACATTACTTACAACACAAACATCATTATTTACAAAAGATTCACCATTTGGTACATTAGGCGAGTTGTTGTGATTCAAATACTGTTCATATGAGATAATATTGCTATTTTCCATATCAACATTACTTGTGTCAGAAACATCTGCCTGATGTACTTCTTTGGGATTCTTTTGTCCCTCGACTATATTATATGTGTCATAAATTTTTAGTACCTCAGATATCACGGATGCATTAGAAGGACCAACTTGACTGGGAGATGAGACCAAGGAAGACAAGTTAGCCATGAAGATTGTTTGAGCCGTAGGTTCATCATCTACATCCGAGTCAAATGCATCACAGTCATCTGCCTTGAAGATGTTAGGATCATTAAGTGCTAGATCTTGAACTGGTTGCTCATCCACATCTTCATCAAAAGTATTTCCCCCATCTCCTGCCAAGAACAATAACTCTTCCTCATCCAATACAGCTCCATTCTCTTGAGCTTGCATTAACAGCATCTTGTCTTTGAAATAATCTGAGTTCTGAGGACGTTTAGGTTGATTGCAGTTTCTAGCAATGTGTCCAAGCCCCCCACAATTATAACACTTGATCTGTTTCCCTTGACCCTGATTGGCATTCCCTGCTCTATTCTGCACATAACCTCGACCCATGTTTCTTCCAGCTCTCCCTTGCACATTCTGAACCACAATTTTCCCATCCTCCACCATTGCTAGATTACGTGGGTTGGATGAATTCCTTAACTGATTGTTGGTCTGAGGGAGTGATGCTTGAAACTGTTGAACCAGCAATGATACTTGATTGGTGAGGTTGTCAATCATTTTGTCTGTCTGAGAGTAGCCTGAGTCAAGTTGAGAACTCATAGCAGGTGCTTGTGAGTGAAGTTGATGATAGCTTGGGTTGGATGAAGATTGGATTGTTGGTTGAACATTTGTCATGAACGCCAGTGGATCATTTGTAGTTGTAGGATTAAACTTTTCTCTCAGCACCCGATCGTAGACAGCATGCTTCTCATGTTGTTGCAGATATGCATACAGCTGTTCATAGTTGGTATCCCTTAAACCTTTGTTGAGTTTGACAGCAGTAACAAATCTGTCCCATTCAGGAGTCATGTTGTTCACAAACTTTGAGTTTAGTTGGATATTGGGCATAGTCATTCTGATCATCCTCATATCATTCACCAACTTATGAAATCTCACATAATAGTCTGTGATATTCTCTCCTGGGTTCATTTTGAAATGCTCGAACTCATCATACAGCTGTGACTCACGATCTTCCTTTGTGAGTTCTGACCCTGCCAACAACATTTTAACGTTGTCCCACACAGCTTTGGCTTCAGTGTTGAAATTGATGAACTTGTATACATCCTTTGGAAGACCTTGAATGACTATGTTTGAAGCTCTAATGTCAGCATCATACCTCTTCTTTTCTTCTTCATTAAGATCATTGTAGTTTCTAGGTCTGTCGATGCCCCAAGTTACAGTCCCATCTTCACCAGTTGTAACAACATCTCTGGTGGTACCCATCTGATATGGTCCATCGTCAATTGACTTAAGAATGTTAACTCCATTCTCTTTTCCCAAGCAGTACAGTCTTATCCGTTGTGCCCAAGACTCATAATCCGTCCTATCTAGCATAGGTGGACGAGTGTCAGATCCTGTTGCTTGAATATCTTCTGATGATGTGTTTGATGTGGTAGCCATAGTAACTACGGGATTTTACAGATCTTGTGATTTAACCGAGAAATCGAATCTTTCGCGGGAATTTCTAAAATCACCAAGACACAAACCGCATAGACAACTAGCACCCTTGAGGATACAAACCGCCTAGACAAACCGAGTTCACGCTGCAGAGACAAACCGCGTAGACACAAACCGAGTTCACGCTGGAGAGACAAACCGCGTTGATACAAACCGAGTACACACCTCAGAGACAAACCGTGTAGACACAAACCGAGTTCACGCTGCAGAGACAAACCGCGTAGACACAAACCGAGTTCACGCTGGAGAGACAAACCGCATTGATACAAACCGAGTACACACCTCAGAGACAAACCGCGTAGACACAAACCGAGTTCACGCTGCAGAGACAAACCGCGTAGACACAAACCGAGTTCACGCTAGAGAGACAAACCGCGTTGATACAAACCGAGTACACGCTGCAAAGACAAACCGCGTAGACACAAACCGCGTACGCGCCTTAGAGACAAACCGCGTAGACACAAACCGCCAAACACGTCGCTTTCAATGTTATTTGTCCTTTTGCCTAAACAAGTAATACGACAAACCGCGTTCTCGATGTGACACAAACCGCATTCAAGAACACGTCCAAGATACACAAACCGCACCCAAGAACACTTGGATAAAAACACTCGAATCACCCAAAAACACCACACAAACCATAAATCTGTGAATCCAAGCACCAAATACTACTCTTATACTGTTCCTAAGCTAGAAAGTACAAGGTATAACAACTTCTAATCACTAAACAAAGCACAAAAAGAAATTTATGTAACTTGTCAAATCGAACTAAAAACCTCAAAAACTAAACAAATCTGTGAATACCAACTCTCATGGACCTAACCATGGCTCTTGATACCAATTGTAGGGTATTCACAATGCAAGAAACACTTGATTGAGGCCTTAGTTTGGATCGAATGATAAAGAACTAGAGAGAGAAAGTGGGAACTTCTAGAGAGAGAGAACTATGTGAATATTAGATTAGAATGTAGGGAAGTTCCAACCCTTCCCTTGCAAGGGAAGGGGTATTTATACATACTACTTAATATGCCCCTAGTGGGCTGTGGAGAGAGCTGACAGAGGTAAAGACCCGACCCACTCCACAATACTAATTAATAACTAATCTACTAATAATATTACTGATAATCCTACGAGCTATGATGAGCTAATAAGTACTCGGGGTGACCGAGTCTTCAGCTGAATATTCATATTCCTAACACACACTCACTGATACAAATGATGTTTACAATGATCCATGACATAAATGTTCAATGGATATAAATGACTAATCTATATGAACTTCTTGAATAAGAAGTCTTCAATCATTGAGGATGTCAAGTACTCTTGAATCTTCATATGTTGGAATGCTATGGATGATGTCTCATGATCTTGAGCTTGCTTCACAGGATCATTAACAATGTATGCTTACAACATAATGAAAGTTAGTAACATTATGATCATTATGTAAAGGGTGATTAATGTATGAATCTACATGTTTTGCTACTGATCTAAGTGTGTGAAATGAGTGAGGAAATGTGTGTTCTAATACTTTTTCAATGGGTAAACAATGGGCAAGTATTTATAGGAAAACATAAAACTAAAACCATGTGTACAACTAAAACCATGTGTAAAACTAAAACCATGTGTAAGACTAAAACCATGTGTACAACTAAAACCATGTGTAAAACTAAAACCATGTGTAAGATTATTTATAGAAAAACAATTTCTACAAGCCACGGATCTGGCGGATCCCATAAATTGGATCCGTCAGTTATACCAATTGGATCCGCGGGTGTCAGACAAAAAATATTTTCAAGTAGAATGATTAGCCTTTTTAAAATACTTAATTACCTAACCGTATTTTAAACATTCTAAATGGTTTGTTAAGGGTCTGATCATAATGCTACATAACAAACATGTACGAACCTGTGTTGTATCATACGAGGACTTGAGAGGTGTAGAATGTATGTTGAGACAATATAAGATTACAAGTAACTTGTACATTTTACGTTATGTATCAAGTTACATGTTTGTCATCAATCAAAACAAACGAGATTACTTGCACTAACAATCTCCCCAACGAGACTGCTTGCACTAACAATCTCCCCCTTTTTGATGATTACAAAATATGTAAACGTGATAGAAAGTAGAATGCAAAAAGTTACTTGTGTCCATAATTATTGATGCGTGGTTTTGCGACCTTACAACAGGTTTTACCTCTCGAGGGATCTCAAGAGGCTTGCAATCCCCACCAGGCAGTGTACCTGACCGATGTAGTATAGTGTAGTGGCAAGTACCGGGGGATTGATCGTTCTCTAGGGGAATAGTGTCGTTAGGATTGAAATTATACTCTAATAGGTCTAAGGGTGAGAGAAGATTCTTTTTGTATTTTTTTATATTTTATGGAAAGCAAGTAAAAATCTTGGGTTTGAAAGAGTGGGCGGAATTAGTTGCTAGTCAACTAACCCAAATAACTACAAATGCAAATAAAATAAAATAACTGAAAATAAAAAGGTTGTGGAACTTATATGGAGAGAAATGTGTTTACTTAGATTTCCTTACTCCCTAACTATCTTTTACCGGTTGATTAGTGTGTATTAATTGCGTGGATGACGGGTGTATTCCTTAATACCAATCGTGGGGTGGCGTACGTACTTCCCCAACTCTACAAGCTCCTACTTCACTCCTATGTCGAGCCGGCTAAGAAGCTCCTAACATTGGATCACTAGAATTCGCTCATGCATTAAATACAACCATAAAAACCTTAGTACGCATTGGTTCATGTTTCTTAAGACGTTCAAGCAAGTTACCGTATAGGAGGTTAGCCAGTTTTCTTAAGCCTAACATCGATAAACAATCATTCAATACAATTAATAACACACCAACAACCAATAATCAATAGTTAGGTTTCATTAGATCTAAGCAAACACAAGAAAAATCTAGCCTAGCATGTTAAATAAAAGACAAGAACAAGATATAATCAAACAACACATAGACATATTGAATGATTAATTGATTACTTATCTTCAATTGAACATGGGAGATCCAAGGGTATAAAACCCTTAAAAATGGCAGAAAGATCGTCTTAGGGTTTCTCCTCACAAAGTTGCACACTAATGAATAAAAATTGCAAAACTATATATAGAATTTAGGGGCTGACGGCGTCACGTTGTAGGAGGTGACGCCGTCACCTCGCCGCGGTTAGGGTTTCTTGATGGCCTTCTTGACGCCGTCCCCTTTTAATCCTCCAAAATCCTCTCTGGCGCGTCAAGGGTTGACGCCGTCAAGGTTAAGGGTGACGTCGTCACTCTTTAATCCTGATGGCCATCTCTCTTTGTCTTAGCACGAGACGGCCTTGATCACCTTAAAGGGTGACGCCGTCAGACTTCCTTTGTAAAACTTTCTGGCGCGTCACGTGTATTTGTCATATCCACCTCTTTTGCCAAGCCGTGACGCCGTCAGGAGCAATCCTTGACGCCGTCACGTGTACTTTTCCAGCAGCTTTGGCATTTTGTCGAATTCTTCACTTTTATGCTCCAAAAACGTCCAAAATGCTTCCTTTTCCATATTTCTTCTCCAAAGTACCTAAAATGACAAAAGGAACGATTTAGGGCAATATTTGATCAAATAAATACGATTTAGGGCTTAAATGACCCCCTAAAAGCGGTACACTTTTCGCTTCATCAATTACTTACTTTAATCTTGTGTCCGTTTCTCCGTTTACACCTTTCTCCCTTTTCTCCTTGTGTCCGTAATTACTCACTTTCTCCGTTTACACCTTTTTCCCTCTTTTGTCGAAGCAAAAAGGGTGTGTCCTTGGAGTTAACTTAATTTCTCCCCGAAATGGCGAGCTTGCATCATCCCTAGTGAAGTTAAATAAACTACTCCAATTTCCTATGGTTGTTGCGTTTCCTAGGTTGTTAGCGAATCCATGGATCAAGCTAGACTCTTAACCTACATCAAGGTTAGTGGTGTGCAACATAAAAAGAATATATATGAAAAATGCATGATGAATGAAATGCATATAGCCAACGATACACGTGAGTAAGCAATGTTGGACTATGTTGACCTATCTCCTCCTTTTTGTCGAAACAACAAGAAGATATGCGTAGCGGAATGCGATTTTGAGAACTTTAAAGCTCCCCCTTGATTTATACTCCCCCTAAATGGAGTGACAAGGATATGATGTAAGATTATGCATGATCCTACAAAACAAATAGTTAGACTATTATATGCTCCCCCTTGATGTATACTCCTCATTGCTAGAGTACCATCGTATACGGTTCAAGGATAAGAAATGCTAAAAATGATGAGTTTAGTATATGATATACTCCCCCTCGATCTATACTCCCTGTTGCTAGGGTACCAACGTATATGATCCAAGGATGAGAAATGCTACAAAATAAAGGTTAGTATAAAACAATATTTGTCCTTGGACAAGTATGTGATATACACCAATGCGTGTATATGATGCATCCAAAAAAAATGCTTGACGAAAGCTCCCCCTTGCTCTAGGGCGTCAAGATGAACCTACAAAATAAAAGATTAGTGCACTAGAAGCTATGTCTTAAGTCATATACGACCAATGTGTATAGACGATGCAATATGATTGCTAGACTGATAATCCTCCTGGTTTGAGAGCGCTAAGCAACACCTATAAAAGAAAAAATAATCGATGCAAACTTCATCCTATGATGAGTATGCTATATACGATCGAACGTATATGATGATGAACCTACAATGAAATGGTTAGTGCAATATATTTTATCTTAAAGAAAAATATTATGTAACATATTAATAATCTAATCACAACCAACATACCAATTGTGATTGTCTAGTCAAATAAAAATATGATGCAGCATACGAATGTGATATCAATCGTGATTATCTAGTAAATCATGTTATAAAGAGTGTAATCTTCTAATAAGAATTACATTTACAAGAATATCATAAGATAAAATCCTACAAAACAATGCCTATGAGGAGGATATGAAGTGAAGTTAAAATGCTTAACGTGAGTGGTGTTAATATTGGTGTTGGTTTACTAGTGAATGATAACTTAATGGATGACTAAAGGTTGATGTAAATAGGTTTTTCGCTAATCCATGGGGTTGATGATTAGTGAAGGAGGTGATGAAAGTTATGCAATGAATTAAGAAACTCTAATGTATAGCAAATGCTATAAGAGTATTTGAAGACTGTTACGGTTATGATATCTACCAAAGATGATGAATCGTGCCATAGTAAATGCTCAAATGAAGGAAGTGAATACAATGATCACTTTGGAATAGAGATTCCATATACTGATATGAAAATGACATCATGTGATGAGAGTGTTGGTTGGACTAATGTGTTGAGAATGATGGTTTTGCTTGTACTGACAATGACGTGCTTGATATGTATCAAGAATGAAAAGGATGAGATCCTATTATGGTGTTTTAGACACTGAAGATATTCTAGACAATTAAGTTGTGGGATGAAACTCCTAGATTCGTTGGTTACTAGAAGGTTGTTTGGTTTCTGAATGGTTAAAAGCTGACCAAGTACCCCACGGATTGGGCGGAACCAAGATTTTGGTTCCGTCCTTCTTATCGAAGGGTTCCGTGAGACCGAAATTGATTTGGTCATGTTTTTTTCGTTTTTGATCAAACGAAGGTTCAAGCTAAGGTGTATTTACTTACAACTACTGATTTGGTTTTACTAATCCTAGTCAAAGTCTAAGAAAGTCTAAGGAGACTTAAGGCTTCTAGTTTAAGAGGTTTGTCAAACACATGATTGTGTTTTTATTTAATGAGGTATTGGTGCAGAGCTATAATGTTGAGCTAATAAGGTTTAAACCACTTTGTGATTTTGTGAACTGATTTAACTAAGTGATTTGAACCTACATGTCGGTATTTGGGAATGTAAGAAACATGAGTACATGTTCTTTAATGCGAAAAGACAATTATGTGATTGAAATTTCTCTCCTCCTTAATTGGTGGACATTCAACATAATGAATGAAGAATTAAGGTAAAGTGTTTAGGATGGTGCAGATTAATGAAAGTGATGAGCTTAGCAATGTTTTTGTGGATATTGGTTAGCATACAAAAAACTTCATCCTTGAAGTTACGTAGCTCTTCTCTATCAATGCGAGATGATCGCACGACGAGGCATGTGGTTTTCCTTATGGGAGGTGTATTGTTTTAACTAAAAGATGATGAAGATATTGTTAGGAAAGCGGAAGCAACAATACGATTTGCAGAGAGGTATATTGAAAGATATCCAAACACAAATTTCAAACCTCTAAAACTTAATCCTATTAGCTTTTAA
Organism: Artemisia tridentata subsp. tridentata; assembly: GCA_021014915.2. NCBI lineage: Eukaryota > Viridiplantae > Streptophyta > Magnoliopsida > Asterales > Asteraceae > Artemisia > Artemisia tridentata. The sequence goes on from CP139505.1 coordinate 36,172,775, forward strand.
GGCTATATGCAAGAAAATGGATCCCATAAACATATTACTAATCTAAGTAGCAATAATGAGATAACAATTATGCAAAATAAGCATAACAAGGAGAAATAACAAATAATTTGTTATCAATCTACAAGACAAAAGTCCTAATGACAAAAGATGTGAATATTATAGAAATCATAACATCTTATGTAAACAAATACAAATATTCATCTACTAGACAAAAAGCTATCACATGGCATCAAGACAAATAATCATATTGTAAGATGACATGACATTGTTTTTGATATTACATTGTGAAATTGTTTTGAAGTTAGGCTTAGTTACTTAAGCATACTTACCCATTAATTAACACAATGATCTATATGATTAATAAAACAACTTCTAAGTGTTTATCATACCAAAAAGCACTTAGACATATAGGTGCACACATGGCAAACAAATAGTGTGACGTGGTCACAAAAGTAATGAAACGACAGGTTCATGCAAACAATTCCTACATTTTAGAAACATGCATTATTTAGACTATCCTATGAAAAATACTCAACGAATGTCAACAAAAGACACGAGCTTTCAAATATAGAAATATCATATAAGAATGACATATCATGAGTTAACAAGTAATACATTAATCTTGCGAAATATCATATAACGAAAGAATGAACATATTATTTAAATCATGTTAACATGAAGCATATAATCATGCAGACAAAAACCTTTTCAAGGTTTACACATTTGACAATCAATCAAATAATTATTAAGATATCAAACAAATATCATGTAATCAATACATGTATATGTAATGCAAGTGATTTTATTAATTATTCCTAAGACAAGATAATTTACCAATACATGACTTAATGACACTCAACTATTTCTATTTAAAACTAGTCATGTTATACACGTAAATTTGACAAATATGTGTCAACAGATTTTAATCATTGTGTTTGGAATCTAAGGTTGAATGATCTAAAGGGTGACATCCTTTGAGTTGAGTTTAAGTATGAGTTATGCAAGTGATCTAAGATCAAGACATGTGTTTGTGTGTGGTAATGGAATATGTCATGAACGTTCTGAAGAAAGTTCTTTGGAACAAGAATCTAAATAAAGTTACCAACTTTAATAGGTCTTGTGTATGCTCCAGAGATGTGGATATGCACAAAGTTTGACCAAGGTTTAATGTACGCTGAAAGGAAATAGATACGTATGGTATCTTTCAACAAGTAAGATAGAGTCATTAAGCTTATGAAAATAAGAATGACAAGATGAGGGGGAAGCTCTAGTTAATAGAACTTGCAGATGTTTATTTAAGATCATTTGCCTAATGAGGTGTAATGAAATTTCTTGTAACACAACCGATCATGTTGCAAGGAGAGAATGATGCATAGGATATATGTTATCCTTTTATGAAAACCAAATACATAATGTTTTCCGAAACATCATAAATGAAGATATGAAGCTTAATTGTTTGGATAGACCTATCCTAAGTTTACTGGATGAATTCACTTTGAGTTTCTTATATATAATTCTCAAGTGTCATTGTTGCTTGGGGTGTATGAGGTTGTCATTGCATTTCAATATATGCTGTTAAAATACTGATTTAAGGGTTAACGAGACTTATTCAGAAGCTTGGTAACAAAGTATTACTAATACTTTGATTACTTGTGAAAGTGGTACTACTAGTGGAAATTGATAAACACTGAATGTGAATATCATGCTCATTTGATGATTGAAGTTTTAATTCTATAGGTGGCAAGGTATTGTTGAGTTGATTCAACGTATATTTGATTTGGTATAAGTGTTGGACTAAGGGCTTTTTGAGCAATGCACTCAATGGCGTGAATTATGGTGATGTAGGAGTTTGTTGTACTATGGATGAACTTTTGGGTTTCATGAATGTTGAAGATTACAAGAATGGATACTAATTCTTGTGGTTCACTAGCGGATGAAGTGTTTGGTTATGTTTGTGAAACCTAGGGGCTGAATGTGACGGGTTGATGAAAGAACACATGTTCTAGTTATGATGGGATTGCGTGTTTTAACATACATTGTTAAAATACTTGGAAGTTGATGACTTTTAATGACTACAATCGTAAGTCAGATATACTTGAATATTTCGGACGAAATACTTAAGTTGTCAATCTTACTTGGAGAAAAGAGTAACAAGACATGATAATTACATCTATAACCTAAGTGTGAGTTATGACTCGATGTAAATCTTAATTGTCTTGAAAGATGACATGTTAACCAAGCCAGTGCAACATATGTGAGTATTAGACAATATCCATAGTCATGAGTTGGGTTTGTAATCTATGATATATTTGCAAACAGTGAGTCTGGATTAGTTTGGAAGTTGTCAATTAACAAATCAAGCTAGTGAATGAGTAAAGGACGGGAGGATACAGTGAATGTGTGTAATGATCACAAATACTCAGTGGTTTACCGAAAAGGTACCGTGGAGCATTTTCATGAAGTTTGAAACTGTGATTAGATATGATTATCCTATTTGGTGTTTGGTGAGATGTCCTAATCCTAATTTGAGTGAACATCAGTGATAAGAATCCTAAGAACTAGACTCAATGATCTAAGGATCGGGATTAGTCGGGAATTTTGAAAAAGTTGCTGTTGAGACTGACGGATCCAATCGACAACAAAGGCGGAGCCAAAGTTTGGGAGCCGTGGAATCCGTGGGTTCTGAACTAGCGGATCCAACGATAACTCTTGGCGGATCCAAAATGAGGGATTCGTCGGATCCGTTGAACAAAAGTACTAAAAACAAACAGAGAGATATGCAAAATTCGCGTTTTCCGACCAAGACCCGAAAATTCTCTTGGAACATATCTATTAGCTAATATGTAATGCAAAACTACTAAAAATGTATATTCTAACACACGTACACACATAGTTTAATCCGTTCATAATAACTTACCATAAATGAAGTTAAGCCAAACAGTGGCTTATTCTCGGAAAATTGATAACACTATGTGTTATCGTCCTGCATGACATGGTCAGTTCATATGATTATTCAAAGATAAGTTTCTATCCTAATAACACAACAAATTATCATATCATTGTTTGAAATTTTCTTATGCCAAGCACTCTTTCACAGATACTACATGTTTACACATTAAGTGAGGGTTTGTGCAAAACAATACATTTTAAGCCTCTAAACAAGTTTCACTTAGTTCACATTTCTAAGTAAGATGTGTAAGATTCTCACATAACATATGCAAACAAAGATATCTAAAACAAACACAGTTTATTAACTTAGTGTACAAGATCTAGCAAAAGTCCTATTGTGCATCAAACAAGCAATTGCTAAACAAGCAAATAATTGTCATGGCAAAACACTTATGTATATCCTATCAACAAATGCAATCACAATTACCAACATGCAAATCACATGTATGCAAATAACTTAGAACAAATAGTCACATAGCATGGCATAAGTGAAAAGATACTTTTCGTCACTTTGCGTTTAAATATGACGATGTATGCCAAGCTTGATATGTTTCCTTTATATTACCAAATTCTTTAGTTTCAATAGAAATCATATCAATGTTTAAAGGATACCAACTTACATTGCTTGACTCAAAAATTTAAGTTACTGTGACAAAACAAAACTGACTATATTGGATAGGTTGTATCTTTTGATTAGTTTTACCTATTTTAATTTAGATTCAGGCCATGATATTATTTTTAAATGAAAGTAGACTTAATTTCCTTCAAAATGATAGGTGGCGCGACTCCTACGGACTTACGGTTAATTAGTTATGAATTTTTGAAGTTTGACAAAAAACTGCATACTGCATGGACGGATCTGACGGATCCTTTTTGAGGGATCCGCACTTTATGTGATTTGGATCCGCCGGGACCTGTACCAGATTCACCTAAACTCGTATTTTGACATAAGGAAAATGTGTAGGACTTGCTAGACTTAATATTAAACATATATTACACATATTTAACAACATTTCTACTTATGTGACTTATCTAAATATTACGGAGGTGATTTTTCAACTAAACTACTAGTTATCCCAAACGCCCATTTAAAACCCGTGTTTTTCATAAATTAGCTTTACGAACACAATTTGACACTTAATCATTTTAAGAAATCTTTTCTCTTGATTTACCAAAAACATCTTCAAGCTTGTATACAAAATAATATTTAACAACAAAATTTCAAAGTATACTTAGCGAAACATTTTTCATATTATGTTCTGCTTCAGAGGTAATTTGATACATGGATCTTACTCTATTTTAAAAACCATTTGTTTTGAAAATGAGAGCCAACCCGCTCTGATACCAATTGTGAAAAACGTAGAGGGGGGGGGGGGGGTGAATACGTTTACCGTTTTAAAACTTAAAACTTGTTGTATCAAATTTCCACTTTGGCTAGTTCTAATATGAAAACTGTCTGTTGTAGTTTATGTCTACCAAGTTGTCACATAAGTATTATCAACTAATCACAACACAAGCAATCACATAATGCAAACATAAAAGTAAAGAGATAAGTAAAAGAAAGCGCAAACCGAACACGATGATTTATAGTGGTTCGGCTACGGAGCTCCTCTCCGCCCTACTCCACTCCCCGAGTACCCAACTCGAGAGTTACTTCACTAGATCAACAACCTCCCTTTCTTAGGCGGAGAAAACCTTTACACGTTGCTTACTTCCTTTTCCGGTACTAAGCTAGACACCAAGTTCTACTTCAGGGCAGAACCAACCCAACGTCGCCTATACAATTACCGACACTAAGCTAGATGTCGAGTTCTTTACAAGGGTACAACCACTCCCTACATCGCTTAACCTTTTTCCGGTACTAAGCTAGATACCGAGTTCTTTACACGGGTACAACCACTCCCTACTCTCTTTATGTTTTGAGGACTAAAACACTAACCACACTCACTGATACAAATGATGTTTTCAATGATCCATGACATAAATGTTCAATGGATATAAATGACTAATCTATATGAACTTCTTGAATAAGAAGTCTTCAATCATTGAGGATGTCAAGTACTCTTGAATCTTCATATGTTGGAATGCTATGGATGATGTCTCATGATCTTGAGCTTGCTTCACAGGATCATTAACAATGTATGCTTACAACATAATGAAAGTTAGTAACATTATGATCATTATGTAAAGGGTGATTAATGTATGAATCTACATGTTTTGCTACTGATCTAAGTGTGTGAAATGAGTGAGGAAATGTGTGTTCTAATACTTTTTCAATGGGTAAACAATGGGCAAGTATTTATAGGAAAACATAAAACTAAAACCATGTGTACAACTAAAACCATGTGTAAAACTAAAACCATGTGTAAGACTAAAACCATGTGTACAACTAAAACCATGTGTAAAACTAAAACCATGTGTAAGATTATTTATAGAAAAACAATTTCTACAATCCACGGATCTGGCGGATCCCATAAATTGGATCCGTCAGTTATACCAATTGGATCCGCGGGTGTCAGACAAAAAAATTTTCAAGTAGAATGATTAGCCTTTTTAAAATACTTTATTACCTAACCGTATTTTAAACATTCTGAATGGTTTGTTAAGGGTCTGATCATAATGCTACATAACAAACATGTTCGAACCTGTGTTGTATCATACGAGGACTTGAGAGGTGTAGAATGTATGTTGAGACAATATAAGATTACAAGTAACTTGTACATTTTACGTTATGTATCAAGTTACATGTTTGTCATCAATCAAAACAAACAAGATTGCTTGCACTAACAATCTCCCCAACGAGACTGCTTGCACTAACACGCAGTAAAGCAAATATTTCAATATTTTCAAGGTACAAGAAATGTGGGTTTATATTTACTAACCCGTCAAAACAAGTTTAGTTAGTTTTGCAAATGCAAGATATATGTTTGACTTACCATGATCCATCTCAAACTGGATATATTTTTACAAGTGGCGTAAATATTTCATGGCGTTCGATAGAGCAAACAATCGCGGTGACTTCATCAAACCATACATAAATTCTGGAAAGGAGATACCAACTATTGCATGTAGATAATATAGCGTGCCTTGCCATATATAAGAAATGTTACATCAAAGACGACAAGACACTTTTCGTTCAAGTGATAATTTTGTGGATCTATTTACTAAGATATCAAGGGATGTACTCATAAGAGGGAGATAATACGCGTTGCACTCTTTTTGTCCTTAGTCATGGTTTTGTCCCACTTGGTTTTCCTGACAAGGTTTTTAATGAGGCAGCATTTCCTAAGCGTATTAACAATATGAACATTCAAGAGGGAGTGTTATGGATAATTGCATATGTGGATGTCCTTATTGTTGGAATATGAATAACATAACAATTATTTAAACATATAAACATACACATCAAGCACGCATCGGAATAACAAGATCTAAATAATAGTAATTAATTAACTAAAAATAAAAGGATATGCGTACCTTAGATTACTAGCTAAACAAGTAATCAAGTGATCAAGAACAAGTTAAACCCTAGCTTAGGGTTTAGAATGGATCGACTAAACCACAAGTCGAATGGGGAAAAACACAAGCAAAGGTATGCTTGATCTCCGTTCTTGTACACACGTATTACTAGCATCTCAATGTGAAAAGCTAGGTTCTTGATCACGAAACAAACCAAACACTTTAATTGTGAAAGTTGGATAAAAAATCCCAAGGGATTGGGGTGTTCGAACGGTTAGACACAAGAGAGGAGAAGAAGAGAGAAGTTTGGCTTGCTAGGGATTCAAGATTAAGTGAATAATGAATACAAAGGTTTGTATTTATAGGCATTTAATCTTTCTCTCCAAGTTAGGGTAGGATTGTGTTTCCTATACCCCTATTCGGCCGCCCATATGGATCAAGAGGGATTCTAGATCCTTCTTGGTCCCTAATTTCATCTCTAGTCCTTCAAGTTAATATTTAACGACCGTTAACCAAACCCCGTTAAATACTAACGACCGTTAAGTGTTCATTTCGTGAAATTTAATAATTAAACATATCTTAATATATTAATTAATAAAACATTGAAACTCATACGTAATGTGTGCAATCCCGAAGTCTCATGTTCGAAACTGGTCATACGTATATTAATTTATATCCATAACTTTAACACTTATCTCCTATTATGAGTTAGAGTTTATATCTAATTACAAAATATGCATCTTATAGTTCAAGCTTTATCTCTTATATATCTATATATAGACCCATTGGTCAATTGCATAATATACTTTTCATTCTCCCAATCTTGTATTCACAACAGTTACCAATTTGCAATTTTTATTTGTAAGTTAATTGAAAATTTTAGAAAAAACAAACCTAAATTGATCAAAGGTTTATAAGTTATAAACGTTGTAAAAGGTTATAGAAGTCTAAAACTATACGTCTATACACATATCTTCATTATAAGACTTTTAGTTTTAGTGATTTAATATGAATAATATATTTTGCATTAACTCAAAATTGTAAATTGTATTACTTTAAAGGTGAGAATGTAGGTTTCCAAATAAACGAAAAAAGTACAAATTAAAATTTGTGTTAAGAGGAGTGATTTTGTTTAATGTTTTTTAGCTTCGGCTAAGTTTAAAAATTAAAAAAAAAAAAGTGTGGTAAGAGGATGAAGAAAAAGAGATGTACTTATGTCAATTTGCTTCAAAATTGATTCAAAATCAAGAACATAACCATTAGGGTAACTTTAAGTATACGTAATTTTTTTTTTTTTTCAATTGACATTAAAGTGGCAAAAAGTCAATTTTTTTATATTAATGGTAACTTTGAGTCGAGTTTTGTATTATAGATACTGGGGAGTATGTACAACCCCATATCTTAACTACCAAAGTACTTCAGTGATAGATTTTTATTGAATAAAATTTGCTTGTGAGAATTTCTCAAACATAATCCTAAATATTTGATCGGTATACCAAAACTACCTTCTAAATGTACAGTAAATATGCCTAATATAAATGTGTTTTACGTTAAGGGCTATGCATTTTAAATATTGAAATTACCTTTCAATTTTTAATAATTTAAAAATAGTAGTTTCTCTAATCTTTTCAATAAAGAAAAGTATATATTGTGTTAAACTATTGTTGTTTGTATAGGTAAGTGTAAAAACGCAAATCCAAAAATGGAGATGAAGTTGCTTATAAGTATTTCATCTTTGTTAATATATTACTGTAGTATATTACAAAAATAAAAACAATACAAAGTTTTAAGTGGTTTGTATAGGCAACTGTAAAAACACAAATCCAAAATGTGTCTAACATTTATGTGCAGGTGGCATCATTCTAATACAAAGTTTTAAGCGGCGGTCGTTGTTTTCAGGATAGACAAAGACGACAGCGGCGACGATGGTATTTTCCAGCAAGACTGCAGCTTTTTCCGGCAAGTGGCGGCTGTTAAAAAACACGTAATTTTTTTTTTTGTTAAAACTCATATCTAAGCATAAAAAATACAGATCTATAAAAAAGAACACTAAAAACTTAATTAATAGTCATAGATCTATTAAAACTCAAAAAATACCTCAGAACATAAAAAACTCTTTTGGTGGCTGTTGGTTTCAGTGGTTGGGTTCTCGGTGGTGACGTCTGGTGGAGGTGACATCCGGTGGAGGTGACATCCGGTGGTGGTGACTCCGATGGTTTTGACGTCCGGTGAAGGTGAGGTCCGGTGGTGTTGAGGTCTTGTGGTGGTGGTGAGAGTTTTGTGGTATGTGTGTTTGTATGATTTGATATGAGAGAGAGATGGTGTTTATATAAATTGCGTGCTTGATATAATTTTCTCTTGCAATGTGATAGGTGTTTCCAGCTGCATTTTCTGAATTAGTTGTAGAAATGGTATCCTTTCCTACATAGTTTGATACATCAAATACTTTCCAAATGTAAGACCAATTCAATTTTACAAGGGCATTATAGGGATTGACCAAAAATTCAGTTTTCACTTTTTCATTTGACCATTTTCTCTTTATAAGTAGTTTAGATTAAAGAAAAAGAAACAGAAAGGAAAGAATACCCTACCGGATAAAAAGCAGAAAAATAATTGAAAATCACATGAGAGAATAACCCACCGGATAAAAAGCACAAAAATAATTGAAAATTCCATTTACTTTGGGCCATGCTATTTGCTTTTATCACAGACGCGTCTCACAACTTTAAATCTTGTGGTGTATATAACACAGCTCCGCAGCTCTTCATCAAACACGACCTGCCACTCAAACCTAGCTCCGCATGGCCCAAAGTAAATACTTTGTTCCGGTGAAAAGGTAAAAATATATAGATAGCAAAATATTTACAAGGTAATCGTAAATCCAAAATATATGCCTAAAGGGAAGCACACAAATACAACATAACACAATACTAAACAAGACTCTATCCTGTATGCTACTACAAGAAACAATAAATATCAATTCCTACCTGCTATTTATTGATCTCATACTTCTAAATTCCATAACTGCCTTTGTCATATCTTTGGGCCAAGACGAAGTAGCCCCATCTTAGCCAAAAGATAGAACAAATCTTTAACTCCTCTTCTGCAATATTTTCCCAATTTCTGCACAATACTATCCAACAGAGTCATGAAGAGAAAGATTAAACGTACACTAGTTTATATCATATATCAGTTTATAATCTCAATAGTAGTTTCAGATGAAACATATGTATCACATGTAAGCCAATTTAAACAGCTACAAATTAAGGAGCCGAGCTCGAGCTCAAAATATAAGGCTCGAAACGAGCTCAAGCCCGAGCTCGAGCTTTTTATGTATGAACGAGCGGAGCTCGAGCTCTAGCAGGCTCGGGCTCGGTTCGGCTCGTTTCCACCCCTACCCCCAAATTATGAGACGATTTACAAAACCTACCCTGGACCTTTTGCTATTTACGACAGTTTTATATAACAAAATTTATTCGTCAAATATGTAATAAATACATAGCGAACTCTTTTATAAAGAAAATACCGATGTGAAGAGCTTTGGATTACGAACAAAACGAGTCCAATATTAATATGCTTTTGACGTATGTGCGATTTTATAAGAAATGTCGAAGTTTAATATATTTTTAAGAAAAAAAGAAAACTTTCAAAACACACACTTAAACTATCTAATAACTTTAAAAATAACAACAGGGGGGCCAAAGACTTACAAGTTTATGAAAGTTTGAATTATATAAATTACCATGTACTTCTTCCTATTTACGACTAATTTATATATCAAACATTATTCGTCAAATATCTAACAAATACGTAACGAAATCTTTAATACAAAATATAACGATGCGAAGGGCTCCGGATTACTAACAAAACGAGCCCAACATTGATATGCTTTTGACGTACGTACGATTTTATAAAAAAAGGCTGAAGTTTAACATTAAAAAAAAAAAAAAAAAAAAAAAAAAAAAAAAAAAAAAAAAAAAAATTACAAAACACACCCTTAACTTACCTAGTGACTTTAAAAACCATCCTCTAATTTGTGTACACATAAAACAGGGGCTTTTTCCATACAATTCTACGATGGTTTATAGCATAGAGTATTAATAATATAAAAAGTAAACTGCAAAACTAATTGTTATGATTTGGTCAAGGCTTATACACGAGTAATTTCTTACCCATTTTGTCAACAGGTGGTAGAAATGAAGTTGACTTTAAGTTGCAAAAAAAATTACTGTAATAAATATTAGACGTTAAGTACATCCGAACAATGCATATCCTTGTTGTACGTTTCTTATATACACATCTCCATTTTGCATATTTTGAACAATGCATACAATAACTTCTTTTATAATTCTAGAAAATTTTGACACACAAAAGTTACACAAATCAAAACCAAAAAGTCCCGCTGCAACACGCGAGCGCCATTAAGTTTAAACATGGGTTGCAAATAAGTGGGTTACAAAATATTGCCGCAAATAAGTAGGTTACATAGGCTATGTTTGGCAAAAGTAGCAGTGAGAAGTAGCCACAGCTCACTGCTCACCGCTCACAGCTTCTTAAAGAAGCTGTGAAAAAATGAGCATTCCTAAAAAATAGCAAAGCTCACCGCTTTTCTGCCAAACGAACACTAAAAATAAAAAAGCTCATTGCTCACCGCTCATCGCCCCAAAAAGCTCTAAAAAGCTTTGCGCCAAACATAGCCATAATATTGCCTTGAGAACAAAAACCAAAGAAAGATATACCCGGCCCACTAAAAATATAACCCAAATATGTTGACACAAGCAATGCTACCCACATGCACAAATATCAGAAAAAAAAAAAAAAAAAAAAAAAAAAAAAAAAAAAAAAAACTGTACACTCACATTTACATAAGGATTTTCACATACAATTTAGGCAACTAACATATGAACAAACACATGCAACACAAAAACTAAAAGCAAAAAACCCCGCGCGGGTGCCATCCATCTCATTCATTATCAAAAGAGATAAGATTTACACAAAAGTCGCCAATACAACAAACGACCATCTTTTGGATTTATACAATATTCCAGCTCTAATGTACCTAAGTTCACTTATAAAATCTTAAAAGTAATATGTACGTAATGTCACTGATTATGTAGCTTTATAATCATTATCTTCATATGTTAGCTTTTATAAAAGGTGATGGTCATTTGTCGTAATTATATTTTTGTAATGTGTCGTTGTGTATTAAGTTAGAATAGTCAATGGGCTTTTTATCCTAATCTAATAGGTTAAGAGTTGATCCATAAAAAGCCCATAAGCCTTCTCCGAGTTTGGAGTCATCGAGTAGCTATCCGAGTTTGGTGGCTCCGAGTTAGTAACCAAGTCAGGCTCTTCGAGTTTGTCTTCGACTTAGTGTCCTTCAAGTAACTCTCCAAGTCAGATTCTTCGACTTAGTGTTCTTCGACTTAGGATTCTTCGACTTAGAAACCGAGCAAGGTTTTTCCAGAATTCTCCGACTTAGGAACCGAGCAAGGATTTTTTAAGACTCTTCTACTTAGAACTCCTTCAAGCAAGCATACTCCGAGAAAGAACTTAACTTCAACCGAACATAAATCTTGAACCTTAAACCAACATCAAACACAACTCCTATTTCTTTGAAACGATCCAACATCAACTTTATCATACAAAACATCATCAATGGCTACTCAACAAGACATTCATGCAACCGGTGCAGAAAACCGTCCTCCTATGCTTGAAAAAGGTTGATATCTTCCATGGACGAGCCGTATGCTTCGCTATATCAAAACTAAAGATAATGGTAAACTCCTACTTCACTCCATCAAGCATGGACCATTCAAGCCTCGTCAGATTCAAGACCTTGGAGATCCAAATGCAACACCTCCCGTACCACCGTCCTTTTGTGAACAAAAAGAAGATGAATACACAGTAGAGGATTGGAAGCAAATAGCAGCCGATGACATGGCAATGCATTTAATTCAACTTGGTTTACCACGAGAAATCTTTGCTGCTATCGACAGTTGTGAAACTGCTTATGATATGTGGGAACGAGTTAGAAGGCTTTGTCATGGTACATAAATTGGGCAACAAGATGTTGAAAACAAGCTTCTAACTGAATGGGAGAAGTTCACATCCACTCCAGCGGAACCCATTGAATCTTACTACACCAAGTTTTGCACCCTAATGAACGAGCTAATCAAAAACAAGTTGACACCAAGACGAATTGTTCAAAACATCAAGTTCATCAACAATCTACCAGAAGAATGGGGACGATTTGTCACGATTGTCAACCAGACCAAGGATCTTCACCAAGTGAACTATGATCAGGCAAAACCAGGCCGAGGCAAATGAAGTGAGCAAAGAGAAGTTAGCAAAGCAACATGATCCTCTTGCATTAATTGCTCAGACACCAACACCTGTAACAGTGAATACACAACCATCATCATCATCTTCCACTCAGAACTACATACAACAACAATACGTTCCACAAACTGTTGTCATACCACAACAACAATTCTATTCACAACAAGAAGTTATTCCACAACACCAATACCCACAATACCAAGAACCAGATTTCACTGACAATGATGAGTCCACTGCTGCTTTGACTCAAGCATTTGCTTACTTATCAAAGGCATTCCAAGGACCCTATTCTACACCTACTAACAACAACCAAAGAATCTCATCGAACACTCGCAATAGGCAGATTGCACAGCCGGGTTTCAACATGGGTCAACAAGGACAAATGGTTAGAGGTTATGGGAATCAGCAAGGATTTGCTCCTAGATATCAGATGGGTAATCAGAATGCAGGGCAGTATGTAGGAAATCAGATGGGTCAAGTTGTTGGAAATCAGAGGGGTCAGAATGCTGGTAATCAGTTTGGGAATGTTGCTCCAGTTGCTGGGAATTATGGAAATATGAATCAGGGTAATTTGATAAAGTGTTTCAACTGTCAGGGAGTCGGTCACATGGCAAGGAACTGTCCCACCAAGCCGAAAAAGAAAGATCTAGAGTATCTGCAGAAAGCAGTACTATTGGCACAAAAGGAAAAGGCAGGGTTTCAGTTGAATGCAGAAGAGAATGATTTCATGGCACTTATGGATGATATGGAAGACCTTGAGGACATCGATGCAAACTGCATTTTTATGGCAAATCTTCAGGTGGCTAAGTACGACACGGACTCTGAAGCACCTCCTGCTTATGATGTCATTGCAGTCTCTGAGGTACCACCATTCACTACATGTCACAATAATGAAATATTTGATATGTCACCTCATGAGGAACAGCATCCTGCGACTCCAGCACCCACTTATGATACATATATGGACACGCCAAGTTGTAGCAATATTAATTTGGCAACTCCAGATATGAATCCTAATGGAGGCTTCGAGTCACAGCATACTGAGAATGATGAGGAAACACGTGCTTTATTTGAATCATTATTGAACAATTGTAGTATTGAAATTGAGAAAGTAAAAAAGGTCAATCGCGATGTTAAGGCCGCGAATGAAAAATTGACCGCTGAGCTTGAGAGATATAAAGAAAATGAAAAAGCTTTTGTATTTCATAAAACACAACTGTCAGAATTAGAAACTGGTTATCGAAATTCTGTTTTAAGAGAAAAATAATTGCAAATCAAATTTGACACACTCGATGTTAATTTGAACATGAAAATAAAATCCTTAAACACGGAAATTTCAGACTTAACCGACCAACTTTCAAAATAAAAATCAACTTGTTCTGATCTTGAAAAAGAAAAGAAAGAGTTAAAAGCAAGTTTGAAAAAGAAAGAAAAGAAAAGAAAAAGAAAAGAAAAAGAAAAGAAAAGAAAAGAAAAGAAAAAGAAAAGAAAAGAAAAAGAAAAGAAAGAGTTGAAAGAGTTGAAAAAGAAAAGAAAGAGTTTGAAGGTCTTCCTAACATTCGAGTTTGCCTTCGAGTTAGAGGGTGTTTCTCCGAGTAAGCCTTCGAGCTAGAAGGTCTTCGAGCAAGCAACAGTCTTCGAGTTAGGCTCCGAGTAAGGTACTAGCTTCGAGTTTTCAACACTTCGAGCATTGCTTCGAGTTTGCAAAACTTTGAGTATTGCTTCGAGTTTGCAACACTTCGAGTATTGATTCGAGTTTGCAAAACTTCGAGTATTGCTTCGAGTTTGCAAACTTCGAGTAAAGCTTTGAGCAAGGAAAACTTCGAGTAAGGAGTTATGTTTCCGAATTTCTAGGGTATTTACCGAGCATCAAGGAGTGAGATTCTTCTGTGTTTCTTAAGGTTTCGCAGAATATCTAACATACAAAACCCTAGTTTTCGAACCCTAATTTACCATACTCACCCTTCACACCAAAATCACAAATGATATTATTGGTCTACACCTTCAAAACAATCCATGTATAGCTTAAAAGTTCCTGATCAAGAATCACAATCAAATGACAACGGCTAGTATAGAGTTTTTTGTGACTACGGAGTTTTTTGTACGGTATTATTGATTTGATTTTGAAGTGACATTTCACGGGTACTTATTTATCTTTGAGATATGGTGTTAGTCTCAAGATAACTTGTCTGGGCAACTTTATTCATCGTGATTAAGAATGGACAATCTAGTTATAACTGATGTAAGGAGTTACGTTGTAGTGCTCACAGTATAGCTATCACTTTAAGGAGTTACGTTGTAGTACTCAGTGTCACACAAAGATGTGAATTGTTCACAAGGTGCGTTAGTACAAGCATTAAGTCAAAAAAGTTGGGGTGTTTACTTCTTTTTCAAGTTGGTCATATCGGGTTGTCTCCATTCAGTGGTCATTTACTAGCTGGTTGGATTTTGAAGAGGTCGATTATAGGTTGAAGAAAAGAGATGAGATTGTAGAAAAAGAGTCATATTTTTTTCGACATATTCTCAGGAAACTATGCTTCGACGAGCTGTTATGGCTTTAATATTGCATCAAGTAAAAGGTAATCCACGGCATGTACGCTAAAGTATGATGATTCCGATGACTCGCAACCATCAGGAGGGAGAAGTACACGAAGAAAGAAGTAATGTCTCGTATTCAGTAATTTGGTTTGTGGGTACATCGAGGCTTATTACCAACTTGGATGCAAATACTTTGTGAGATATGTTGTTATGAAGCTCCCAGAACGACAACCATTGTGCTACACTTTAGTATTTACAGTCTCCGCAGTGTGTTTGAAGACTAAAGAGAGTTGTCGATTCAGGAGGGAGCAGAGAAAAGAAAAAGGCTCACTAGTTAGGAGGGAGTAATAACCTTAGTAGACCATTACAGTTGAAGTTCAGAGCTACAAGGATCAAGTGCGCCGAGATCTTCGGAAGAGAGAACTTCAAGTCTGCCTCAGAATCTTAATTTACTTTGTTTATAGGTCTCATTGTAACGATTCACGTGTGACGATATCTTGGAGGGAGATTGTTAGCCTTGCTTTTTTATAAAGATATCGTCTTGCACATGAATTGGACTAGATTTGTGAAAAGTAGAGCCCGCAGGGACTGCTATTGTTTAAGTGGCAATATGTAAATGGCCTATAAATACCCCTCATGACTCTCCATGAGGGGTGTGGGAAAGCATTGTATCATTTTCATTTCTTAAGCTAATATACTAAGTGTGTTTCTCTCTCTAGAACAATCATGTATTTCGATCAACCTCGACCTCCAGAAGTGTTTCTTGTTCTTTACATCATATATTAAGATTTTCCTTATAAAATATCGACACAATGTACACTCTTAATTACATATTGAAGTAAACACCAGACTAATCAATAATATAAAAAACTTTGTAAAATTGCTGTGTACATACGAGTCTAAATCTAATTGACAAAGTAAAAAAGATTTTCCTTATAAAATATGAATCTATTTCTATTATTGAATTTAAGATTTGACAATAATTGATGGAATATCTTCCTTTTTTCTTGAAATGGGAGAGTTCTTTATTATTTCAGAATTTAATTTCTTTCATGAAATTGATATCGTAGTAAAATCTTTCTTTTTTTATTGCTTGCTTTCTTCTGACTCCTTACGTATACTTCACTCGTTGGGTTTGGCTGTCAAATTCAAATCTTGAACAAGAATTGATTGATAGAAGTGCTAGCTAGAGGTGGAAGCATGAGTTCAGAATTTGCATGGAAGGATGAAAAAAGACCTGCGGTTGAAATGCCATTTAATCCAAAAGGCACATATAGCCATGCCATAAAACACAAAGGGCTAGCCGACAAATGATCAAAAGGGAACACACGTGAAACAAAGGGATGGAGCCATGGAGGCATCCGTCCGATGATTGAGGACCTAACATATCAAAGATAAAGAATATGAATACCGAGACTATTTAAGTTGAACTCGGATACATTAACCAAGAGGTGAATTGAGATTAAGGCTTTAAGCAAATTAAGAAAAATAAGAGAGATATACATAGGTAAGTCTCTTTAATATCCTAATTTTGACTTTATTTTTTTAAGAAACAAAACAAAATTTTTTATGACAATTTAGCGTTTTGTAAACAATGGTTGTTTGACATCAAGCGTTTATAAGCAACCTTTATAAGCAACCAACGTTTGTATTTTTTAAACGGACCAAATCAAAATGATGCTTCTAGTATCATTTAATAGCATCTAACATTTACACTTAGTAATTATACTTACTACCACCGCTTCTTGCTTAGCAGTTAGCACCCGTGCCCCACATTTTAACAAATAAAAGAGGAACGCCTAGAATGAGAATCAATATCAAAAAGTCATAAGAATATACTGATAAAGGGCTAGCAATTAGGTAACCGTCCTCCCTTGATAATCTGTTCATTCGATATATGTTGCATATGCTTGTGACTTTGAGTAGTGTAATTTTGCATGTCCCTTCTCTTACGGTAAAAATGTTGACAAGTTTTTAAAAAGAAAATATAGAAAAAAATCAGCGAAAAATTTATGTCACGGGTTAAACGAATCATCAAGACTAGACGGGTTTTTGGTAATCGATTAAATTGCACATCAGTTGTTTGGTAAAAATGTTTGCTTCAGTAGTGCTGTAAATTATTGTTTATGAGATCTCTAATACATTTTTCTTTTGTTGAATAATGGTGAATATATATTAATACAACCTTATATATCAATACATGAAGGAAGGACATGCTCAACTTTCAAAAGCAACAATGTCGCTATATACAGCTTTCAATGACAGAATGACTAATACAAACATAAGAAAAACAGACTACATGATCCCTTAAACTGCCAATCCACCACTCATCCACCAATACCATAACCTCATGATTACATTTCCTCATTAGAGCTATCCATACGGTCCACTCAATCCAATCACAAGAAAACTGTACAAACAACCATATAAGGCTTCATCATGAAGGTTATAGCAACCCAGACCTCAAATAAAGAAGAAACACTGCTGCTTGACTACATTTCCTACACTTCTCTACAAACCTTCCTAACTAGCATCTACATCATCACTAGCAGAAAGATCCATAGGAGAATGTAGGCCTCATCAATCAGATAGATTTCTTCAATGTGAACCCAACCTAACCTCCATGGCGATGCGTTGCTAAGACCAAGAAGTTTCATCTTGCACAACTCTCTATTCAAAGCAACATGCATTACCCACCAAGCTCACTTACCCTACACATTAGGAAACCTACCTAATGTAGAGCTAAACTACTACTACTGTGAAAGTATTATATTCAAGACAAAAAGCAACCTAACAAAGGCCTGCTCAAGTCCTGCATACATAATCAGAGCAATAGCATAAAGCTTTCCAAATTACAAGGCCATCTAATGTAGTGAACTTAAAAAGAATCTTTCAAGTCTTCAAGTAGTAGAATCCTTGAAATACTGGTATAACCAGAATATGTGCAGACTATCATGAAAATTTACTTCTGCAAGAAAAGTCCAAAGTCAGATATTGACTTGATCATCCATGAATATACTCATTCATAAGCAGGAAACCTCCTTATGCAGCTCTGAACCCAGGAGACAATGCTACTAACCCAATTTAGCTACTTGCCAAGTACACAGAAATAGGAGTTAAAGACATTAGAATCCTGAATTAAAACTGCAATGTATAGGCCATCTGCTACAAATCCTTAAATCAAACACTCTGTTACATTCGAGCTGCACTACAAAGTGTAGGCAGAGCAGTCACCAATTTTTCCTTTTCCCATGTTAACCCCCATGTGTCAGCCGCTTTTACAACAGCATATGACTTCTTGACCCTCAAACATTTCAGCATATCTTCAATGTTACTAGTGATTGCCACCAGTACTTCATCTTCAGTTCTCATGACATTTTGAAATGTTCTTTTGTTCCTTTCATTCCAAATATGGCACACAGTGGAGGATAGAATAAGCTTGTCAACAATTTGCCAAAAGTTGTTCTTTAGAGGACTTGCTGCTAGATGATTTACCACACTGTTTAAGCTATTACCACCTCTGATGCATCTCCCCTTTCTATTTATCACATTCCATACTTTCCAAGAATAAGGGCATTCAAAAAACAAATGGCTATGATTATCAATACAACTTTTACATAGAGCACGCCTCAAATCATTTCCTTGAGCCCATACCATTCTATCTTGGGTCAGTAGCTTAGATTTGTTCTTATAAGAAACTGGCACTTTTTTTTAGTGGAGATTCGGTTTTTAATTGAGTGATATCGTATAAACCAGCATCACTCTTGAAACCTCTTTATTAAAGAAAGGAGCATCAAATGTCATGATCATGCAAAATATTTTACATAGTGTTTATATTTTAATCAACATTAGTAGTAATCAAGATGTCTAAATAACTGAATACTCATAGAGTATAAGGTTCCAACCGTGCTTATTGCGTTATAAGAATTGGGTTGTATGCCAGCTGTTTAACTTGTAACTGATATGAGGTCACACACTTACATTATTTTAATTTATTTCATTCCCTTTATTACATATTAATTGTGATTAAGAAAATCTGATCACGAAAGCATTTTCATGTTATTATCTTTATCATATCATCATCTCAATATCTTTGCGTGCATTTTTTTCAAATCACAAACATTAATAATCATTGGATTGTTCATGTAATCTCTATTCAAATTTTTGAAAGTCAGGGTTCATATTATTTATTGACATTTCATAGAAGTTGTTGAGAAGTTTCTCATCATGTACATTTAGTTTTCCACTTGTGGTGTATTAATATTTCGGTTAAAAATTCAAATTAATTACTTTAGTGTTTGTTGTTTTGTTATATATTAATTTGAGTAAATTGCAAAAATCGTCCTTGTGGTTTTGCCAAATTGCACGTTTCGTTCTTGTGATTCATTAAGTGCAAAGATCGTTCTTATTTTGCACTGTTACGTGCACTTTTGGTTCTCCATCATTGCAAAAATCGTCCTTGTGGTTTGCCAAATTTCACTGTTGAAGGACCAAAAGTGCACGTAACAGTGCAAAATAAGAACGAATTTTGCACTTAATGAACCACAAGGACGAAACGTGCAATTTTGCCAAACCACAAGGACGATTTTTGCAGTTTACTCTATTAATTTAAAACTTTTAAAAGAAAGTTTCTTATCCAATTTGTGTAATGGTCAAAAAGTCTAATAGTCCACTACAATAATAATGCAACTAGCTACCAGACCTCCATAGTCCATACATTAAAGATAACGAGGACCCACACGCTTATCCACATCTTGTATATATACAAACACTCAGTCGCTTCTTTTTTTAACAACCCATAAACCTTTTTTGTAAAACACCCATTTTCTCTCTCTCTCTCTCTTCACTAATAAAACACACACACTTACACCACTCTCTCTCTCTCTCTAACTTCACCCACACTTAGATCGAAGGCCTCTTATTGTTTCTGGAAGGTTTGAGCTCAATCGGAGCTTGTTTGTTACCGAAACATACCATTGACTTGGTACTGCTCTCTGTTTTAATTAAATAACCTCTTCCTTCCTTCAAATCCTTTTGTAACCCAAACGCCCTTTGATAAAACAGAAACAATATAATGTCTTCACCCAATCACGACGACCTTGCTCACCCAAAAATCCCCCTTCAAGATATACTATCCGAAACCAACAACTTTTCTGACCAATATATCTGCGGAGAAGATGCATTTCAAACATATTACGAAGTACAGCGCTTGTGGTACCGTGAGTTAATTTATAACTACTTTGGGAGGTTAAAAAAAGAACGGTTTGATGGAGACCAACAGTTTTGGATGGAGATTTCCATGCTGTCTAGTCTCAAGCACAAGAATTTGGCTTCTCTTGTTGGGTTTTGTGATGAGAATGACGAGAAGGTCATCATTTACAAGGATGAGACCAGGGGAAATCTCAGCAACTATCTAAGTGACCCAATGTTGTTGACATGGGTGCGAAGATTGGAGATATCTGTCGGTGTTGCGCAAGCATTGAGCTACATTCATTATGATGAGTCACGTGATTTTAGCATAATACACCGCAACATCAACAGTTCATTGATTTATTTAAATGATGACTGGGTGCCCAAGTTAGGTGGTTTTATATGTTCCATGAAGATCAAAGCATCTGAAAGGCACAATTCTTTCTATACTGATAAAGTATGGAGTACGGATGGGTATACAGACCCAACATATGAAAAGACAAAAAGTGCAAACCACAAGTCAGATGTGTATTCCTTTGGGATAGTAATGTTTGAACTACTGTGTGGTAGGAAAGCAGTAATCTACCACGACCAAGATAATAAGTACCTGGCTTCGGTGGCTGTTACTCATTATAGGGAGAAGAAACTCAATGAAATAATTGATTGGAATCTATGGAGTCAAATGGACTCTCAATCATTTAACATTTTCGCGGAAACAGCGTATGACTGCTTGAAGGAAGAACGATCGCAGCGCCCAAATATTGATGAGATTGTCACGAGACTTGAGAGAGCGTTGGAACTTCAACTCGAACATCAAAATGCGGTAAGACAGTTTTTCCTCTTCCATCATTCTATCATAATAAGTACTACTATCTGTTTCTTTGAGTGCAAGTTGGCTAATACCTAATAAGTATGGTTATACTATGTGAGTTAGTGACAAGTTTTATGAATTTCTTTTATTTACCACTTTCTAAGACTTTACGTAATTTGTTTTTCTTGTAATTAAATTACAAGAAATGAATGAATTTGCACATTTTAATTTGTAGGCATTATTATACTCCCTTTTTCTAACTCACATTTTAACTTGACTATTTTACAGATAATGAATGAATTTGCTCACCTCAGAGTCCCCCTTGAAAATATCCTATCTGCCACCAACAACTTTGATGAAGAAAATTTCATCGGAGAATATGGGTTTGATAAGAGATACAAGGGACAACTCTTGTGGTCCGGTGAGTTGATTGATATCCATGCTCGGAGGTGGAATAAAGAAAGGAAGGAAGCAGAACAACAGTTTTGGATGGAGATTTCAATGCTTTCTAGTCTCAAGCATAAAAATATGGTTTCTATTGTTGGGTTTTGTGATGAGAGTGATGAGAAGATCATCATTATCAGGTGTGAGATGAAGGGAAGTCTCAGCAACTATCTAAGTGACCCGATGTTGTTGACATGGGTGCGAAGATTGGAGATATCTGTCGGTATTGCGCATGCATTGAGCTACATTCATTATGACGAGCCACGTGATTTTAGCGTAATACACCGGCTCATTAGCAGTGGCAGAGTTCTAATAAATGATGACTGGGAACCTAAGTTATCTGATTTTCAATGTTCCATGAAGATTAAAGCTTCTCAAAGGCACCAATCATTTCATACTAATAGACTTCAGTATACGCCTGGGTATGGAGACCCAACATATATTGAGACTAAAAGTGTGAACCACAAGTCAGATATATATTCCTTTGGGATAGTTTTGTTTGAACTATTGTGTGGTAGGGAATCAATAATTGACGACCAAGATAATAAGTATTTGGGCCCAATGGCCATTTTCCATTATAAAAAGAAAATACTAGATGAAATAATTGATCCGGTCCTATTGAAACAAATGGATCCGCAATCATTCAACGTTTTCGCGAAGACAGCATATGACTGCTTGAATGAAGAAAGATCTCGACGCCCGGATATAAGTAAGGTTGTTACAAGACTTGAGAGCGCGTTGAAACTTCAAATGAAACGTCAAAATGTTGTAAGACGTTTTTTTTTTTTTTTTTTCCTTTCATCTTTCTTTTATAAATAATCTATATTTATTGATAATATTAACATAAGTAAAATTATTTACTTATTACTGTATTTCTGATATTAAAGGAACATTCAATAGTTGCGGCCACGGTTGAAGATACATCATCCAATCATGACAAGGTAATTATTTACTTAGGGGGTGTTTGGGATTGCTTATTAAAAATAGATTATTCGTTTTGAAACTGGATAATCTGATAATCTATAATATAGTGCTTGGATTTGATTATGTTGTATAATAACGCAATAATCAGATAATCAGTTTTTAAGTGTTTGGCAAATTAGATTATTTATGACATAACATGCAAAATGACTAAAATAGACATTTACTCTATTGAGTTCTTTTAATATAGCTTATAAGAAAGTGACCGAGATTGTTTTATCAAATAAGTTTATACATATTAAATAACCATATAAATTATATGGGGATTACATACCTGCTTCTGGAGGTAGGCAAATTGCCTACTTCTTCTTTGTAAAAAGTTTTAAAAAAGTACAATTTAGCCCCTCCAATAAGTCACTGTTACACATTTTCCCCCTGTCCCCACCCTTTTTTTCAAAGGGAAGTAGGCAGTTGCCTGCCTCCAGAAGCAGGCATCATTTTCCCAAATTATATATACGAAATAATAATTTAACAAAAGTTATTGTTGTAATATACTCCCTATATAACTTAAAATGATTAGCTTTTATAACCATTCTATTCATTCAAAATAATCATTTTTATATATTATATGTAACTATTATCCATAACTCTCTCATTCACATATTGATGAGTCTATCATCAGCGTAGGAACAAAATATTAAAGAAAAGTGATATAAGAGGGGTAACTTTGTAATAATGCCATCAAGAGAGAATTGCGTTTCACAACAGCAGGTCTTTACCTACCTGCTGCCACAAAACGCCGTTCGCCATACAAACGAAAAAAATCATTTATCAATTTTTCTTTGTCAAACACTTCAAATGAATTATTTGGGTTTTCGAAACGCGATAATCAAATAATCTGCACCGAAACGCAATCCTAAAGATATAGCAAGTCGCTGGATTTTAGATAAGTGAACTCCATATCTACACGTGTCATTTTTGGGACACTTGGTAATGTTGTCTTGTTTGGTACATATAGGGATCATTGACCTCCATATCTACACGTGTTGAGTCCCATGTCAGCAAAGAGACAAAGTCTTTCCTCAAAGATCTTTCTCACTTAAAACTCAGTGCCGCAGATTTAGTATCAGCAACCAACAATTTTGCTGTTGAGAATATTATCGAAAAATTTAAGCTTGGAACAATATACAAAGGCCGTCTCTTACGTTCTGAACAATTCATCGATATTATTGTAAAGAGGTTCTATACTATGTATATAAAAGATGAGAGCAAAAAGATTTGGACGGACATTTCAATGCTTTCGAGTCTCAAACATAAGAATCTAGAGTCTCTTATTGGGTTTTATGAGAACAAGACCAATATGAATAAGATGATCATATACAAGAAGGAGGCCAACCGAAGTCTTGAAACATATCTAAGTGACCAGACTCTCACATGGATGCAAAGGTTGAAGATATGCGTTGGTGTTGCGAAGGCATTGAGTTACATACATTATGATCCTGGACGGGATTTTAGTGTCATACATTGCAACATCAGGAGCTCGAATATTTTACTAGATGACAAATGGGAACCCAAGTTATCTGGTTTCGAACTTTCGTTGAAAAATACAGTAGCTCGGAGGCACCATCTTCTTCCTACTCGTGATATTGTTAAGAATGTATACATGGATCCAAAATATGAAAAGACTGGTGGGGTAACCCACAAGTCAGACGTGTATTCATTCGGTGTTGTGTTATTCGAAATCTTGTGCGGACGGAGTGCCGTTCTTCCGGATGAAGAGTTGGGAGAGGATTATTAAGTAAATTGGGCAAATCTAATTTGGATGTTATGATCGATCCACATTTACGGAAACAGATGGAACTAAAATCATTAGAGATATTCTCAGAAACAGCATATTGCTGCCTAAAAGAGGAAAGAGCAGATCGCCCATATATAGATCAGGTTGTCAAAGGACTTGAGAATGCGCTTGAGCTTCAATGGAAACACGAAAATCGAGTAAGAACAATAACTTGTTTATCTACTTTATGTAACAATAACTGTTATATTATCAACTCATTTCCTATTCTCTTGCAAATGTTATCATAGGGTCTTTCGAGGAATGTAGTTGACGGCACATCATCCGATCACTTGAAGGTAATTAAACTCTTTAAACTTTTTTATTTAGATGCGGATAGGAGTTACTTTTTAAGTACGAAACAATTATGGCTTTAACTCGATCCATGTGATTTTGATTTTACAGTATAATCTTTTTACCATTGATATTATACTGAAACTATAAATATTACATAAAACTAACTTTTTTTCATAATTAATGTGGTGAATATGAAAGTATTAAATAATTTTGTTTCATTTAACTCCAGCTGTTTTTTTAGTATTTAATTTGATAAGATAGTATCATTAAAATACATAGGGTTAGAATTTTAATGCTTGTTTTAAACCATGTTGCCGAACAAGCTTTTTATCAAAAACGCTAACAACTATACTAAAGGTATGTGTGGTAAAACTAGTTGTAAGCTCATAATTGTAAGTTAATAACATGTAAATATAAATTGATAACTGTTAGCTCATAGTGGTAACTACAAACTGTCATTTTTATTTTTATACAAGTGTTTGGTAAGTTAGTTATGGCCGTAACTATAAAATGTAAAATGACACTGAAAGACATTTGCATGATTAGAAACGACCAAAAACTTAAAAAGTAAAAAAGAAATTTATGGATAATTAGTTTAATGTTATTAAAAATATCTCGTAACAATCATTGTCGCCGTACATCGATATGTAGCAATATCACTAATGAATCATTTTGCAATATTAAAGGGACAAGTTATGCATACCTTTAAAAACACCAATGTCAACCCCCCCCCCCCCCCCCCCCCCCCATTTTTTTATAAATTTTTACTTTTTTTTATTTTTATAATTTTGTTTATATTATGAAACTGTGAAACGGAAAGCGTGGAATAAAAAATATAAAGTTTAACAAGTCAAAAGTATTAAACTGGTAAAAAATATGAAGCAAAAACTAATAAAAAAATTTGTTGTACTATAAACTGGAGGAAAAAATATATATTTATGTACTTTTTTGTACTTTTCTTGTGGGCTAGGGGGTATGTGTAACATAAGGCTATAGGGTGCACCTTCGGCAAAGTCAAAGGAAAAGCTTTTCCTAGCGGGAACCCCGATTCATTTAAGGCGGGAAAACAAAAAATCACCCCTTTTCGGGACTTTACTCCCGCACTAAAAAACAAGTATAACCAAGAGAGAGAAATAATATTATATTTCTTTTGCATATATTGGGAAGCATAGCCAAGAGAGAAATAATATTATATTTCTTTTGCATATACTCCGTATTAGGTATTGGTATGTGTGTTTTAAGAGTATTTTTAAATGATAAAAATGATAAAATGTTTAAAGGAAGAGAAAGAATGTGCTGCAAAGGTTAAGAGAAATGAGAAGGAAAAAAGAATGAAAGTGTTAAATGATAACGTAGAGCTGACTTGGCGAAGGAAAAACCCCAACCACACCTTCCACACTAACCCAATATTAAATTGTAGTTCAACACAAAACGAGACCGCTATTAAGTTAACAATATGTTAAAACCACATTCTCCAAATTAGATTGCCATACAACTGTCAAGCATGCATACATCATAACTTTATTAGGTTACGTTGGTATATCAAAATATTAATAGTATTTTCATCGTACCCACACTATTTAATCTTTTTTCTTAATTGTCACACATAAATTATAATAAAATCAACTATCATGCATAATTATTGTTAGAATATAACACATCCCACATAACAAAAGTCATCTATTATTAGTTTATTACTGAAAGGTGATCAGGGGCGGAGCCAGAATAAATACCCAAGGGGCAAAAAAAATTTCTTTTGTCAAACCGAATATACAACGGAAAAAAGCGTGTCATTAGTAAACTTAATAATATCTAATTCAAATATAATTTACTTGTTAAAAATGAAAATACAAACTTTAAAAACACAAAATAAGTTTAAAAAAATGAAAGTCTAAAAGGTTGGATAGGTAAATAAAAGATTTAAAGAAAAAGTACTTGTACATACTCTCTTTTTACTTGTATCCCTCACGTGACTTAACTACAAAACTGAGAATAAAAAGTCAAAAGTTGTTTTCTCTTTCTTCTTCATTAAGTGCAGTGATTTCATCTTCTTCAACACCATGTCCACCACTGCAATTCAAGTTTTTAAAAACTCTATTGCGATACACGAAATATGTTTTGCATCTTAAAACACTCATTTTGCTTTTTAGTTTACAGAAAGCAAATATTTTTAGGGGGGCAAATTAAGAAAATACCTCAAAATTTTGAAAACTTTAAACTACAAAATTTTTCGGTGGGGGGCACCTGCCCCTTGTGCCCCCCTGCTGGCTCCGCCTC
This sequence comes from Artemisia tridentata subsp. tridentata, assembly GCA_021014915.2. Lineage (NCBI taxonomy): Eukaryota > Viridiplantae > Streptophyta > Magnoliopsida > Asterales > Asteraceae > Artemisia > Artemisia tridentata. Next base: position 36,199,837 of record CP139505.1, read on the forward strand.
TGAAGGTGATAACATGTCAAGTTGGACCAACAAGGAAAAAAAATTAAACATTAGTGGTATGTTATTCATAGCAGGGTATTTAGGTAATTATAATCTCAAAAAGCTTCAAGAATTTTAAACGCTTTGTTTAGAAGCGTCTTAAATATGGGGTGTATGTTTGAATTATAAGCTTAAAGCTAGTATTCCCAAACAAAGATATATTATTTGAAGGTGATTATTTTCTAAAACAAAAAGCTTATAGCTATAAAAAGCTTTTAAAAAAAAAACTCCTTCCCAAGAGGCCCTAAATAAGTACACGCACCAGTGAAACATCACTTCAACCCCCAATTAAGTAATATTGTAAAAAAAAAACTCATAGTCACTTTGTCATTTAAATACCCAATCTAGCATGTGAAATAATTAACCTCGTAAATTAGAAGCCCAAATATAACTTTATAACACAAATTTTCGGATGACAACCAATCATTTTAAATGGAAATTATATATAAAAAATAAAAATACTTAAAAGTTATCACCATAGTCATTTTAGTAAATCTATACAACCTATAATGGAGATTAGTACTTCCCTTATAATTTAATCAAGTAAAAAAACACTAATTACAAATATTTAAAGCATAAATACATTTATTCAACACATACAATTAATACTCTTCTTAAATTACCCCGTCACTAAAAAATACAACTATTTTAGCGCATGATACAATCTAATCAAATTACTAATCTAACTATATAGATTTTTAAGCAAATAAATTAATTAAGTTTGATGTACAATTAATTTATGCATCAATAACTATGTATATTGACGGGCCAATACCATTAGTTAATGTAATCTTTAAAACACCTCCCCAATAAAAAGTATCATTTACAGAACACAATATATAAACCAAGCATGCTGATTAACACCCTTTTTCTTAAAATTTTGAAGGCATTTCATGAATACTTTTAAATAATACAATTTTTTTTTAATTATTTTTTTTTGTGCAAATAGTACAAACTTATGAATCATGAAAAGGTAACAAATTCAACTATTTTATGTCCGAACTTTCAGAATAAGAAAAGAAAAAAAAATGAAATTGGCCTTAGATAAGATATTATCAACAGCCTCAGAATTTCAATAGTTTATCGTGACTGCAAAAAGATTCTTGCAAACTCTAAACTTATTGTTACCGTAAGCAAACTAATAAAAGATATTGTTCGCCGAAAATATATCAATTACATGAGTAAATTGCACCGTTCGTCCCTGTGGTTTATGCCAAATCCCACAGTTCGTCCCTGATCTTTTTTTTTTTTTTTTTTTTTTTTTTTTTTTTGCACCGTTCGTCCCTGTGGTTTATATATGTAGCATCGTTCGTCCCTATCTCAAAGATTTGGCCTGAAACTATGTAACACCATTCGTCCCTATCTCTAGAGATAAGGACGAACGGTACTACATATATAAACCACAAGGACGAACGGTGCAAAAAAAAAAAAGATCGGGGACGAATGGTGGGGTTTGGCCTAAACCACAGGGACGAACGGTGCAATTTACTCCAATTACATGGTACCGCAACGCACGAGTACCCTCCCAGTTACTTGAATACGCAATCAAATTAGGAGCGTGATACAATTAGTTTGATTTAAGGACACAAAATGATCGCATCCAAAAGTTGGTTTTCTAAAACCACGAACCTTAATGGGTTTGACAATTCTTTTCTTAATTTGATAGTCTGGCCCACTTTATTTTTTATTTTCTTTTTATATTTTTGTTCTTTCACACAACCACAAATAAAATGTCACAATTTTATGACTTTTTTCTAGAAACGTAGAAAAAAATTATAAAAGGCACCCGAGAAGGTAAACTGACAACTTGGGCCATAAACGAACCAGATGAACATGAACGAGTCATGTTCAAAAAAAAAATTTAGCCTGACAAATGAAAGGACACGAATGCTTAAACGGACAATTTTCTTATTCATGTTCGTTCATTAAATGAGGTTGTTCGTGTTCGTTTATGTTCGTTCATGAGATTAAGCGAACTTAAATTAACGAATATAAATGAGCGTATTAAGACAAACAAAAAATATACAAAATATTGAGTTTTAAGTGTACATTTGTTTAAGTATGCCAATTTTTAAAGTATATAACAAAAATATATGATATATGACCATAAACACATTAACAAACGTATAGGCGGACGTTTATGAACATACATGAATGAACGAGACTTTTGTTCATTTCGTTTATTTAAATAAAAAGATATAAAATCTTGTTTATGTTCGTTTATTTAATAAATTAGAATAAAGGAAGGGGTAAACACCCAACGACCAGCCTCTGTAAACCAATAGAGAATGGTTTGATTTAAAATATAGCTTTTCTTCCCCCTAGACCAGTAAAAACAATAGAATCGATACCTACACACAAAATCGATTCCATTTGATACATTTATGGAACCTCTACCCAAAGTGATACCCAATAACAAACTAATTCATTCATTATTTGAAACATAGGGATATGTATTTTCTCTATAATTCTTCATCTTCAATCTTGCCACACTTCATGATCTTTTTATCAGATGTATCTTTAGGCATTAGTTTTAGGGATGATATTCATTTAACGAGAAAATGTCATGTAATAGTAATCAAGTTTCTTGAATGTTTCAATTATGTCACTCAAACTCTATATCAAGTACAAAAACAACCCAAGTTTTGTCTCATTATTGTGAAAATATTCAAAAGTGTTATGTTTATAAGTAATTAAACATGCGTTATTTGATTGTACTATAGTTTTAAACACCTACTCCTAAACGATAACTTCTCACAACCAACTCAATCTATAACCAACTTTTTCAATTTGAAAAGAAAAATAAGTCACAAAATAGTAACAAAATTTTAAAAGTGTTCTATTAAAGTCACTAGAATTCAAAATTTTCACAACAATAAAACATTATTGAAACTTTGAGTGATTTTTATAATTAAAATAAAGTTTTAGTTATTAGATTGGAAACAACCTAAAACTTAGTTACTATTTGATTTGATAATTTTCATCCTCATTTTCCTAATAATCAACTTAAAATAAATCAACTATTGCTATTGAACGTTCTCATCTATCTATAAATACTAAAAAAACACATTTTTTAGAAGCTTAAATGATTAAGATTTTCTTAACATAACTAAGCACCTTCTTTTGACAAGTGTCCATGGCATTCTTTAACCAGTTTTTTGAATTATCTCTTGAATTCTCCCGCCAAAATTAGTTATTCACAACTATATCATTAACTCTTTCAATTGTTTACAAACTTCTTAAGTGTATATTAATAATGAAAATTGTTGCCATTAATAAATTTTTTTCAATCACCCCTAAATATCATTTATGATTTTTTGAATTAGTTCTTAATATCAGTACTAGGATATGCACCTTGAAAAAGGCGTAAACACACCCAATGCTTGCTTTCTGAATACCACCGCCTACTAAATGAGAACGAAGTGAGAATTAAAATTACATTGTAAATTATTTTCGACTATTAATCTACAAATGAGAGCCCTGATTTAAATAAAGTGTAATCCATCAACTTTAATTTTACATTTACGTGGAATTTAATTTTTTTTCACTATCACTTATTCCATCTAATTCTATACGACTTTTAGACCCTTGACTAAAAAGGCCTTAATTTGGAATTTAAAAATGTCAAAGCAAATATCATTTTTAAAAGCTTAAATCATTAATATTTTTCTAAGATAACTAAGCACCTTCTTTTGACAAAGTGTCTGTTGCATTTTTCCTTAACTGATTTTTTGAATTATCTCTTGAATTCTCCCGTCATAAATTAGTTATTCACAACTATGTCATTAACTTTTACCATTGTTTAAGACTTGGTAAATGTATATTAATAATGAACACTGTTAAGTTTTATATGTCACCCCTTAAGTTATGAAAGATATTTTGAAACTTTGACAATCAAGAAATATCATTAGTGATATTTTGAATTAGTTCCTAATATGAGTATGGTGATCTGCACCTTGCAAAAAGGCTTGAAAACATCCAATACTTGCTTGTTGAATACCGTCGCATACTAAATGAGAACGAGGTGAGAATTAAGAATACATGATAAATTATTTTCGACTATTAATCTCCAAATGAGAACCCTGATTATAAATAAAGTGTAATCCATCAACTTTAATTTATATTTACTTGGAATTTTATTTTTTTTAATTGTTAATTATTCCATTTAATTCTACACGAATTTTAGACCCTTGACAAAAAGCCATAATTTAGCATTTAAAAAGGTCGAAACAAATTTCATATTAAATACAATAAATGTGACATATATTGTTCCAAAATATAAAATAACTATATACATCTTTATTATATATGAAGAGAAAACAGGATTTTTTTTTTTTTTTTTTTTTTTTTTTTTAATTTGAAGTATATAAAAATTGAGTGAAGTGGTTTGACAACCAAAAAAAAAAAAAAAAAAAACCTTTAACGTTTATGTTTAAATTAGTGGTTTTTAATAAGAATTATTCACATGATTAGGAAGGATTCATCATTGACGGTAATATGCTTAATGATATATTCAATCACATTTTATGTTTTTGAATTTTAAATTTGAAATATTTGTTTACTTGACAACAAAAAAAGGTTCACTTAAGTGTCACACGATTTCATTTTTCAGCACTCAATCACATTTAATCAAATTTTCATATATAGTGCACATTATTACTATATATAACAAGACTATTTTCACCATCCAATATTTGTAGAGAAGATAGAAACAAATAATTGTAGAAGAAGAAGAGCAAGATGAATGCTCCAATTAATATTGATGACATTGTTGAACACGCTCTTAGCAAAATAAGGTTAAGTAAGATCGTATTATGTTGTTTATTAACCAACACATTTACAATTATTGACCAATATAATATATGTAAATTTAAAAGCCTTCTATCATTATAAATTTAATATATCACCCATTAAAACATTCCGATATAACAATATGTCATTAGAATTTAAATATGTCATTAGTGTCTGACTGCCCAATTGGATGTTCCGGCTAGCCGTCCCGTGACACGAACGTTCAAAAAAAAAAAAACAATATGTCATTAGAATTTAAATATCTGTGACCAATAATACATGTTCATTTTCCAGCTTAGTAGTTACTATAAATTCTATATTTTCATCAATTTTCTTTGAAAAACCCGGAAATTCGACGGGTCATTTAGCTAGTATTTTATAAAAATGTCAGTAAAATTTTCCCTCTTTTTCTTTCTTTTTGTAACTTCACTCCAATCCTTACTAGTATTAATGTGGTGCTGCATAACTCCATAATGTTGCAGGGGAAGAACTTGGAACACTTGGAGATTCGACTAAATGATATAATCCAGGCTACCAACAATTTTGATGAAGCATATTGCATCGGGTCCGGCGGATTCGGTAAAGTGTACAAAGCAGATCTTGAACACTTTGATAGCAGTAATTACTCATTGAAAGAAGGGGTGGATAAATGCGATTTACCCAGAAAACGAAGCACGGTAGCCATAAAGCGCATTAACAGTCCAGTAGGAGAACAAGGGTTCATTGCAGAAATTGAAACTCTAACTAGTTGTAAGCATGAGAATATAATCTCTCTTCTTGGTTTTTGTTATGAAGGTAACAGTTCAATGATCCTGGTTTATGAGCATGCTTCGAAAGGAAGTCTTGAAAACTATTTGGGAAGCAGCAATAAGATGGCTAATCTTAATTGGTTACAACGTCTAAATATATGTCTTGATATTGCACATGGTTTGAATTACATTCACAACAACACAGATCATGGCAAACAAAAGATGATACACCGAGACATCAAGAGCGATAATATTCTATTGGGAGATAGTTGGAAGGCAAAGATTGCGGATTTTGGGCTCTCAAAATTCCACCCAGCAGATCAAACGGCCAGCACTATCTATACCTATATGATTGCAGGTACATATTTTTATTTGGATCCAGAATATCAGAAGGATGGTAAACTAAATAAGAAATCAGACATTTACTCTTTTGGAGTGGTATTATTTGAGATCTTGACTGGGAAGTTGGCCTATGATCGTATTTTCACTGACGTTGATGGGAAGGGGATTGCACCCATTGCACGACATCATTTTGAGAAGGGAACACTCATGGAAATTGTTGATCACAAGATAAAGGAAGAAACCGATGAACATGTCTTTTCTCTTACCAAAGGACCCAATAAAGAGTCTTTGGACGTATTTTCAAAAATTGCATTTCAGTGTCTAGCAGTAACTCAAGTAAAACCCGTCAACAATAGATGTTGTCATCAACGAACTTAAAAAAGCCATTTACTGTCAGGTGCGTATTTTTTTTTAATAACTCTATAATCTCCTCATATATTCTTCATAGTAGTATGTGACATTTCATACATTATACTTTGTGTAACTAATATTGTAATCCTCAAAACTTTTACTGAGTTAACGATCTTACCATTTAACTTTTTTAGTCCTTAACTTTTATGACATATTGTTTTAATCTTAAACTTTACCAAGTCAGCGATTCACCAGTAAACTTCCTCACTGCCCATCCCCTTTTGACGGTGACGTATAAATATTTCTTCTTTAATTCTAAAATGCAACAACCAAGCTTGATTTACAACAATAACCCTGAACTTAGAGACTTTAAAGGAGTTTTAGATGGCAAATAGTTCAGTTATTTTTTACTTATCAAATCGACTGATTGTCCAATGATTTGCAGGAGAACCACATGGACAGCCTCAAACTGTTACTTCGCAGGAGAACCACAAGGACAGCCTCAAACTGTCACTTCAAGACATAAAGTTGGCCACAAAAACTTTCAATCAAGACAATATAATTGGACATGGAGATTTTGGGAATGTTTACAAGGGTCACACTCATGGGCATAACTTCATTGCTGCAAAGCGGTTGGGTAGGAAATCTGCTGAAGGAGAAGTTGAATTTATGACAGAACTTCAAATCCTTATGCAGTATAAACATGAAAATGTAATTGGTCTTGTAGGCTACTGTGATGAAGAGGATGAGAAAATTATTGTCTATGAGTATGCATCAAGAGGAAGTCTTGATAAGTACTTGAGCGATGATAGTCTTACGTGGGTGATGCGGCTTAAAATATGCATTGATATTGCAATCGGGTTGGAGTTTCTTCATGGAACTGTTTCAAGTCCAGAAATGGTAATACATAGGGACATCAGCAGCAGCAACATTCTACTGCTTGATGATTGGAAAGCAAAAATTAGTGATTTTGGGCTTTCCTTAGTATGTCGAACAAATCAGGATGTAGACTATGTCATCAACAATGTTACAAGCACAATTGGCTATCGTGACCCACTGTACTCAAAAACAGGCTTCTTAACCAAAGAGTCTGATATATTCTCATTGGGTGCGGTCTTATTTGACATATTGTGTGGGAAACTATCATCCGAAAAGCTAGATGATGAGTATCTTTATTTACCCTTTTTGGCTAAACACCACTATTATGTTGAAAAACTTGATAAGTTAGTGTTCGAGGGTATCAAAGAACAAATTGTGCCACAGTCATATATTACCTTTACAAGGATTGCCCTTAAATGCTTACATCACAGGAGAGAAAGACGACCAACAGCTCATGAAGTGGTCATACAACTCAAGAAAGCATTGGAATTTCAGGTAAGTTTCTATATTTTGACAAAATTGGCTAACTTTTGATTCATATATATCTCAACTATGGCATTTAACTGTTTTATTAACTGTAAGAAAGTAATTGTATGAACCATGAGTTTATTAATTGATTAATGTATATCCAGGAGGATTATGAGAAATGGGAGCCCAAATTGCCTACAGACTATAAAGAAATAATCCAGATGTCAAAGTGCCCTGAAATCTATTCTACCATCAAGAAAGAGGATCTTTACAACTTTTTTTCTAAGGGAATCCTCCTTCAACAAGACAAAGTGGTAATCAGTTCATTTGGTGTTTTCCTGTTTTTTATATATCTTTTCCGTTTTGAGGGATAATATTTGAGATCACACATGCGTTTACACATGATAAAAATTGAGTCTGCTTTATATTTTATTTTATGTAACAGTTGCTGTCATTCGATGGTAATGGAGAAAGAAATAAAATGGTTTCAGCCACAATGTTTTCCTACATAAACAGTTGTCCACATGAGTGGAAATCTCTTCAAGAATCAAGGTTATTCTCTTTACCTCTCTAAATTTATCAGTACATAAGTGATAAGCATACATATGCATTGCTGTTAGATGTATAATATTCCTTTTTCTTTGAAAAATGTAGTTACTTTACCGATTTATGCATGACAAGCTATTTACGGGAGCATAATAATTACTAGTAGTTTACAGCCTACCTCTGTATTTTGAGCTTGAATTGTGGTTCTTTTTTCTTGCAGTGTTGTGTATTATATAATAGAAATTTTTTCCAACAAAGGTACTTTTTCTGCTCGTCAAAAGGTCTGGAAGTTAAGGATTTGACAAATTCTTAAATTTTGATAAAATATATATATATATATATATATATATATATATATAGTGTATCTTTATTTTCAGAACCCTGTTAAGTGCGGGAACTGCGAGAACTCTAATTTTGCATTAGAAAACATGCATGTTCATATAAAACATGTATGTTTTCTTACATACACCTTAATACACATACATGCATAACATACATGTTCAAATAAAAACCTGTTAAGTGCAACAAATCAATGCAAAATGGTTTTATTTTTAGAACCCTGTTAAGTGCGGGAACTGCGAGAACTCCAATTATGCATTAGAAAACATGCATGTTCATATAAAACATGTATGTTTTCTTACATACACCTTAATACGCATGCATGCGTATTAAGGTGTATGTAAGAAAACATACATGTTTTATATGAACATGCATGTTTTCTAATGCATAATTGGAGTTCTCGCAGTTCCCGCACTTAACAGGGTTCTGAAAATAAAGCCCCCCTATATATATATATATATATATATATATTTCATTTCAGAACCATCTTATCTGCGAGAACTGACAGAACCACCAAAAACATACATGCTCGCCTTCAATAATTGTATTTTTGCACATATGTTCTAAAAACAACATATATGTTTTAAAAAAACATGGTTGTTCTAAAGAATTTGATAAGAAATTGGAAATACAAAAATTTTCTTTGAAGGTGTGCATGTATGTTCTTATAAGGCGTGCAATGACAATATTGCGGCCGTGTGTAAGGTTTTTGTGAAAAAATATGATGAGTTCATGATGATATTGAAGAACATAGGTGGATACTTACGATTATTGATGATTTGCATGTATTTTATTTTATTTTAAAAGGCGTGCATGTATGTTTTTGGTGGTTCTGTCAGTTCTCGCAGATAAGATGGTTCTGAAATGAAAGTCACACTATATATATATATATATATATATATATATATATATATATATATATATATATATATATATATATATATATATATATATATATTTTCATGAACTGGATTTCTTAGTCCTTCTGATGAGCGAGAGAGTTATAATTAATGCCCCATAATGATAAACTCTGTACCTTTCTTGTCAATTCTGTATAATATAAGGGTAAATAAACCCGAGTGGAACAACATCAAATTCTTTGTTGCTTAGACTCCTACATGAAGATGGTAGATATCTAACAAGGTTTCAATGTTTTCTCGACTTATTATAATAGTCACATATTTGGTAGCTGGATTTTTCTTTTCAACAGGCGGTAGAGCTATACCCCTATATTGGGTCCTCTGTTCTAATGAATATTTGTAATATGTGCAGGTTTGAGACAGTAGTGGAGATGTTTGATATTTCCAAATTGAACATCGAAATAAAGACAAATGCTCAACTTTTATCTCCAAATGTTGTTTATGGTGTCTATTTAGTCTTCAAACTCAATGATTCAAGACCATTCTCAAGTAAACCGATGTATGTTAACCTAAAGTATAGAAACGGACTCCAAAATCTACATGCATATTTCGCAACATGGAGACACAAGGAGTGGATGATGATTGAGTTGTACCAATTCCTAAATCAGAATGAGGATATCGTCTTTGATTTTCTACTTGAGAGCTTTTCATCGTACCATTGTGGAGATGGTGCAGTTTATGTTGAAGGCATTGAATTTAGAGCCATTGACAAAGTAAGTTTGATTTTCTTACTTTTTCTTTACATTATATAAAGAGGTCGGATGCATGCCAAAAAATAAACTAAAACCATGTTCTATATTGTATATTTAACATGGTTTATATACAGGTGAATCATGAAGAAATTGAAAAATTGAAGGAAGTCCAACAAGTCTCAAAATCAGACTTCAATGTGGATCAGGTGCAACATTTGCCAACTAACTTTGAAGAAATATTCAAGATATGCAGAAACTACGATGAGTTGTTCTGGTTAGGCGAGGTCAACAAAAAGAAACTTCTTGTGCTTTCAGCAAAGGCTGTTTTATACAAATTCTCTAATGTGGATCTTTTTACTTCAAAACCATTAGCCGAGTGCAGGTTTGCTTCTTATATTATAGCCATTTTTGTTACAGTTTCCTTTAACTAGAGGCGGCAATTCCTGACACTACATGAAATACAACCCGAGATCTATACAGAAATAAACGGGCTATAGTCGGGTGTAAACAGGTTTCGGGCCGTGTTCGGGTTAGGTTGGGTTAAATAGGTCGACCTGACAACCCATTTAAGTCTCTTTTTTTTTTTTTTTTTTTTTTTAGAAAATACTAATTTTGTAGAAGGTGTTATATGGGTTAAACGGGTCAAACCTGCCAACCCATTCAACCTATTTAATCAGTGTAACTCGCTAAACTACCAACCGGGTTAGATAAGCGGGTTAAATGGGTCGTGTTCAAGTTATCTTTAAACAAATTAGGGTTGACAAGTTTGACCCGATTACTTAAATATGTCATGTTTGGGTTGGGGAATAACCTGATTCCCAAACGAATTGCCAACCCTACCTTTAACCATTAAACTTTTTTTATTGCATATCCCAAAGATGTCACACGAAAACCAGATTTTCTAACCCACTGTTTTTTTATTTGTAGTTGACAATTAAAAATTCATGAATAAATGGTTGACAAAAATTTCACTTCTTGGATGTAGTTTCCTGTCTTTATATATAATTTCATTCTTAATCTATTCTACATGCAGATTTCAAGAGGTGATTGAGCTTTTACCACAACAAGTATTTCATCTTAATTGCACGATCAAAAGTCAAATGTTGTCACAAGATACAAAATACGTGTGTTACCTTGTGTTCAAGCTTTCAGAAAAATGTCAGGGGTTACATTGTCCAGTAAAAGTACGAGACGTACTGCACAAAGAAAACAATGAGGCTGAATTTGTTTATTTTATAACCCCAAACGCATTGAACATAAATGGTAACACTCGGGTTCCAAAACAAAGGGAAGATGGATGGATGGAGATTCAAATATGGAAATTTAACTCAACTCATGAATTCAAAGATGACTCTCTTTCTATTGAAATGAAATTTACAAGTCTTGAAGGAACTATGTCTGGCCTCATTGTATGTGGCCTCGAGTTCCGACCAATGTTTTCTGGAAACAGCAATGATATTCAAAGGCAAAGAGAAAAGAAGAAAAGGCTGCAAGATGAAGTTTCCCAAACCCACACACTCAGTCTAAAAAAGACGAAAAGATGACAGAAGTATGTCCGATTTTGCTATGATTATGCATGGTACTGCATCCCATCCTACCTGATTTCGCTCTGGTTATATGGCTTTGCATCTGGTTTGTTATGTCTTATTCTACCATGTTCCATCTGATAATTCTGATTTGCATTGGCTGTGCATTCGCTCTGGTTACGTTATGGTTCTCTACCTGATTCTACCATGTTCCATCTGATTTACTGTGGATTCCATATGATTCGGATTCTGTTTGCATCCGTCTGATTCTGTTTCGTCCACATATGCTTAATTTTGCTTGTGCATGTGTCTGCTACCCTGCTTCCATCTAGTATATTTTTCAATTCTATTTTGAGTTTTATTTGTCAACATCTCAATACATCTTAATGTAGCATTTGTGAGTTTGAGGGGATGTTAGCTTACTAAAGGCTTGTTAGCCCGTAATAGTTTTGTAAGTTAGTTTTCTATTTAATCACTTGTACTCTCATTTTTCTCTAACGAAATCAAGTTATGTAAATCTAATTTGTTATTGGTTAACATTCATTTCGGATTGAGCCAACCTTCGCATCCGATGCATGGAGAATTTTGTTGCGTGGTAGGCCTTTGATGTCGGGCTATGAAGAGGATTTGACGACCACCAACTTGAAAGTTTAAGCCAGATAAGAGTAGCAGTCCACTCTAGACTCACCAAGTCTGATTCAGAGTGGCCATCCAACAAGGCTTCATCAATGCAAACAGACATCTATCTATACCAAGGGTATAGCAGCACATTCACCCTGTTTTAGTCCAGCAATTAATATGATTAGAAACATTTTTATAAACTTCTAGGATTGGAAAGGATTGAAAAGCTCACTGAGTTGCCTTGCAATAACAATATCAGAAGTGTTGTTAGGAAGATGGTGTTGTCTACAAGTGTTTACTTTATATGGAGAGAAAGAAATGGAAGACTATTACTAATGAGAGGAAAAGTACTAATGTGATAATAAAAGAGATTAAAGATAGTGTGAAATTGCAGTTGTTAAGCATTCAAGTTAAAAACTCTATTCAAGTCAGAGTTGTGGCAGAAGAATGGTGTTTAAAGGAGTGTTTGGTTTAAGGGTAATATGCAGATGGCTAGTATTTTGGGTATAGTATCAAAAGCTGAGAGAGTCTAATATCTCTTTGTGTATCTGTTAGGAGGTAACAAGGGGTTATTAGTCCTCTCTTAGTTGTTTTGGTATACACCCATAAGGTAGTTTCCTACATTGATAGTAATTAATCTGTCCCAACTTAAAGACCGGTTACTATTGCATCAGTTGGAATTAGCATTCAGTAATATGCAGAATGGGATTCTAGCTGTATGATTGATATAATGGTGTATCATGATCTGTGGTGCACTTTGTAGTCCAAAAAAGCTGGATTGTATTTGCAGAGGTGATTTTCATGGTTCCGCAACACAAAAAAGAGATTTAATTCTACTCTTCTAAGTTTTCAATCAATGGGAACTTGGAAGCATATTTTGCATACTACAGATGGCCTTGTAACTTGGTTGTATGTAGTCTATTCTGTTTTTTGGGTAAAGGGTTACCCCGGTAAAAGATATTAGAATCACCAAAAAATGTTAAGTACAAATGGAATGTGGCTGAAAGTACCACATTAACCTCAAGCAAAAGCTTGATAAACACCTATAATAGGAGATTATGACATACCATAATCACCAACACTCTAGCAACAAACTAACCAACTAATGCATAACTAGAGTAAAAAACGACAAATAAAACTCCTCGAAACGAGCCTTCTCGAACACCCAGCAATCCACATCTATTATTTTTATCCATCTCATGATTTCTCAGTTGACATTTGTTAGGTTCTGGGAATGTGAGTGGTTATTGGACAGTTATGGACTATTAGACTACCATAAAGTAGGTATCCATCGTAAGTATGCTTGGTGAGATAGTGTATGATGCTAGGAATAGTGAGAGTGAAAGATGAACTTACTTGGTCCTAGCAATACACTATCTAAAGGAGGTTAGGATGGATTCTAGGTGAGGGTGTGTGTTCCCTGGCTAGTGACGCCTTGACCTCTGTGCTTTCTGTGTTTAATTTAGTGAGGTGGGCTGCTATTTTGAACATAGGAGTATATGTTAAGGAAATGTAGCTAGTTGGGTATAGCCCTTCACTTTAGAGACAGGGTGCTATTACTTACATGACGAAGCCTGATACATGAAATTATAAATCGTTGTGGATGATGGTTGAATGATTTATGATGGAAATGTATTGGGAAATGTAGTCATGGAGTTATGGTGCTGGCGCATACAAGGTGAATTTCTGTTATGGTGCTATTTGCTGAGGAATACAAAAGTTGCAGCTGTGAGATCAGGTTGTATCAGAGATTAGTTGTCTGTTGTATTGTCTGATATCAGACGAAGTTATGTAGTTTTGTCCGATATATGTTAGTTCTTAAATTTGTTAATAGTATGCTGATTTGAGTTTGTTCAAATCAGTTTGTGTTATGATTGTAATTTGATATTAATATAATTCACCTTTTGCACCCAAAGAAAAGGTATTGTCTAAACTTTAAAGTCCATGCACAAGCAATATCTAAAAACTAGTATTTTTGAAAATTCTTTCTTATCACTAAGGTGTTTTATTTAAACTAGTGAAAAGTATATAGTTATTCATCAACTTCTTCAAACCTATCATCATCATGAGTTTTAGGGATTTTACCGTACATTTTTCAACCCCACTATCTTTACCAAAAGTTGTTTATAAAGGGGTGTTTGGGAGTGGTTGCCTTTTTTGTTGTTTATATTTTGAGATTTTTTTTTTTATTTTTTTATTATTATTATTATTATTTTTTTTTTTTTGAAAAAACTTCTATGGTGATTGTTTCAAAAAGTCACATTTCTTAGACCATGCATAATGGAAACATCCACCACCCGCAGCAGGCACTCTCCACGTGTGGTTTCCCATAACGGGTGTCCACCATCGCGCACAGTGAAGAGAATTTCGTGATGGTTTGATGGTGAAGACCACCTAACAATGGGCACTTATGTGCGACGTATGTTCAAGGTAGAAAATTGTAGAAAAGACTGCTTTCGGAAAGAATTCTATAAGACATGCATCTAGTTTTTCACAACATCAGCATACAAGAGTTTACTATCGTGACAGCAAAACCTACAAACTCACAATTCAGATATATATGACGCCATTCGTTTTCTAGGATCTATGAGTACTTCATTTATAAAAATAAATTTAATTTTAGTATCACAAAAATGAGAATACAATGGCTGTCAAATATAAAATTCCTTATTATGTCCGAACAAAAATACTAATGATACAATAACAAATGACGGAGAAACAAGAACTATAATCAACTCCTCCCTGCTTCCTGTGTGTACCATTTTGCACAACACATGTTACTCTCGAGCCTCCTGCTTCTGTATACAAAGTAACAAAAACTTCAGCTTTACGTAATTTTATATAAATTTTGATCCAAAGTCAAAGTCTGCGGCAGTAGAAATTTTGACCCATTTACTTAGAAGTTGGGCTGATTTGGGTAATATCATATCTCCAATGGGTCAAATGGGTAAAGTTTAATAATAGTTTGATTAGATGCAAGTCACCCAAAGTGTGTCAAAATCCTAAATCATTTTGTTTAGCAATAATTTTTTTTTTTTGGGTAAAGGGATTATACCCAGTGAAATATTTGTTTAGCAATAATTAGATTATTATGTTAAGGCTAATGATCAGATAAAAGTGGGTTTTGTGTGAGAAGAGAGCCAATGATTCAAAAGGGAAAAAAAATCAAAAAGTTCCACAACAGAGGAAGGTTGACTCATTACTTAACCCACACCTATCTCGGACAGACACTCTAGAAGCATTATATCTATTTTCAGAATAACTGAAATATAATATTTTTTTAACTCCATACTCGAGCAAAAGTGGTAATCACATCAAATTCCTCAGATTTTTACGAGATGCAGAACACAATTGGTCAATTTGAGACAAGAGAAGACATGAAGAACAACTTGACACAGAATACTGATCATGTCTAACAAAAAATAACTATATATAAGGTAATCTGATGAAGATATACGTAAACGATGTGAACAATGTGATAGATACAAGAATAAGAATACGAGCATGTGACTGTCAAATCTTTTCGTTTTTTCATAACTTCATATGATTGGAAAAGGTATCAATGGCAATAACATTTCCAACTCATTTTGCCTAGTTTATTGTTCCACGATACCCATAAACTCAAAATTCAAGATAAAGGAAGATAGGATAGAAAAAAATACATACCTACGGCAGCTCCCAAGACAATTAAGATTTTTCCATAATCTCCCTAAATAATTCCTTAGGTGCTGCAAATGAAAAGTAGGTGAAACTCATAAGAGAAGGGAGACGGTTAGATTATAGGCATGGTGGAGAGGCATGAAAAGTAGCATTATATGCAATTTAAATCTTACAGGGTAACCCTGTAAATCTCTCATATTGTTCATAAGCCTGTCCCATAAACATCTCCACCCCTGTAACAATTATGGCTCCACACTCTCCAGCTTCCCGAAGTAATCTCGTAATTTTTGGTGTTTACACAGCATCAAATACCAATGCATACGACTTTAAAGCTTCCTGCCATAAAAAATAGAAAATTGATCTAACTGCATACCATTATTACTAAAACATATGACCAGAAAAAGGTAGATAGCCGTACCTTAGAAATAGGAGTATCGTCTATATTTGGCTGCATACCAATTGATGTAGTGTTTGCAAGTATCATGCCAACTTCTGGACTGAAGTGCTCAAATCGGCAAGAGATATAGCCTCTCCAACAATTATGTCCGCAAGTTCTCTAGCACGATCTGTGGTATCAGTAAGAGAAAACTTTAGTTGGTGTATTAACTATGCATGTGAGAGGTAATGTGAACTATAATCAATTTTTGATTTTTGCAATTGATCATATGGTTACTCTGACTTGAAGTCGCTATAATCAATTTTTTATAAACCACTCGAATCCAAACACCCTCTAAATATGACTAGAACCATACAGTTGACTTTCTACCATACTGAACTGATAAGAATGCAATAAAACTAGTATAATGTTTTATTTGCAATCAAGTACGAGCACTAGGAATGGTAATGTGAACGCTAGTAGAATCTAACCGTAGGTACGATTGGCTATCACAATCCTTGCACCCTTCGCTTTTGCTCCATAAGCAAGAGCTTTTCCAGCACCGCCAGCACCAATAACCACAAATAGTCTACCAGCCAAGGGTGATCCTGTTGCACCATTTTGAACACCTGAACCTGCAGACAGTTGCAACAATTTGTGCTTTAAGTAAATCTCAAATGGGTCAAATGGGTCGAACGGGCAGAAAGTAACATGTGAAATCATATGAAACTTTTATAAGTGAACAAAAGGCACTGTTTTGACCCAACCGCCCATATTATCACTTCTTTTAGGAAGTATAGAAAGAAACCTCATAGACTTTCCTCGATAGCAGAAATAGCGCCTACATAGTCTGTATTACACCCATATAATGTCCCATCATTTGGACTCCTGATGGCACAATTGACCCGCTCCTATTGACTGTAACATACAATCAATAACACAAAACATTAAACGCCATACTTTTATCATTGTCTGCATATTGTTTGATGGTAAAGCTTTTTATGACAATGAAAATTACCTTTGCAACCGGATCAACCTCATCACAACATTGAAGTAAAGATTCTTTTGAGGAATGGTACAACTGCAAACAATAATGATACATTTTACTCATTTGAATAGGTAGAAATAAGGGTTCTTTTTTTTTCCTTAAAATATCAACGTACTTCCACATGTGTCATGTGTGCCCTTTGAGTCATTGTACTTTTATATAACATTTGAGTCAATAAAAGATGGCTTTGTATGCCGTTTGGGCATTCGGTACCAAGTTACCCGACAGTCAATATGATTACTTTTAATCAAAAATGTCAACTTTATTTATATAAATATCAAATTTATATATACCAGTTATTAAATGACCCAACCGGTACAACAAAGCTACCTTTCAATGACTTGTATGCACAGAGAAAGTTAAGTAAGTACGTGCTACATCAGTTATATCTACAGCGGTTGTTGCAAACTTGACAATGTCTGCTCCTGTTGACTGTGTTTTGGCCACAAGGTTCCCAAGCTTGCACTTTCAAAGGAGTATTTTGATAATTGTGAGAAGAAACTATGAGTTTGCACTTTGTGGCTTGTCTCCATGTATTAAATTGTTGAAATCATCAACGGCCTGCATTTGAGCAACTAAAATGAGAAATCTGATAGAAATATTAAGTCTGATAGTATAACGGGAATTTACTATGTAAGAACACTAATAATAGTACTTTAGACGGGCCCATGACACAAAGAAACCGATTTTATGTCAAGAAGAAGAAAACCTTAAGCTCAACATCGATATGATCAGCTCCTAATTCCATTGCTAATCGAAGAGCAGCCAATCGACTTTGTTCATCTCCGTCGTACTGACCACCTTCCCATGTTGGTCTAGAAAATGACATAGAATCACAAACCTTTTCGGGAAAAATAAAGTGTTACGACGTCATGTAATATGGACTGGATTAATCAAGAAACCAATAGCCCTGGTTGTCCTAAAGAAATATATAAATGTCCCTTTTTTGTTAGAAGGATTCATAATACTAATATCAAAGGAGTTGTCTGATGTCAGTTCAGCATACAACATCAATACTTCTATGATTAAATTGACTTCATGGGATGTTTGGTAATGCTTATTAAAACTGCTTATGCTTTCATGAAATAAGCAATTGCTATAACAGAAGGCAAAAAGTGTGCAGATATGATTCTAAAGTAACGAAACCAGATAACCAGATATCGCATTTGTGTAAGTTTTCGGCAATCAGCTAATTAAGGATTTAAGACGCAAAATAATCAGAATCGGATATGCTGTTTGAATAGGCAACTCAGAAACTGTTACTTATAGCTGCTGCTTAGTTCACCATCAAATGAGCCTATAATCATATCCTAACACTTATTACTGCTGATCTACTGTATCAAAACGCAACAAGGGGTGTTTGGCATTACTAAGTTAAACAGCTTATGCTCATAACCAGAAGACCAACTTATCCATAATAGCTTATTTCACCCCTTAGGTTAAACTTAGGATACTGAATCCACTAACAATAACCTGTTCAAACTACACAATCTGAAACTTCATAATGAAAAGACCTTATTTCACCCCTAAACTAAGTAGATAAGCATAGTAAAATTTATGCATCTGCTCAAAAAACACAATAACACGATAACCAAATAATCAAGTACGAGTACTAGGAATGGTAATATGAACCGTAGTCGAATCTAACCATAAGTCCGATTGGCTATCACAATTCTTGCACCCTTCGCTTTTGCTCCATAATCAAGTGCTTTTCCAGCACCACCAGCACCAATAACCACAAATAGTCTACCAGCCAAGGGTGATCCTGTTGCACCATTTTGAACGCCTGAACCTGTAAACAGTTGCACCCATTTGTGTTGTAAGTAAATCTCAAACGGGTCAAATAGGTCAAATGGGCTGAAGTCACACGTGAAATATGATATGAAACTTTTATAACTGGACAAAAGGCACTGCTTTGACCCAACCGCGCATATTATCACTTCTAATAGAAATTAGAATGTACAGAAAGAAACCTCGTAGACTATCCTCGATAGCAGAAATAGCGCCAACATAGTCTGTATTGCAACCATATAACGTCCCATCATTTGGTCTCCGGATAGCGCAATTGACTGCTCCTATTGACTGTGGCATACAATCAGTAACAGAATACATAAAAAGCCATACTTTCATCATTAAACATGCTTTGATAGTTAAGCTTACTATAACAATACCTTTGCAACTGGATCAACCTCATCACAACATTGAAGTAAAGATTCTTTGTGAGGAATGGTACAACTGCAAACAATAATGGTACATTTTTCTAATCTGAATAAGTAGAAAAACGGGTTTTTTTTCCCATAAAATACCAACGTACTTTCACATTTTTGCCCTTTTAGCCATTCTACCATTTGACTCATTATAAGATCGCTCTGTAGACTGTTTGGGCATTCAGTAACACAAAAATTGACTGTCAAATATGATCAACATTATAAAAAAAATGATAGGTTTACATATGTGTCGGTTTGATGGAAAATATAAAAAGTATGTCGGTTTGATGGAAAAACCGAAAAACCCCTAGAAACTTAAGCACTAGCTCTAATAAAAATAGATCAAAACTCAACCTGAACCCCGCGAAATCTGTAGATGAGTAAGTATCAAGAAAATTCTTTACATTATCCACCAACAAATGTACATAAACTCCATTAAAACCAGCTGATCTGAAAGCTTTATTGTATAACAAAGGTGATTTGCTATGTCCAACTGGCTTCCCAATAATACCGAATACTGTCAGGTCCTAATTGTCTGAAATTAAACAAGTCCAAAAGATCCCTAATTGTGGGTTGTCCGGGTGCCGATACCTTTCCATGCTCAAGGGTGCCAAATGTCAGATATCCACCAAATTTCGGGCAGAGTACTCGAGACATCAGACCCTTTTCACCCATCACCATTGCTATTATTGGAAACTAACTGATTAATTAAGGTACTTAAATAACCACGTAAGCTAATAAAACTGCAAAAAAAATATATCTAATTTACAAATTTCATTACATGCATGACTTACGCCGCTTGAGAATTAGCAGTAATGTGAAAGACTCGTGCTACATCAGTTATATCTACAGTAGTTGTTGCAAACTTGACAATGTCAGCTCGTGTTGACTGTATTTTGGCAACAAGGTTCCCAAGCTCTTCTATCGAAGGAGTATTTTGATAATTGTGGGAAGAAACTATGAGTTTGCACTTTGTAGGCTTGTCCCCATGGATTAAGTTGTTGAAATCATCAATGGCCTGGCATTTGAGTTACGAATAACAGTATAGTACTTTAGACAAACCTATGAGCACGAATAGACGCATTTAATGTCAAGAAGAAAGGAACCTTAAGCTTAACATCGATGTGATCAGCTCCTAATTCCATTGCTAATCGAAGAGCAGCCAATCGACTTTGTTCATCTCCGTCGTACTGACCACCTTCCCATGTTGGTCTAGAAAATAACATAGAATCAGAAACCTTTTCGGGATAGATAAAGTGTTACAACGTCATGTAATATGGACTAGATTAAGGGGATGTTGGGTAATGTTTATTAAAACTGCCTATGCTTTCATGAAATAAGCAATTGCTATAACATAAGGCAATGCTGCAAGAAGTGTGTAGATAGGCTTCTACAGTAACGAAACCAGATAATCAGAAATCGCATTTGTGTAAGTTTTCAGCAATCAGCTAATTAGGGATTTAAGACGTAAAATAATCGGCCTATAATCATATCCAAACACTTATTATTGCTGATCTACTGTATCGAAACGCAGCAAGGGGTGTTTGGCATTACTAAGTTAAACAGCTTATGCTCATAACCAGAAGATCAACTTATCCAAAACAGCTTATTTCACCCCTAAGGTTAAACTTAGGATACTGGATCCACTAACAATAACCAGTTCAAACTAAACAATCTGAAACTTCTTACTGAAAAGACCTTATTTCACCCCTAAACTAAGTAGATAAGCATAGTCAAATTTATGCATCTGCTCAAAAAACACAATAAGCAGATAATCTGTCATAAAAACAATCCAAATTCTGAAACAATCCCATCACATGTCAGACGATTGATGATTCAGTATACAATCAGAAGAAAACTGCATTCACGTCATAAGAGTTCTAACGATATCATAAGCATAAGCCCTTTTTCATCCGAAAACACTTATCCATTAGCAACTCCCAATTCTTAAACACGCCCCTAAATATGATTATACTTGCATATACTCCACATTTCATCCTAAACTTAAACTGCTAATTACAAAGAGCTTATTTACCCTAAACTAAGTAGATAAGCATAGTCACATTTCATCATGTGCTTAAAAAAAGCGATAAGAAGATAAGCTTTGTAAATAAGCAAAAATCCCAAAAACCCCACATCATATGTCAAGCAATTCAGTATACTAACACATCACATTTCATATCACGAAAACAGTTTTGAATATCGAAAAGCAGTCCGAAAAAACCACACCTACAAGTAGGGGTGTCTGTCGGATCGGGTCAACCCGACCCGAACCCGAACCCGATCGGGTCGGGTCTAATCGGGTCGGGTCTAATCGGGTCAAAAAATTTAATCGGGTCAAATTGACCCGACCCGATAACCCGATAGCGTTATCGGGTCGGGTTTCGGGTTAAATAAAAATTGTTATCGGGTTATCGGGTCAACCCGATAAGACCCGACAACCCTTTGCTTTTTTAATTATTAGTACTTTTTAGGCCGGCGAATATCATATCTAATACTCAAGTAGTAAACTGCTACTATTGTTATATAAACTGAAAGTCAATGTTTGCTACTATCACATTCACAGTAGGCTGCAAGTTGAATGTTTGCTGGTTGTCGAAAAAAGAATGCGTTTGATGAGGAATTCTACATGAAATCTTTTGATTAGTAGTATAGTAAGATAGATTAGTAGTGATAGGAAGATAGATTAGTTTTCCAACTATTGTTATATAAACTGAAAGTCAAAATTTAAACTATCCTAAACTAAAATTACAATTGATTACTTACTTAACTAGCTACCAATCTATTAAGAATTAAATCATTCATATTCCTTTTACATCATGAATTCTAGATTCTTTGAGAGTTTGTTGCAGCTTGATTACTTACTTGTCTTTTTTTTATCAAATATAAATCACAGTACACTCAAACACCATATAGTTAAACCCATGCCTGATCTGTATCTCCTCCACTTAATCGGGTCACCCGATAACCCGAATCACCCGACCCGACATAACCCGACCCGACTACCACCCGAACCCGATAACCCGAATCCTTATCGGGTCGGGTGTCGGGTGAGTTTTTAAAAAATCCAAACCCGACTCAACCCGACCCGACTAACCCGATAACCCGACCCGATAACACCCCTACCTACAAGTAAAAAGAGTAGGCAAAGGACTTAAATTATAAAGGGTTTGATATCATATCTATCAGTAAACCTTTCTTGTTTCAAACCATCCTATCTAATCTCGATTACAATTCAGCATCTCCCAATCAGCTTATTTCACCCCCAAATAAGCATATAATCATGTCCAGAGCCCGTACATTCAAAACTGCTTATCCACAATATCAAAGTGCAATAAGGGGTCAACAGCTTACGCAGCTAATAAGCAGATGATCAGCTTATCAAAAACATCTTATTTCACCCTAACAGAAAAATTGTAATATCAAATCTACAAAAACATATCAGTTCATAATAATCAATTTGGAATTACCCCCATCAGATAAAATTTTCCAATAAGTAATCCCAAACAATTCAGCATCCTAAAAAACATATAAAAAACGGTTTTCGGATATCGAAAAAAGAATCTACTCACCTGTAAGTAAAAAGGGTAGGCAAAGGACTTAATTTAACAAGGGTCTGAATACTTTCTCTGACATTAAACCCCTCTAAAAAAGGTTTCAAACTATCCAATCTAATCTCAACAAGATCAGCACCATAAGACTTAGCCAAATTCATAAGAACCAACATCTGATCAATATCATCAGCCATTATTGGTGCACATATCAGTGTGCTGTTATTCCTTCTTACTCCATGTTCATTTTCACCACCCATCTTCACAACAGCAGCAGCAGGTGTCACCTAACAACAACAAAAACAATAAAAAATAAGTAAAGATATGAAGGTGTTATGAAAATGGGTTGTTTTTTTGTGTGTGTGTTTTTGAAGGTGAAAAGAGTGTGTGTGTGTGTGTTTGTACAGAAAGAAACCTCGATAGCAGAAATAGCGCCTACATAGTCCCATCATTTGGTGTCCTAATGACTGCTCCTATCGACTGTAACATACAATCAGTAACAGAATACATAAAAAGCCATACTTTGCAACTGATCTGGGTTTCTTCACCACCAAAATCCCAACTAGTACTACTATCCGATTCATCATCCCCCGTAATTATCAATCTCACCTGCACCCAAAAAAACAATATTTTTTTAACAAATTGATGGAAATAAAAGATGGGTTTTGTGAATTGAAGGTTAATTTTGTGGGATTGAAAGGTTAGGGTTAGGGTTTTGGTTTGGGGGGAAAGTGGATGGAAATTGAATTAATTTTGGGATTTGGTGAAATTTCCGGGTTTTTTTAGAGGGAAAGTAAGGCATAAAATTATTTGAGCCATTTTTTATTTATTATTTTATTTTTATTTTTTTATTTTTTTTTAGATTGTAGTGAAAAATAAGTTTTAATGTCCCTTTACATATGGGTTTAAACATAAAACTTCAAATAAAGTATGGAGTACTAATTTGGTTAGTGTGAAGTAGATTATATGTTCTCTTATGTGGTGTTTACTAAATTAAGTGGTGTGGGCCTTTTCTATATTAACTTATTGAAGAGAGTTTTTTGAATGTCCCCCATTAAGATGCATTAAAGGATGGGCCCACTCATTAAGTGGGAATAAGCGAAAAAAAACACCACATACCTAAGAGTGGGGGGTGCAGCTCGCCGAGCTCCTCGTTGTGGCTGATGTGGAGGTTCGTTGAGGCTCGCCGCTGCACCACCACCTCCCGCCGTGCCTCGCCAAAGCAAGGTTCGCCGCCTGCACAACGAGCTCTTCCTCCTGACACACAAACGAATCTTGCATATTTTAATTGTTTTAGAAACGGATATATTACCGTTTGAAAAGAAAACGGTTCTTTTCTTTTTTTTTCTATATATAAACAACACACACATATTGTAACACCCCCAAAATTCGGTTCAGCGGAAGACTTAATCAAGCTTTCGGGGTGCTACGAAATTGGTATAAGACACAAGTATAGAAAGCAGGATAGAATTATCCGATACATAAAACATTCCAAAATTTGCGTAGCAAGTCTACGTTTAACCAAAAGTATTTAAAGAAAGGCCCAAAAAGAAAATACATAAGTTAGGTCCCCATAACATTATCAGAGTGCAAGTTGATCCTTAGCCATGCCATACGCCAAGCCTCCAAAGTGATAAGCAAAGTAAACCTCATCAATTACCTGAGAAAACATGCTAAAAATGTCAGCTAACGCTGTTGAGTTCATAGGTTTAATCACGAGTTTAATAGCAGACCTGATAGAGTTATTTGCTATGTGGGACTAAGGGCAGATAGATTTCATACTTCCATCAATCATTCCAAAACCAAGAATCATTCCAAAACCAAATCATTCTAATATCTTAACGAGATCTCAAGTAGGGCCCTAAGCGACTCTAGCCAGGTGACACGGTTATAGCAAGGGATTGCTACCCTGGTCTAGGCCGTAAGCAGATATCTATTCTTAGCTAGGTACCACGGTTATAGCAAAAGATTGCTACCCTAGACTAAGTCAACATC